>JAVJIX010000111.1:2762500-3237549 GCA_036785185.1 Paratrypauchen microcephalus | reverse complement strand
GTTATTTACAAAATATCAGGAGACCGGGCAAAACACTGACGAGTTAAGCAATTCAAATTAGGCTAATAACAATAGCTGCAACCTTTCAAATTGTTGGGTGTCTATAGAGATAAGAAAGAGATAAAAACAAAAACAAAAAAACTAAAGTAAGTGCATTATTTGGGTGACATTTCCACTGTCCCTTTGGTACACATAAAACATGCAGAACAAGATCACTGGATGTGGAGGACTTACAGTACATTTCCCAAGACTAACGTTAAGCTCCTTTCTTTAGACATCACAACTTTACAGGCAATATCTGAAAGCAGTAAACAAATAGATTCACTGTATTCCCTGGAGCTCAGTTGTTTTTTTCTTTTTAGTGGACTCATGAATTGCAAAGCCTTCATCCAAACATATTATTGTATAACTTTTAAATAACATTCCATCTAACCAAAGCATTTAGAGGCAGTGTTTATAGAGAAAGGCCCTCTCACGGGTCATAAATCATATTGAGCTGATCTGCCTCCCACACTTTACTCCATTGACAGCCAAACTTCTGTCAAACTGAACTAACATTTGACCAACTTTTCAGGGAGCTGCAATGAAATGTTTTACAGGCAGTAGCAGCTCCCACACATGATGATCTGACTGTGGGGGTCAAACACAAGTGTATAATGAATGCTTTTACAAGTGGGCCGACTGGTGCATTCAAACGTCTGGATAAGATTGGTCTGGGTTCAGGTTCTGTATTTGTTCAAACTGGATAAAAATACCCATTTTAAAGTAACACCTTGGACCTTTCTCAAGGTCACCTGCACGATTCCATGGAAATAGAATTTGACAACCATACTATAGAGCATTCTTGATGGAGATATTTTTGATGCTATACAGTATTCTGCTATAGGAAAGGGAAGGAGATTTCAATGGATACATGCAGGAGGAAGCCAAATACGAGTCAGGTTTGTGGAGAGGCAAGCCCACTCATAGCAGGACACATGTTTTTCACAAGTGCAATAAAAACTGTGAAAATTATTATTATTTTAATTTGTTGTCTAAAAAGTTACACAGTGGGGCTTTAATGCTCCCCGGCATTTAAATATTTTGGACACTTTGCAATGACATTTGACTTTACATTCATTTTTTTTTTTTTTTACTTCATTAAAAACATATTTTGACACTTGGGATTGGGATGTCTACCTCCCTCTACTGGTGACAGTTGGAAATGGAGAATATCGGCGATGAGTCGGGATGCACCGATGTGAAAAGTTTAGCCGATACCGATATCCGATGTTAATGTTGCTGTTATCTGCCGATACGGATATTAGCCGATACCGATATTTATTTACTGAACCAGGACTGAACCAGGACTAAACCAGGACTGAACCAGGACTAAACTAAGACTAAACCAGGACTGAACCAGGACTAAACCAGGACTGAACCAGATCTAAACCAGGACTGAACCAGGACTGAACCAGAACTAAACCAGGACTGAACCAGAACTAAACCAGGACTAAACCAGGACTGAACCAGGACTAAACCAGGACTGAACCAGAACTAAACCAGGACTAAACCAGGACTGAACCAGAACTGAACCAGAACTAAATCAGGACTGAACCAGGACTAAACCAGCACTAAACCAGGACTGAATCAAACTAAACCAGGACTGAACCAGGACTAAACCAGGACTGAACCAGAACTAAACCAGGACTGAACCAGGACTAAACCAGGACTAAACCAGGACTGAACCAGAACTAAACCAGGACTGAACCAGAACTAAACCAGGACTGAACCAGGACTAAACCAGGACTGAACCAGGACTAAACCAAGACTAAACCAGGACTAAACCAGGACTAAACCAGGATTGAACCAGGACTGAACCAGGACTAAACCAGGACTGAACCAGGACTAAACCAGGACTGAACCAGGACTAAACCAAGACTAAACCAGGACTAAACCAGGACTAAACCAGGATTGAACCAGGACTGAACCAGGACTAAACCAGGACTAAACCAGGACTGAACCAGGACTAAACCAGGACTAAACCAGGACTAAACCAAGACTAAACCAGGACTGAACCAGGACTGAACCAGAACTAAACCAGGACTGAACCAGGACTGAACCAGGACTAAACCAGGACTGAACCAGGACTAAACCAGGACTGAACCAGGACTGAACCAGAACTAAACCAGGACTGAACCAGGACTAAACCAGGACTAAACCAGGACTGAACTAAAACTAAACCAGGACTGAACCAGGACTAAACCAGGACTGAACCAGAACTAAAGCAGGACTGAACCAGAACTAAACCAGGACTGAACCAGGACTAAACCAGGACTGAACCAGGACTAAACCAAGACTAAACCAGGACTAAACCAGGACTAAACCAGGATTGAACCAGGACTGAACCAGGACTAAACCAGGACTAAACCAGGACTAAACCAGGACTAAACCAGGACTGAACCAGGACTGAACCAGGACTAAACCAGGACTGAACCAGGACTAAACCAGGACTAAACCAGGACTAAACCAGGACTGAACCAGGACTAAACCAAGACTAAACCAGGACTAAACCAGGACTAAACCAGGATTGAACCAGGACTGAACCAGGACTAAACCAGGACTAAACCAGGACTGAACCAGGACTGAACCAGGACTAAACCAGGACTAAACCAGGACTAAACCAGGACTGAACCAGGACTAAACCAGGACTGAATCAGGACTGAACCAGGATTGAACCAGGACTGAACCAGAACTAAAGCAGGACTGAACCAGGACTAAACCAGGACTAAACTAGGACTGAACCAGAACTAAACCAGGACTAAACCAGGACTAAACCAGGACTGAACCAGGACTGAACCAGAACTGAACTAGAACTAAACCAGGACTGAACCAGGACTAAACCAGGACTAAACCAGGGCTGAACTAAAACTAAACCAGGACTGAACCAGAACTAAACCAGGACTAAACCAGGATTGAACCAGAACTAAACAAGGACTGAACCAGAACTAAACCAGGACTGAACCAGGACTAAACCAGGACTAAACCAGGGCTGAACTAAAACTAAACCAGGACTGAACCAGGACTAAACCAGGGTTGAACCAGGACTGAACCAGAACTAAAGCAGGACTGAACCAGGACTAAACCAGGACTAAACCAGGACTAAACCAGGACTGAACCAGAACTAAACCAGGACTAAACCAGGACTAAACCAGGACTGAATCAAAACTAAACCAGGACTAAACCAGGATTGAACCAGAAATAAACCAGGACTGAACCAGAACTAAACCAGGACTGAACCAGGACTGAACCAGAACTGAACCAGAACTAAACCAGGACTGAACCAGGACTAAACCAGGACTAAACCAGGGCTGAACTAAAACTAAACCAGGACTGAACCAGGACTAAACCAGGATTGAACCAGGACTGAACCAGAACTAAAGCAGGACTGAACCAGGACTAAACCAGGACTAAACCAGGACTAAACCAGGACTGAACCAGAACTAAAGCAGGACTGAACCAGGACTACACCGGGTCTAAACAAGGACTGAACCAGAACTAAACCAGGACTGAACCAGGACTGAACCAGGACTAAACCAGGACTAAACCAGGACTGAACTAGGACTGAACCAGGACTAAACCAGAACTAAACCAGGACTGAACCAGGACTGAACCAGAACTGAACCAGAACTAAATCAGGACTGAACCAGGACTAAACCAGGACTAAACCAGGACTAAACCAGGACTGAATCAAAACTAAACCAGGACTGAACCAGGACTGAACCAGAACTAAACCAGGACTGAACCAGGACTAAACCAGGACTGAACCAGGACTGAACCAGAACTAAACCAGGACTGAACCAGGACTAAACCAGGACTGAACCAGGACTAAACCAGGACTAAACCAGGACTAAACCAGGACTGAATCAAAACTAAACCAGGACTGAACCAGGATTGAACCAGGACTAAACAAGGACTGAACCAGGACTAAACCAGGACTGAACCAGGACTGAACCAGAACTAAACCAGGACTGAACCAGGACTAAACCAGGACTAAACTAGGACTGAACCAGAACTAAACCAGGACTAAACCAGGACTGAACCAGGACTAAACCAGGACTGAATCAAAACTAAACCAGGACTGAACCAGGATTGAACCAGGACTAAACCAGGACTGAACCAGAACTAAACCAGGACTGAACCAGGACTAAACCAGGACTAAACTAGGACTGAACCAGAACTAAACCAGGACTGAACCAGGACTGAACCAGGACTGAACCAGGATTGAACCCGAACTAAACTAGGACTGAACCAGAACTAAACTAGGACTGAACCAGGACTAAACAAATATCGGTCGTTAATATCGGCCCACTTTTACACATCGGGCCGATACCGATATGTTAAAATTTTGGCAATGTCGTCCGATACCGATGTTAATGCCGATATATCGTGCATCCCTAGCTATGAGCATCATGATACTAACGAACAGAAAGATATTTAGTTTGTAGTAAAGATATTTTTCAAAACAGGTCCAGAAAATGTGTGTTTGTACTTCTACTAGCGTTAAATACAATACATTAGCCTAGACTTGCAAACATGGTATGGAGTCGTGTTCTTTCTAACTATTATTCTTCTTTGACCTTCACCATATTCGCTATATCAACCCTGTGGAGCTATACAATAAGACGAGAAGAAGAAGATCATTTGTGGCAGAGGAGGAACCACTTTAACATAAGGGGTACTTAAAAACCCTATTCCGCCCGGTGTGGTAGTTAAACATGGGGGTGGAGGGACTTGATGGTTAATATTCTTCAGTAGGAGTGGCTTACAGTTCACCAGGTCAAACAATTATTGAGTCTCAGAAATAATTGAACGATCAGCTCTAAATTGCAATGTGTGTCTTGGGTGAAGGTTACATTAGCATACATGCTCACAGCGCAGATGTGACCTGAAGTACGTACCATGGAGAGGGGAGAGAGATAACATGGAACCACATTACCCACAATGCCCTGTGCTGTGCAGAATGGTATGCAAATGTTAATGGACAATTGCTACGTTGTGTTTGAGCTGGGTCTTAGCTACATGCTTTTTAATTAGAATGTTTTGCTTCCAATGGGTGCATGTACAGTATGTCATCCGTTTTCCACTTAAAGGTCCTGTATAGGGATGTCAACAATTAATCGACTTACGATTAATTGTCGATCAAGACGTTGGTCGAACAAAATGCATTAATTGTAATTAATCACTAATCGCGGACACGCACACCCGCGTGGTCACGAAACAAGGCAACCGCGCATCGCACTCACTCAACGGCAATGCCCGGTGTACGCGCGGGCTGAGCACGAGATCGAACCGCGGCGCCCGGAATGCGTAGTCTCAGCAGCCCTAGCCACAAACCAGCCGCACGAAACCAGCAGCGGCACGTGGTGGTTTAATCCTGGTTTAGTCCAGGTCTAGACCTGGTCCAGTCCTGGTTTAGTCCAGGCCCAGTCCAGGTTTAGACCTGGTTTAGACCTGGTCTATGCCTGGTTTAGTTCTCGTCTAGACCTGGTTTAGTCCACGTTTAGTCCTGGTCTAGTCTCTTAGCCAATCAGGACGCAGAACACAATGTTACACTATAAAAAAAAAATGTTACACTATAAAAAAAAATCCGCAAATCGTGATAGAGCGAAGGATTACTGTATTTTGTTATTCAGCATCAATACATTTGTCTGCTTTTTACTAAGGAATAATTAATTGAGGAATATACAATATAATAATACTATGATATATTTTTGACTCAGTGTTATGTATACTATAGATTATATTCTTAAAGACCCTCTTGAAACACTAAAATTCAGGTGAAAAACGCCGCTTATCAGTTAATCGTTAATCGATCAATAAGGTCAATCAACTATAGATTAATGAATTAATTGATAATTTGCATCCCTAGTCCTATATTACACAAACTTGACTCTTGTGCGTTTTAAGTCATGTTATAATGTTGTGTCTTGTTTCATTCACACATGTTTGAGTAATCCTTTAGCTCAAAATGCTCTGTTAGCTCTGTTAACAGCTACTTTTTATCTTTAGTTCAGATGGGCAATTTCAGTGCAGAAATCATCCAAATGATTTTGTGTATGGAGTTTAAAAACACAGTGGAGCACTTCTTGTATTGACATCACAAGGTGGAACAGAGTGTTTTCTGTTTGAGAGGAGAACTTAGCCTGAATATGCAGCGTTTGTGTATTAAACGTGTGAATGAAACAAAACACAACTAGATAACAGGAGAAGTTCAATTTGTCAACTGGACAAAGTTTGTTTGGTTGAAAATGTTTCGCCGCTCATCCGAGAGGCTTCGTCAGCTCTAATAAGAATACTGGTAAGACACTTGCTTATATCTTGCTGTAGGGAGGAGCTACCTAGCTATCTACTTTCCGGAACTATCTCATTGGTTTCCGTCTTTTGTTTCTCTGGCGTCTAGCTAACGATCCCTATTCATCCCTACACGCCTGTTTTTCACACCTCTGGCCCTGACCTGGCTAGCCCTATTGTTTCCCTGTTTGCTTGATCTAGGCTTAAGAATGGAATTGTAGATGGGATGCAAATTATGTCTGACTCCACCATTTCTGTTCAGAGAAGGATTCTCTTTTTTGACAAAAATAGCCTCTTTAACTCCCCTCTCAAACCAATTCTTTTCCCTGGCTAAGATCTGAACCTCACTGTCCTCAAATGAATGACCCGTGGCTTCTAGGTGAAGATATACGGCAGAAGACGGTCCACTCTGGCACGCCCGTCTGTGCTGGTACATCCTCTTGTGAAGTGGCTGCTTGGTTTCTCCAATATAGCGCTCACTGCAGTCTTCACTACAATGCAAAGCAATGTGGTCTACTCCATTCAGTGTAGTTCACCTTCTCTGAACAGAAATGGTGGAGTCAGACATAATTTGCATCCCATCTACAATTCCATTCTTAAGCGTAGATCAAGCAAACAGGGGAACAATAGGGCTAGCCAGGTCAGGGCCAGAGGTGTGAAAAACAGGCGTGTAGGGATGAATATGGATCGTTAGCTAGACGCCAGAGAAACAAAGGACGGAAACCAATGAGATAGTTCCGGAAAGTAGTTAGCTAGGTAGCTCCTCCCTACAGCAAGATATAAGCAAGTGTCTTACCAGTATTCTTATTAGAGCTGACGAAGCCTCTCGGATGAGCGGCGAAACGTTTTCAACCAAACAAACTTTGTCCAGTTGACAAATTGAACTTCTCCTGTTATCATGGATTCTACCTGGACGACTGAGGGACTTTTCATGCAAAACACAACTAGGTATGTTTTTTTTTATTGAACAACCAACATTATAACATAGATCAGAAAATAGTGTAATATGGGCCTTTAAATGGTCACACTTTTCTATAGCGCTTTTCCACTTTCAAGAGCTTTACCGCAAGGAACCACTCACCCAAGAGGGGGATTTGAAGTGCCAACCTTCTGATCAGTGGACAAACACTCTACCCACGGAGCTACTGTCGCCCTTTACAGTGTGGATTTGTCATTTAGGCTTTACACTAGGCCTGTCAGTTTAATGCGTTAATTAGATTAATTAATGATACTGCAAATTAACGTATTATAAAAAATTAACGCTATTAATTATGCATGTCAATTCAATGTGCATGCATTTTAAATTTGGCCCATTGTAGGACCTGTAGGTGACTTGGCAGTGGCACGTCACTTCCACCTGCGTTGCTAATCAAACAAATAAAGCCTGGTGAAAACTGACATGGGAAGTGAGGCGAGCAAATCGTTGCTAGGGCCTGTGAACAGCAAGTTTATTTATAAAAAGAACAAAGACGGGACTATCAACAAGAACATGGTGATTTGTAGCTTTTGTAAAAAAAAGTATTTTCCAATCACCGAAGCTGCTCCCGCCTGACGGATCATTTGAACTCTAATCACGTCCGGACAAGTTTCATTGTTACCGGTGATAGTGCTAGCGTGAGCGCACTTACTAAAATGTGTAACGTGGCAGTGCACTACTTTACACATTTTAAATGTTTTATATTTTGTTGTTGATTCAAGCTTGGCCAGTCCAGGTCTACAAACTACCACCCACGCGAATCTCTACAGTGAAAAATAGGACACTGTTAGCCACTGCCCTCCATCTCCTCTTGACACAATTAGCCCGTGCAGTTCTGTCATTCCAGTTGCTGCTCATTAGCACTATAATATCCTCAAAATCTCATTGTAATACCCCGGAATTTGTGATTGTTGAGTTCCGAAACCACCACAAGAAACTCCTGCCTTCTGATAATTAAGACATTCACTTACTAGCAGGTCGCGCATTATTATGCATACAGTTGGATAACACAGCTGGTCCCCGGGGTGGTGGATAAGTGATTAATATGATTGGTTGTTCCCTCCGGCGTGCTCCTTTTTCCCAGTGATAAGCAGATGGGAACACGGCCTCCCCCTTGACGACATTTAGAAGTGTAATTTTACCTCTGTGCTCCTTAATGCGTTCTCATCATCATATGTTCTCCCTGCTTTGATAAACAAAACAATAACATAACATGGTAGAAGGGTGCATAATTTAAACAATGGTATTCCCCACATACGTAGAATAAGTGGAGTGAGTTAAGTTGATTGTAATTGCGTAAGGGAGTTGTGTTTGTGAAGAGGTACCTTGTGGAATGGAAATGAGCCCCGCAGTCATGTGAAGTGAAGTTTATTTAAAACAGGGATGTTGAAGATTGAAAGGGGATTTGCAGTGTTATGCACAGTGTATGAATTATAACTGATCTTCAGTAAGTTACAATGAGAATTGTACCAGTTTGTATTAACAGTTGTACACTATGGTGCCTGTTGTGTTTTAGGAAACTACATATTTTAATGATCAGTAATTGTATGTAACTTTTCTGCAGTGACAGTAACTCAGTTGGTAAAGCGATTATCTGCTGATCCGAAGGTTGACAGTTTGACATAAACATCATTGGTTGTTGTGTCTTTGGGCAAGACACTTAACTCATCTCGCCCATGGGTCTCGTACAGTGCACTGGTGTGTGAATGGGTGAGTGGTTTTTTAATGTAAAGCGCGTTGAGTGCCTTGAAGGTGGAAAAATGCTATATAAAAATTTGACCATTGACCATTTCTACTTGTCTCCATAGCAGGACATTAGACATACAGTAGATGGATTCATTATTTTTTATTTTTATTTATTTACCTTTATTTAACCAGGACAAAAAACTCATTGAGATTAAAAATCTCTTTTACAAGAGTGCCCTGGCCAAGAGGCAGCACCAGCACAGAGACAAAACAATAACACAAAATGTTCACATTTTCACACACATAAAATCATCATAAAAGGAGTCTTATGTGAAACATTTACAAATTGATCATTTTGTTTCAAGTTCAGTTAAAAGTGACTTAAAAGAGTTCAATGACACCAGATCTTTCATTAGGATACAGATGTTTTATTGCTGCACAATTAGATGAAAATTCTAACTGGGAAAACTTACTTTTCACCTCTCCACAGATCTGACCTGTACTTTACTCTAGTGGCATCCCTTGTTTAAAGGGATATGCCACCCCCAGGTCAAACGTGGGCATCTCCCCACAGTCCAGAGACTAAAATAAGTGGTGGAAAGCGTTTTCCTGCTCACCCAGCCATTGTCCGAGTCTGTCAGCACTGACCGCCGCGGTATCTGCAGCTCCTCCGCCTTAGACTGGAGTCTAACGTAGCCAGAGAAAGATTTCGGCCAAAAGGAATTAATTTGCTCGATGCGTTTCCCAATTACTTTCTGTGTAGTGCGCATTCATATCGAGTGCAAATAAATGTGCAAATCAACACGGAGAGCTTGACTTGGTCATTTTGGGTGGGAACTATTTTTCAGTGCGGAAAAAGAAAGCCGAAGCACACACCACGCTGCGCAACAGGGGAACTCCCTTCCTGGTGTGTAACAGGGATTCCCCTGGCAGCGTGCTGTGTGCTTCGGCTTTCTTTTTCCGCACTGAAAAATAGTTCCCACCCAAAATGACCAAGGCAAGCTCTCCGTGTTGATTTGCACATTTATTTGCACTCGATATGAATGCGCACTACACAGAAAGTAATTGGGAAACGCATCGAGCAAATTAATTCCTTTTGGCCGAAATCTTTCTCTGGCGCCGTTAGACTCCAGTCTAACGCGGAGGAGCTGCAGATACCGCGGCGGTCAGTGCTGACAGACTCGGACAATGGCTGGGTGACCAGGAAAACGCTTTCCACCACTTATTTTAGTCTCTGGACTGTGGGGAGATGCCCAAGTTTGACCTGGGGGTGGCATATCCCTTTAAGGCCATACTGAACCATAACTAGATACAAGTTACAAATAGCTTCTAACATGATGTAAGTCTCCATGATTCTTTTGTTCTTATAAAGTTCTATTTTAAAGAATCCAATTCATTCTAAAAGACATTCATCGCTGTTGGATTCATTAAAATAAAACGACTTGCTCTGAGGGCAACGCTTTAATCACATTTTAATCGGGATCGAGATTCAGTCATTTTTAATTGTCGATTATAATTATCTTTTTAGCCAGTGCCACTTCCACTTCTACTTTTGGTCTGAGTAATGAACACTGGGCATTATTAAGAAATAAATCAAAGTCTGAGGTAAGACAAGCAATTTCTTATACCCAGCACATTTAGGAATTTTCATATATTTTAAGAATACCTCGTACACCATTCACATCTATATATCTGCAACAATGACCTTTCAACATAAAGACACTGATGCCACCTATGTGCTTACATCATTAATCACCTCAGCCCCATCTCGTTCCTATTGTTAAATATGCATTATAGTAACTGGAGTCATTGAGCATATTTGCCATATAAAGAGAGAGGGCCTCATCATTAAAATCCATGTTAGCCCTTTAGAGCTGAAGAGGTGATTTCACGCTTGGCTACACCATTAGCTTACTGCTACATTCAACGTACATCCACAATGCCGAGAGTGACGTCCTTGCCCATGACTCCCTTGTGCTCTGGATGCCCCGTCTGAGCTAATGGAGCAGGGCAGACGGGATAGCTACGAATAGAAGGAGGTGGAGGAGAAACCAGGGTGCTCTTGAATGCGTTCTTTGGTACGGCACAACAGAAGCTCACTGACTTTTTTTTTTTTTCGTTTCTTTTGGGAGAGTGGAATTGTCAAGAGGAAAATTTACTGGTGCTGGCTGCAGGCGCTATCCAGGGAGAGGAGGCTCCCTTTGGACTGTTCCATGAGGCAATTTAGCACAAAATGTTAGAGATGTGTGCTACCAAGCTAGGAGGTCATTAGCAGTGATGGTAGGAGAGTGCGAAAATGGGTTTGGGGGAGTGTTTTTTGAAATGCTGCCAAAAGAGATCGCAAATTGGGTCTTTTTTTAAGAACTTGTGGAAAAGGAATACAATTGTGACATAAAGCATTGGAGGTTATATTTGGGAGATATAATGATAATAGTGTGAGTAGAGTGTAGAGCATTCATTAGTTTGGCACAGTTATTGAGAAGTCTATGTAACTTTTGTTCTCCATGGAAGCTCACAGATGGGGGTTATTGATTTGCTCCGAATGTTCCACAGTACAGCATTAGACTTAACTATCTCCTATGTAATCAGTTAAAAGTGCTATTGCTCAAACATACCTGGAAAAACATACATTCTTACTTTGATTTGATCTGTAACTTGGTCTAGGGGCTTCAAGTGCTTGTTTCCATGGAGATATAATGTAAGGTTGGTGGTTCAAATCTCAGTCTTGACATAAACATTATTGGTTGAGCAGTCATTGACCTACAGGTAGGCGGTGCTATTCCTGCTCCCACAGATAAATGCTGTTGTTGTGTCTTTGGGCAAGACACTTAACCCATCACATGCCTAGTGTCTCCATGCACCGGTGTATGTATGTGTGTGAATGGGTGATAATTCCTTCATGTAAAGCGCTTTGTGGGTCTTTTGTGTGCCATAAAGTTGGAAAAGTGCTTTCTAAAAATTTGACTATTTACCATTTTTACCAATATCAATCAATAAATATAGCCACAAGCGGCGATGATCGGCCTTCGCTTGCACTCCGATTTTTTTCTAGCTGGATGCATGTGTGAGTTTGTGCGTTATCTGCATGCATGTGTGTTGAATGCCAGGGGGTGAGGTGGGGAGGGGTTGTTTGTTTTGCCTTTTAATTTCAATTATTTTAAGAGGAGGGTCACTCATAAGCCTGCACTGTTCTGTTATTTTCAATTAAAGTTTATTTTCGATTAAAGTTTGAGTGAAATCGGCCAAAGTATGCACGGATTATCACTCGTTGAAATTTGATGGCGAGCTCTAAAAACAAACCTGAAATTTGTGGCGTTTTCATGGAAACACCGTTCAGTCTTTTAGAACGCTTTTAATGTCCCACTTGTCTAGATGATACAGCACGATTCTGGTGAGTCTGGGTCAAAAACCCTAGGAGGAGTTCGTTAAAATACGAGGACAGTAAAATTTGCCTTCGGCGCTGGGTCACGTGCTCGGTCCAATATGGCTGACTTCCTGTTGGTCGCCTAGCAACGGTGTAATATACTTTTTTGTTCCTATCCCCATGATGCATCTGTGTTCCAAATTTGGTTTGGCTACGACAAAGTTTTTGCCGGGCGTCCCATAGGCGAGGACAGATGTTTGGCCTGTTGTCATGGCAACACGGGTATAGCCATAGGCGCAATGTATTTTGATTTTACAGGGGGCGCTGTCGAGCCATTTTTAAAGATTTTTTAAATACAGATTATTTGTAAATTCCTTTTTTGGCGTTCTTGAATTTTGTGCAAAATTTCGATACTGGATACTGGTATGTATCCAACATATGGGGCCAGAAAACAATAAACTATTTATTGCAGTAAGTGTCATCATGTGGCAGGACCCGTAGTACGCGTTTTTCTAATTTATGTTATAATGTTTCCTCATCGCAAACATACCCGGAGTTGTGTTTTGTTTCATTCACACACAAACCCTGCATATTTAAAGGAAAAGTAACGTTATTTTATAATCTGAGCCTTCTTTCGGTAATAAAACAAGTCGTTTGACTCACCCATATCACGTTCGTGTCATTTGGAGCTGTTTGAAGAAAGTTATGTTTTAGCGTATCCATTAGCATTTGTATTCGGGGCATTACTTTGCGGTCTCCAAATAACACAAACTTTAGCACTTTTCAAATCATAGAAGCCCGATGTCTTAATGTAAGATTTCGTTTGAAGCAAAAGTGGCCTGTAATCCGAGATTTATCCATAGTTTTCATCTTTGCGTTTCATGTTTGGGTCCCAGGAGCAGTCCGCACATGCGCACTGGCGTCCTCATCTACTCGAAACTATGGCTAAATCTCGGATTACAGGCCACTTTTCCTTCAAACGAAATCTTACATTAAGACATCGGGCTTCTATGATTTGAAAAGTGCTAAAGTTTGTGTTATTTGGACACCGCAAAGTAATGCCCCGAGCATATGATACAGCACCATGTTAACGGATACGGGATCATTAGTAGAACAGAACGGCTCAACATAAGTTCTGCGATACTGCTCCAATTGACAGAAAAATGCTATGGGTGAGTAAAACTACTTGTTTTATTGCCGAAAGAAGGCTCAGATTGTAAAAAAAAACGTTAATTTGCCTTTAAGCTGAGTTCTTCTCTCAAAGACAAACACTCTATTCCACCTTGTGATGTCATGTCGCAATACATGTACAAGAAGTGTTCCACTGTGTTTTTAAACTCCCTACAACTTCAGTAAAATCATTTGGATACAAGGGGGAATAGATAATTTTGAGGCTTTAGATATGTAAACAGACTGATAATAATGGATTACTAAAACGTGTAAATAGAAATTCAGATATGTTTTTGATGAGATGAGGTAACAATATTCTAACATGGCTTAAAGTCCCCAAAAGTAAATGCATGCGTAATGTGGGGACCTTTAACTAGTTGCACTAATAAAGAATTGACTAAGAGAAGCTTTCCACCTCTGACCAAGTGGTGGATGCCCATTGCAATACAGAGCCAATTCCTTTGTAGAGGTACCCAGTCAGACTCCATTTCCACATCCGCTTTGCATCCAAGTCTTGATAAAAAACAACTGACCCTAAACACCCTTTTCCATTGTTTACATTGCAGTCACAGCCAGGAAATCTGCAGCCTTCAATCAACCTGCCGCTAATGATACAAATGTGGTGTAGAGTCCCCTAAAGATGGCGGAGAGGCCCATAACCGTAAAAACATTTTGTCTCTGATTAATGCTGTATTCTCACACTCTGGGCACTCCTTAGCGGACCACCAGAGATGTTCAATCAACTATGCATGACTGGAGCCTAATGGATTTTTCACTGGGAGGCTCTCGCTGGTTATTAGAAGGCCAGCTCATGTGGAACTCTGTGAGTCTGTCGGGAGGGGAATTACATGGGTTCACAGGAAGACTGCATTATGGCCGCAGAGAATGGGAATGCAACGTTTCCTCTCTCAGATGTCTGCGTGCAGAAAGAAAGGCTGGTGACAGACTGGTATTGTTTTCTTGGAGGTGGTGCTGAGGGGAGTGAGGAGTGGAGGCACAGTAATGCAAATGGTGTTGGAAATTCTGCTGGTTTGAAGTGAGTTCAATAAAGGATAGGGAGATTTCATGGCATACATTACTGAAGGTTGAAGATTGTGAATGACTGTTGGTCTTTAGAAATTCATCAACTTGTGGCATTTTTTTTTCAAAGACAAAAGAAAACAACAACAACAACAACAACATCAACAACACATACATACATACATACATACATACATACATACATACATACATACATAGGGCCTACCTAATACTAAATTATTATTTTATAAGTACCTGGATAATTTATAAGGATGTCTTAACTAATAAGAAGTTAAAGGGGATTTTGGAAATTATATAATCCATCCATTTATCCGGGGCCGGGTCGCGGGGGCAACAGTCTAAGCAGGGACCTCCAGACTTCCTTCACCCCGGACACTTCCTCCAGCTCCTCCGGGGGGACCCCAAGGCGTTCCCAGGCCAGCCGGGAGACATAGTCCCTCCAGCGGGTCCTGGGTCTTCCCCGGGGCCTCCTCCCGGTGGGACATGCCCGGAACACCTCCCGAGGGAGGCGTCCAGGAGGCATCCGGAACAGATGCCCGAGCCACCTCAGCTGGCTCCTCTCCACGTGGAGAAGCAGCGGCTCTACTCCGAGCTCCTCCCGTGTGACCAAGCTCCTCACCCTATCTCTAAGGGTGCGCCCAGCCACTCTGCGGAGGAAACTCATTTCGGCCGCTTGTATCCGCGATCTCGTCCTTTCGGTCATTACCCAAAGCTCATGGCCATAGGTGAGGGTAGGAACGTAGATTGACCGGTAAATTGAGAGCTTCGCCTTTGGCTCAGCTCCCTCTTCACCACAACGGTCCGGTACAACGACCGCATCACTGCCGACGCTGCACCGATCCGCCTGTCAATCTCACGCTCCATCCTCCCCTCACTCGTGAACAAGACCCCGAGATACTTGAACTCCTCCAATTGAGGCAAGGACTCTCCACCCACCCAGAGAGGGCAAACCACCTTTTTCCGGTCGAGAACCATGGCCTCGGATTTGGAGGAGCTGATTTTCATCCCAGCCGCTTCACACTCGGCTGCGAACCGCCCCAGTGCACATTGGAGGTCCCGGTTTGATGAAGCCATCAGGACAACATCATCCGCAAACAGCAGAGATGAGATCCTGTGGTTCCCAAACCGGATCCCCTCCGGCCCCTGACTGCGCCTAGAAATTCTGTCCATAAATATAATGAACAGAACCGGTGACAAAGGGCAGCCCTGGCGGAGTCCAACATGCACCGGAAACAGGTCCGACTTACTACCGGCAATGCGAACACAGCTCCTGCTCCGGTCATACAGGGATCGAACAGCCCTTAACAAAGGGCCCCGAACCCCGTACTCCCAGAGCACCCTCCACAGGACCCCACGAGGGACACGGTCGAATGCCTTCTCCAGATCCACAAAGCACATGTGGACTGGTTGGGCAAACTCCCATGCACCCTCGAGCACCCGATGGAGAGTATAGAGCTGGTCCAGTGTTCCCCGGCCGGGACGAAAACCACACTGCTCCTCCTGAATCCGAGGTTCGACTATCGGTCGAATTCTCCTCTCCAGCACCCTGGAATAGACCTTACCGGGAAGGCTGAGGAGTGTGATTCCCCGATAGTTGGAACACACCCTCCTTCTTAAACAGAGGGACCACCACCCCGGTCTGCCAGTCCAGAGGTACTGTCCCCGACCGCCACGCGATGTTGCAGAGACGTGTCAGCCAAGACAGCCCTACAACATCCAGCGACTTGAGATACTCAGGACGGATCTCATCCACCCCCGGGGCCTTGCCACCGAGGAGCTTTCCAACCACCTCAGTGACTTCAGCCAGGGTGATGAGTGAGTCCGACCCCGAGTCCCCAGCCTCTGCTTCCTCCTCGGAAGACATGACGGCGGGATTGAGGAGATCCTCAAAGTATTCCTTCCACCGTCCGACAACATCCCCAGTCGAGGTCAACAGCTCCCCACCCCCACCGTAAACAGTGTTTGTGGAGCACTGCTTCCCCCTCCTGGGGCGCCGGACGGTTTTGCCAGAATTTCTTTGAGGCCGTCCGATAGTCCTCCTCCATGGCCTCTCCGAACTCCTCCCAACTCCGAGTTTTTGCCTCTGCCACCGCCCGGGCTGCAGCACGCTTAGCCCGCCGGTACCCGTCGGCTGCCTCCGGAGTCCCACGAGCCAACAAGGCCCGATAGGACTCCTTCTTCAGCCTGACGGCATCCCTTACTTCCGGTGTCCACCACCGGGTTCGGGGATTGCCGCCGCGACAGGCACCACAGGCCTTACGACCACAGCTACGGGCGGCCGCATCGACAATAGAGGCCGAGAACAGAGCCCATTCGGACTCTATGTCCCCAGCCTCCCCCGGAATCTGGGAGAAGCTCTCCCGGAGGTGCGAGTTGAAGGTGTCCCTGACAGAGGACTCTGCCAGACGTTCCCAACAGACCTTCACTACGCGCTTGGGCCTGCCAGGTCTTTCCGGCTTGCTCCCCTGCCAGCGGACCCAACTCACCACCAGGTGGTGATCGGTTGACAGCTCTGCCCCTCTCTTCACCCGAGTGTCCAAGACACGCGGCCGGAGGTCAGATGACACGACAACAAAGTCGATCATCGACCTCCGTCCTAGGGTGTCCTGGTGCCACGTGCACTGATGGACACCCTTGTGCTCGAACATGGTGTTCGTTATGGACAAACTGTGGCTAGCACAGAAGTCCAATAACAGAACACCACTCGGGTTCAGATCAGGGAGGCCGTTCCTCCCAATCACCCCTCTCCAGGTGTCACTGTCGTTGCCCACGTGGGCGTTGAAGTCCCCCAGGAGAACAACGGAGTCCCCGGTCGGTGCACTGTCCAGTACCCCTCCCAGGCACTCCAAGAAGGCCGGGTACTCTGCACTGCTGTCCGGCCCGTAGGCCGACACAACAGTAAGAGACCTGTCCCTGACCCGAAGGCGCAGGGACGCGACCCTCAACACACAGCGGCTGAGCCGTGGGGCAATGAGTAGGCCCACACCGGCCCGCCGCTTCTAACCATAACAGTTACTATGGAAACCACAATTGTATGAGCACGAGTAAATAAAAATGTCTGTATATGCTCTAAACCACTGCTACCTCACTACACCATTTTAGTTACTGAGAAGTGGCAAAAGCTTTATATTGATAATGTTAATTTAATTTGAAAATGATTAGATTTTTAAAAAAATATTATTTAATGTTTTGTTGACAGTTACCCTTAAAATTACTCTTAAAGGGATATGCCACCCCCAGGTCAAATTTGGGCATCTCCCCACAGTCCAGAGACTAAAATAAGTGGTGGAAAGCGTTTTCCTGCTCACCCAGCCATTGTCCGAGTCTGTCGCCACTGACCGCCGCTGTATCTGGTGCTCCTCCGCCTTAGAATGGAGTCTAACGTAGCCAGAGAAAGATTTCGGCCAAAAGGAATTAATTTGCTCGATGCGTTTCCCAATTACTTTGTGTGTAGTGCGCATTCATATCGAGTGCAAATAAATGTACAAATCAACACGGAGAGCTTGCCTTGGTCATTTTGGGTGGGAACTATTTTCCAGTGCGTAAGAATACAGCCGTATCACGCAGCACGCTACCAGGGGAATCCCAGTTACGCACCGGGAAGGGAGTTCCCCTGTTGCACAACGTGGTGCGTGATACGGCTGTATTCTTACGCACTGGAAAATAGTTCCCACCCAAAATGACCAAGGCAAGCTCTCCGTGTTGATTTGCACATTTATTTGCACTCGATATGAATGCGCACTACACACAAAGTAATTGGGAAACGCATCGAGCAAATTAATTCCTTTTGGCCGAAATCTTTCTCTGGCTACGTTAGACTCCAGTCTAAGGCGGAGGAGCACCAGATACCGCGGCGGTCAGTGGCGACAGACTCGGACAATGGCTGGGTGACCAGGAAAACGCTTTCCACCACTTATTTTAGTCTCTGGACTGTGGGGAGATGCCCAAATTTGACCTGGGGGTGGCATATCCCTTTAAAGGTACACTGTGTAGGATGGTGGTGCATTGGTGGATGGTGAGTATTGCAATTCCGGTTCTAGCTACAGCAGACTTCGAGGGTCACCCGGGCGCACCCGAACCACGCGCACATGTGAAGCGCACCCGGCGCTGTGTGCGGGTGGGGGGAATTGGGAACCGGTCCGTGGAGGGCGGAGGTCGGTCTGCACTTGGGGGGACGAAGACGAAACCTGGGGTGCAGGCCCTGGTACTATGTCCTTCTTCTTTTCCTCTTAGATGAAGGTGCTTGCTCCTGCGATGTATGTGCGGAGTAAGTGTGATCCAGCAACATGCTTGTCGTTGTTTATTCAAACCCGTACTATCTCGTTGTGTGAAATCCACGGGCCAGTGCCGACAACTACTGTATAAAGAAAACGGCGAAGGCGGAGCCCAAAATACAGTATGTCCTTCTGCGGCTCTCGTAATCAAAATGGATGCCTCTACATGGGGAAGATCCCCCTTTTATGCAACTATATCTAAGTCCAACAGAATACTTTGATTTCATGATGGAAGTGAAAAGGCTTGGACAACACTATTTTTGAATGGGTATCTTCAATTTCGGTAATTAACGGGTAAAATCTTACACAGTGTACCTTTAAATTAGTAATAATTTCTCTTCATACTTTTTTACTGTCTTGGACCACTACTTTGTGCAATATTATTCTTAAGTACTCTTGCTTAAGTAAAAGTTTTGTCTAAACCTGTTCACCACTGACTTGGGAAAAAAAAAAAAAAAAAATTCTGTCAAATCATAATTTCAAATCATAATTTTGTTGATGACAGACTGATAGTGAACTTTATTGATCAAAACTAACCCTTATAATTGGATTGCCTTTATTTAATTTCCTTTATCAACATTCTGGTCCCATACTACAAGCATACTACTAGTTATAAAATATCACCGGTTAAAATGTTGCTCTCTTTTTTTAATAAATATTTTTTCAATACATTTTCAATAATTATTAAATACATTGTTTATTTTTTAGTTTTCTGCACATGTATTTTAATGTATGTAGTTCAGGCTGGGGTGGAGCAAAAATGATGAGCCAAGGTATGTATACTTCTTAGTAGGGTTTCAATGCATTTTAATTCAAAACACATGATATCAGCAGCAGATCCATATTGCATAATTTTAATAATTAATAATAATAATAATTCATAGCATTTATATAGCACCTTTCATGACACCCATAGCGCTTTAGTAGTGTTATACTTGGTATCAGATCGAAAAAAACACTGGTATTGCCCATTACTACTCAGGAATCCTCGAATAAATGCATGTTGTTAAATACATTTTACATGGTTAAAATCTACAAAAATTTTGTACATTTCAACCATCCTATCTCTTCCTTGAAATATATTGGCACTGAACATGTAAAACTGAAATCTGTAAATGCTTCACCAACTCTTTCTCCTCACGGACTTAATGTGGACTTTGACCTAAGATGCTTTTTGTGATATGGTCCAGCTATTATTTTTCTATTTTATGAGAATGTTTTTATGTAAATATAACTGTCTTTTCTTGTTGTAGAGTGGGCTGATCTCACTGAGTGACCTCACTTTGGGACCTCTCATTAGTTGGCAACCATTTTGTATACTGAGGTCCAAAGCAAGAAAAATTATCTGATGAAGGCTTTTTGCGGGAATGTTATTAAAAAAAAAAAAAAAAAAAGCTATTAAATACATGTCATAATCTCTTTATTAAAAATCTATATATTTTTGGCTTTGTTAATATATGATGTCATGATTCTAAGATGTACTGTTTGAATTGCTGTAGCGAAATAATGATGAAATGTTAAAGGGATATGCCACCCCCAGGTCAAACTTGGGCATCTCCCCACAGTCCAGAGACTAAAACAAGTGATGAAAAGCGTTTTCCTGGTCACCCAGCCATTGTCCGAGTCTGTTAGCACTGACCACCGCGCGCAGCTGCTGCTCCGAAGCACACAGCACGCAGCGTAACGGGGGAACTCCCTTCCTGGTGCGTAAACAGGGATTCCCCTGTCCGCGTGGTGCGTGCTTCGTCTGTCTTTTTCTGCACTGAAAAATAGTTCCCACCCAAAATGACCAAGGCAAGTTCTCCGTGTTGACTTGCACATTTATTTGCACTCGATATGAATGCGCACTACACAGAAAGTAATTGGGAAAAGCATCGAGCAAATTAATTCCTTTTGGCCGAAATCTTTCTCTGGCGCCGTTGCCTCCAGTCTAACGCGGTGGAGCAGCAGCTGCGCGCGGCGGTCAGTGCTAACAGACTCGGACAATGGCTGGGTGACCAGGAAAACACTTTCCATCACTTGTTTTAGTCTCTGGACTGTGAGGAGATGCCCAAATTTGACCTGGGGGTGGCATATCCCTTTAAGCAGCACTGACACTGCTGCTTAAATGACACCATTTGAGATTTATTACACTGCACATTGTGTGCTTTACCTATTTGTATTATATACAAGTCTATTGTACTTTTGCTCAGGGATTTGCACAGGAATTTTGAGGGGTAGATGCTCTGACCTGAAGAAAGGGCAAACCAACCCCCCAACTGCCTCTTTTCCATGGGCCATCACTGAACATAACAGACATTACCCAAAAAAGTAATAAGATTTAGTCATTTAACTATTTTGAATGAAAGAATTCATGTGATGCATTATTTCCATCATTCATTCTGCTTGCTAAAACAAAAAGTTAGAAACTGCAGACATGTAGTTTGCCTACCACAAATTATACTCAACAAAAATATAAACGCAACACTTTTGTTTTTGCTCCCATTTTTCCTGAGATGGACCCAAAGATCCAAAATTCACTCCAGATACACAACACTGCCATTTCTCTCAAACATTGTTCACAAATCTGTCCAAATGTGTGACAGCGAGCACCTCTGCCCCGCCGAGACAATCCACCCCACCTCACAGGTGTGCCACATCAAGATGCCGATCCGACATCATGACCAGTGCACAGGTGCGCCCCAGACTGCCCACAATAAAAGGCCACCCCGAAATGTGCATTTTTTTTTTTGCTTTATTGGGGGTCTGGGGACTCAGAACCAGTCAGTATCTGGTGTGACCACCATTTGCCTCATGCAGTGCAACACATCTTCTTCGCATAGAGTTTATCAGATTGTCAGTTGTGGCCTGTGGAATGTTGGTCCACTCCTCTTCAGTGGCTGTGCGAAGTTGCTGGATATTAGTGGGAGCTGGTACACGCTGTCGTATACGCCGGTCAAGCACATCCCAAACATGCTCAATGGGTGACATGTCCGGTGAGTATGCTGGCCATGCAAGAACTGGGACATTCTCAGCTTCCAAGAATTGTGTACAGATCCTTGCAACATGGGGCCGTGCATTATCTTGCTGAAACATGAGGTGATGTTCATGGATGTATGGCACAACAATGGGCCTCAGGATCTCATCACGGTATCTCTGTGCATTCAAAATGCCATCAATAAAATGCACCTGTGTTCTTTGTCCATAACAGCCTTTGAAGAGGAGTGGACCAACATTCCACAGGCCACAACTGACAATCTGATAAACTCTATGCGAAGAAGATGTGTTGCACTGCATGAAGCAAATGGTGGTCACACCAGATACTGACTGGTTCTGAGTCCCCAGACCCCCAATAAAGCAAAAAAATGCACATTTCGGGGTGGCCTTTTATTGTGGGCGGTCTGGGGCGCACCTGTGCACTGGTCATGATGTCGGATCGGCATCTTGATGTGGCGCACCTGTGAGGTGGGGTGGATTGTCTCGGCGGGGCAGAGGTGCTCGCTGTCACACATTTGGACAGATTTGTGAACAATGTTTGAGAGAAATGGTAGTGTTGTGTATCTGGAGTGAATTTTGGATCTTTGGGTCCATCTCAGGAAAAATGGGAGCAAAAACAAAAGTGTTGCGTTTATATTTTTGTTGAGTGTAGCAGCCTATTTAAATAATGGGTTGCTTGTCTGCAAGCTAGCTAGCTGTCTGATTATTTAGGCTAAACGTGGCAAACTGAACATGTTTCCTTTTATTTGAGGAAAAATGTTTTGAGTGGTGATTTTTTGTTTTCATTTTCAAATCTAGGCCTAGGCCTACATGAAATTCTGTATCCATTGAACAATTTATTATTATTATTATTATTATTATTATTATTATTATTATTATTATTATTATTATTATTATTATTTTTATTATTTTTTATTTTTTTCAGTCCAGTCAGTCCAGGAGGGCACAGGGACAGTTGCCCGGGCAACCTGAGCAAACCCCCTGTGAATGTTTACTGCTTTTGCTATGGGTATATGATGTTATAGCCATTATGTTTATTGTCTTGTTTATCAGATGTTTTATGTTCACTGTGGGCCTCGGGAGCGCTGCAGTTTCAAATCCTGTGTGTGCAACCTGTACATATGGTTTTTGACAATAAAGCTGACTTTGAACTTTTGAACTTTGAAAATCTGTCCCAGTTCTATGGTGCCACAAGAAATACGCATTTCAAGAGCTCAGAGCAATTTTACGCAAAACCTCCACAGACCAATGCTGTATAAACACTGCACAATCAGAGCAGATACACAACTAAATACACATCTACAGCCGCACCTACAAGAATGCCCTGACTCAGGTTTGACAAACGATTTATGTAAAAGTACTTGTGCAAACTGATAAAACTCTTTCATAACTATTTGTCATGATTTTACTATTTAAATAATCAGCAATGAAGCACATGTATGTTACAAAACAACCATTTTTGTGTCAACTGCTTAGCATTCTCAGTACAGTTATCATTAGTGGTAATTTAAAAATACGTAAGGGTGGTTGCTTGTGGAAATTGTGTTTCTGGATCACACTTAAATTTTAAATCCTACTAGTTCAAAGTTTTAAGTTTTAGGAGTTTTCAAAATACATAAAAAGCAGTGCCAGGATGTCAGATTTCAGTGTAGCTTCGTTCTGCTTTTCCAAACAGTGAGGATATTATTAAAACACAAAAAAGGTTCATTTAATCACCAGAAACAGTTAGAAAATGTCTTCAATCAGTCAGTTATCAATAAAACATGTACCCGTAACCAGGACTTATACACATACAACTGCACTTTACTGTTGGCTCTATCTGTTCCTCAAACATATTAAATAAATACACAAAAATGAACCCCATTCTGTTTCATATTTTGTGTCACTGATGAGCAAATGTGATCTTGAGTGTGGGAATGATAATACAGTAAATATAGTGTTCTTTAACTGATACATCATTTGTGTTACAGGCAACAAAGTACCATCTGCCCAATGGGTTCTTTGGAACATGGTCTCATCCACAAGAGGTTCTACTCTATCACCATCAAAGTGGGAACTCTCTCCGCTGTGGGGTGGGTCAGGCTTACAACAAGAAAAAGGCCAGAGCCAGTGCAGCAGCCAACATCCTGGAACCTCTGAAAGAAATGTGCCTGGTACTTTAAAAAACAAACAAGCCAATCCAGGAATTAAGAAAAACAAAGACCTTAAACCCAGTGGATACCTGTTCGAGGTGACACAGGTGAATGGGTGGGAGTTTCCAAAATAAATGCTGCTGGACTTCAGTCTTCTCCCCTGGGGCTGGCTCTTCACTATGAGGGTCTCAGTGCAGGACGTCGATGCGGTCGTGACATGGCCCAGCAACAAAGCTGCCAACCACAACGCAGCGGCCAAAATGTTGGAGACACTAGGGTTTGAGAGCCCCAGGTACAGCCCCCTGATCAACAAAAGGACAACACCTCAACAACTCATCAGGTACACAGATAAAAGAGTACTTTATTTTATTTTATTTTAAATTTATTTTATTTTATTTTATTTTATTTTAAGCTACCATCTGTAAGTGTATTTGATTTTTTTTACCAGTAGATGGCAGATGTGAAACCTGTTGGAACTATTGGACAAAGTATTTGGTTGCAGTTTGTTTCAAAATTTGTGTACAGTGGTACCTCACCTTACGAAATTAATTCGTTCCAGAAGTGGTTTCGTAACGTGAATTTTTCGTAAGTTGAGTAGCTATTTCAATGGAAAAGGCCTGATCTGTTCCAAGGTTGTTTTTTTTTATAGTGTAACTTTTTTTTAATAGATAAAAGGAGAAGTTCAATTTGTCAACTGGACAAAGTTTGTTTGGTTGAAAACGTTTCGCCGCTCATCCGAGAGGCTTCGTCAGCTCTAATAAGAATACTGGTAAGACACTTGCTTATAACTTGCTGTAGGGAGGAGCTACCTAGCTAACTACTTTCCGGAACTATCGCATTGGTTTCCGTCTTTTGTTTCTCTGGCGTCTAGATAACGATCCCTATTCATCCCTACACGACTGTTTTTCCCACCTCTGGCCCTGCCCGGCTAGCCCTATTGTTTCCCTGTTTGCTTGATCTAGGCTTAAGAATGGAATTGTAGATGGGATGCAAATTATGTCTGACTCCACCATTTCTGTTCAGAGAAGGATTCTCTTTTTTGAAAAAAATAGCCTCTTTAACTCCCCTCTCAAACCAATTCTTTTCCCTGGCTAAGATCCGAACCTCTCTGTCCTCAAATGAATGACCCGTGGCTTCTAGGTGAAGATATACGGCAGATGACGGTCCACTCTGGCACGCCCGTCTGTGTTGGTACATCCTCTTGTGCAGTGGCTGTTTGGTTTCTCCAATGTAGCGCTCACTGCAGTCTTCACTACACTGAATGGAGTAGACCACATTGCTTTGTTTGTGGCTCGGTGTTTTGTCCTTTGGTGTAACATAGTGTAACATTTGTGTTCTGCGTCCTGATTGGAATAAACCAGGTCTAGACCAGAACTAAACCAGGTCTAAACCTGAACTGGACCTGGACTAAACCAGGATTATCCCGGGACATGGCAGTGCCGTTGGAGGAGCGCATTGCTCGTGTCTCCGCGCTCCTTGCGCGTTCCGCGCTAGAGCTAAGAGGCCGAGAAAGACGCTCTTTCAGCGGGGCTCTTTAAGAGCGGGGCGGGGTCTGGTTCTATCTGACCTCCAGAGCCTGGGGGCTGACACTGTGAGCTAACAGGCCGAGAAAGGTGCTCTATCGGCGGGCAAGACCGCGGGGTCTCGCTCGGGGCGGGCTCTGGTTCTATGTGACTTCCAGGTCTAGACCAGAACTAAACCAGGTCTAGACCAGGTCTAAACCAGGACCGGATCAGGTCCAGACTAGGACCAAACCGGGACCAGACCAGGATTAAATCACCCCATGCTCGGCCCACGCAATGTCGGCTCTTCCTATCATTGTGAAGCAGAATTCACCAAGCGTTGGATTGTTCACTCACTAAGGGAACGTGAGCTGGGTTTAGACCGTCGTGAGACAGGTGAGTTTTACCCTACTGATGATGTGTTGTTGCGATAGTAATCCTGTGTCTCCGCTCCCCTCGCACGTTCAGCGCTATATTGAGCCGTGCCCTCCCACGATTCACTATCAACACATTCCATTGAAAATCTATGAAAGTTCAAGTGTTCAAACGAGAGAGAAATGCGAGAAAAGCCCAACTCCTGTCTGAGAAAAGCGTAGAATGTGTGTGGTGAGGCATTTACAGCCCTAAAACATGTATAACAATTGCAAAATACAAAGTTGTCCTACCTCGCAGATCTCTCCCACCGCGGGCCACCTCTGGAACCTAACCCCGTGTGTGTTGATAAAGTGTATTTACGTTTCGGGGCGCGCATCTGAGCGTGCATTAATTGAATTTTTGAGATTTTGCGTTTCGTAACTTGAATTTTCTTTCGTATCTAGAGACCAAAATTTTACGTGAAGGCGTTTCGTAACTTGGATTTTTCGTATGTAGGGTCTTTCGTAAGGTGAGGTACCACTGTATTTGATTCGAGGGCTTATCCAACATTTAAATCCTATTAAATCCTGAAACCTGTGTGGATAAGGATTGTCAGGGCATGTGCAGGTCTCCAGATGTCATCACTGAGGAGATAGTAGAATACCTTGATGAGGCCATAGTCCCATGTGAGAGAGATCCTGTCCTGGACTCTACAAGTCTCTCCGAGATCCTCCTTGAGATCAAAACTGGATCAAAGGAGCAGGGTCTGTGTGAGACCCAGGACCAAGAGACATCCAGGTAAACTGTCTTTCAAATATTAACAAAAACTTGCACATCTGTTCCTATAGAAAAAAATGTTATTAACAAGAGCTTAACTTGTTATTACTTACTGTTACTATTAAAATAACTATTAATCATTATTCTCTTTATTACAGTTAACCAGAGGATGAAACCAAAAACATTTTCTCAGACTCTGGTGGTCCATCTCTCAAGGAAACTGAAGCCTTTCCCGTGCAGGAGGACATGACAGCCCAAGGGTCGGACCAGGATAACACTCTAAACCAGGGGTCTTCAACGTTTTTCAGGCCAGGGACCCCCAAACAGATGGCGAACTGGGCCAGGGACCCCCTACTATATATACGGCATAGAATTAAGAAAGCAAGCAAGAAAGCAAGCTATGCCTTTATTAGTCCCACAGTGGGGAAATTCCAGTTCTGCATTTAACCCATCCTGTTCTTAGGAGCAGTGGGCAGCACACATTAGGGCGCCCGGGGACCATCTCCATGATCTTCTTGCTTCGGCTTGGTCAGGACCTAAGCTGGAGGTACCTATGGTGCATGTTTTGGGTTGGTGGGGGAAACCGGAGTGCCCGGAGGAAACCCACCCAGACACGGGGAGAACATGCAAACTCCGCACAGAAAGGCCTGGGTGACCCGGGGATCGAACCCGGAACCTTCTTGCTGTGAAGCATGAGTGCTACCCACTCAGCCACCGTGCCGCCAATTGTGTTTTATATTAAATTGAGCTTAATGTCATGTATAAACATTGCTACTCTGTTATGGTACATCCAATACAAGGAAATAATACACAGGTTAATACTCTATTTTACACTATAAAATATAAAATTATATTATTTTAAAGTGAAATCAAAAGATTTCGCGACCCCCCTGCAGTACCTCCGCGACCCCCCTGGGGGTCGCGACCCCCCCTGTTGAAGACCTCTGCTCTAAACTATCAGAAATCACTATAGAAGAAGAGTTTTAACCCTCACCTTCATATAATGAACCTAATTTAATTGCACTGGATCAGAATTCCCGATCGAGTGTGAGGTGGACCCTGTCCTGAAATCCACAAATATGTCTAAGATCCAGACTGCATCAGAGGAGCAGGGTCTATGTGAGACCAAAGTCCAAGAGACTGATCTAGAGACAGACACTAACCCTACAATTGAGATGGATGAAACTACTCAAGGTAAAATCAGTGCAATAGTTGCCAATACCTTAGAAACATAACTATCAAGGGATTCAATTCTTCATTTCTCATGTAAATAATTTTCAATGAACCAGCAACCACTTCAGCCTCAAAGACACTTCTCCTGAGCCAGATACTAAAGAAGAGGTTATTTCTGATGGTCCACCTGAAATCATCTCAGTGAAGACATGATAACTCCAGGATGTGACCAGGATCACACCTCTGAACAGAACCAGGGCCTCTGGCCTCAAGACTCCAAACTGTGTTCTGGAGAAGTGTAAAACTGCACCCTCCACTGAATAAATGGACATCATTGAAGACACCACTGGAGCAGAGCTCCCAGTCCAGTGTGAGGTAGATCCTGTCTCAGACCTGGTCAATCTGTCCAAGATCCTCCTCAAAATCCAGATTGGATCCGAGGAGCAGGGTCCGTATGAGACCCAAGACAAAGAGACTGATCAAGAGCCAGTGACCCATCAAATGAGCTGAGTGAAGCTAATATCTCCAGGTCAAAAAAAACCAAACAAACATACAGTAATCTTTGATTCTGATCTGTATATGACTTTCATCACCTGTGCTATTTAGATATACAGCTCTGGAAAATCTGAAATCAGCATCTCTACATGTATTACAGCCATTCCATTCCAGCGTCTGTTGAATTCCAACACAAACACAAAGCTGAGCTACTTCAGTTCTTGCACCAGGAGTGGAAGAAAGTCACCCAAGAACAATGTGAAAGACTTGTGGAGAACATGCCAAGACGCATGAAAGCTGTGATTAAAAATAAGGGTTATTGCACCAAATATTGATTTCTGAACACTTCTTAAGTGTAAACATTAGTATTATGTTGTTTTAAAATCAATTTGATCTTATTTTCTTTGCATGTTTATGTTGAGAGTGGGATTCTAACCACTCAGCCAACCTTTGAATCAGTGGACAAACACTCTTACCAACTGAGCTATTGCTCCCCCCATGCCCTGTCATTAAACATTTGTAGTAGATTATTAAAACGACTAAAAAGAACTTTCACTCTTGGCATCAGGTTATGGCAGATACAGCCATAGGTTTCTCTTTAACAGAGAATCCTACAGAGCCCGTTTAATCTAAATGAACAGAAGGGGTAGAACCACAGAGGAATTGAAATGCTTAGTTTAATTGGATGGGAGATTGCTGGGAATACAAAGTGGTACACTGAGGCAGAAGTGGCTCTAATGCAAACTGCCGTTCTAAACCTAACCCTTAGGCAAGAGACTTTTTCCACCTTACCTAGTATGAATGTGGTGTGTGAGTGACTGGTTGTGGTCAGAGGGGCCGTCAGTCTCTCCCAGAGCAGCAGTGGCAAAGCACTGTTCAAATCGAATGCAAAATTTGTATTATTATTAATCAGTGTCATAAGTTCAATATTGTACAAAATTGTGTTATCACAATTGTATCACAATTGTGTTATTCATCACCCATTGTTTTCAGTTAATTCACATTGCATTCAAGTTAGCGCACTCGGTTTCATTTTTACACACACACACACACACACTATAGTTCCATTAGGATGTGAGATAAAACAATGAGCCTATTGTGATAGAGGCTCTGCTTACCTCATTGTGGTGCTCATGCAGAGGTAAACAAACAAACAAAATGGCGTGGAGCTGAATTAATGCCCTCCTCCAGCTGTGGGCTCTAATTGGGATAATCGGCTCAAAGGTTCTGAGCGCTCCAGGAGGCTGTGTGCACCTGGACTCAATGCTCCTCTGTAAAGGCTCCTGTGTGGTAGACTGAAAACAATCTGAATATGAGGAGTTTGGCTATCCTGTGAATGGGAGGGCAATGTCAATCTACAAATGCTATACAAATGCTATGTTAATTTAAAGCCCCATTGGGTGACCTTTTACAAAAAAACATAGACTAAAATAAAAGCATGTTTTTATTGAGTTGAAAAAAATGTGTGTGAGCATGCATGCATCTCCACAAACCTGACTTGTGCCTGGCCTGAAAGATGGTCTTCACCTGCTTGTTGTAATAGTATTAAATTAACAACATTAGACAACAACTGAAATATTAAAAAAAATACTTTTCTAATAAAAGAAATACTTTGTCTGGTAATCTGATGATAAGTGATTTAATAATAAAGGATAATGTCATCCAGGTAGAATCCATGGCAAAAGGAGAAATTCAATTTGTCAACTGGACAAAAGTTTATTTGGTCGAATACGTTTTGCAGTTCATCCAAGCTGCTTCTTGAGTTCTGACAAAACGCCGAGCCACAAACAAAGCAATTGGAGAAACATTGGAGAAACAAAACAGCAACTTCACAAGAGGATGTACCAACTCAGACGGGAATTATAGATATATATATATATATAATTCCATTCTCAAACCTAAATCAAAACAACAAAGGAAACAGTACAGCAGCCAGATCAGGTCCAGAGGTGTGAAAACACCCATTAGGATATGAATGGGTATGCTAAAATTAGACGCCAGAGGGAAACTGTAAACAAAGATGTGGGATAGTTTCAGAATAATTTCAGTGTAGTTGGCTCCTCCCTGCAGCTAGATATAAGCAGTGTCCATCAGCACTCTGACCAGAACTGACGAAGCAACTCGGATGAGCTGCGAAACGTTTTCGACCAAATAAACTTTTCCAGTTGACAAATTGAATTTCTCCTTTTTACCATGTATACTGCATTGTTTATCATTATTATCATTATCATTATTATTATTATTATTATTGGCCATACCTGCTTGTCAAAGCCTGATCTCGTCAGATCTCAGAAGCTAAGCAAGGCAGGGCCTGGTTAGTACTTGGATGGGAGACCGCTGGGAATTCCAGGTGCCACAGTGGGGCACCAGTCGCAAAAAACTGTTGTTGTGTCCTTAGGCAAGACACTTCACCCACATTGCCTAGTATGAAATTGGTGTGTGCATGAGTGTTGGAGGTGGTTGGAGGGGCAGATGGCACAGAATGGCAGCCTTGCTTCCATCGGTCTGCCCCAGGGCAGCTGTGGCTACAGAAAATGGCTTACCACCACCAAGTGTGGAGTGAATGAACAATGAACTGTAAAGCGCTTTGGGTGTCATGAAAGGCGCTATATAAATGCAATGAATTATTATTTTCACTTCATAAATGCTGGTAATCTTAACCATTACTGTCAAAATACTAAAGCAAAGTTCATTTGTTTTATATCTATTGTAACTACGGCCTCATCACTATCTACATCACATCTGCTTGACACTAATACCATAAGAAAGCACCCTATCAGACAGCTACATGACTGTGAAAAGACTGGGAGCCAATCCACAGTACATGTTCTGAGCCCATCACTGCAATTACACAAGCAATGGTGCCAATGCATTTAAAACAGATACATTATTACCACTGACAGTACACTCATCTCTTCATCACTTATTCAGAGCAAGGCAATTTCCAGATGGTTTCACTCCATGGCCTGAAGATTTATTACAAAATGGAAAAGAGATTTGCTCCAGCCAAGACTTTCTCTTAAGTTGAATGGTTACCAAGGAAGCTCAATACTATTCCACTGTAAGTAATAGAAATGAGATGAAAGGAAATATGTTCGCTTAATCCCCAAAATGAGGAGTAATTTTGAGATATGATGAGTTTGAAAATTGGATGAAAACGCATACAATCCTGGGGGAGGCTACAAATTTGGAATCCAGAGTTAACCATATTCTCTAAGTTGATTCTAACATAAGGGTTGGTTTATCTTTGCACAGTTTTTACTTTTGCAAATGCCGTCCCACCTTCTGTCATATCAAACATAAAACTGCAAACTGCACCTCCAACAACTCCACACACTATTGTCAAACATTTGAGAGTTTAGCAAAATACACTGACACACATGATATGCTTGTATGTCATGTGCTTTTTTATTTGATTATTTTAAAGGGACAGAACAGAGGACATTGTTATATTTATAATAGCAACTGATGCCATGTCCATAGGCCAAGGGCTAATTTGCAGACCTGGTTCTTCACAGAAAACAGAAAAAAGCAGACAGAAACATATAGACATCATGAAGAATACAAAGGGAATTAATCAAATTGTAATTATTCAGCACAATATCCATAAATGCGAAGTCCCTAGGTAAGCTTCTTGGAAAAGGGTGGAGAGCAACAGGTTGCATACCCCTGCACTAAGCACTAAAAATCACTTCATTTTGAATTTCCCAAGATTGTTAGGTCACAGTTAAAAGTCCAGAGGTCTCCTGCGCTTTTTCCATAAAATCTTAAAGGTCCCATGACATGGTACTTCTTGATGCTTTTACTGTATATGGCTCCTTATTCATTCATTCATTCATTTTCTTCCGCTTTTCCATTTTCTGGGTCGTGGGGGCAGCAGTCCAAGCAGTGTTCTGCTGCCCAGAACACAATGCACCAGCCCCCATGAATCCTCCCACGGGTGGTGGGTCCACAGGAGGACGGCTCACGTCACAACGGGCCTTGATGTATCTTCTGCCATGGGGGCTACCACTGTCCGCAGACACTGGAGGCAAGGTGGGGTTAAGTGTCTTGCCCAAGGACACAACGGCAGTGCTCATCTGTGGGAGCTGGGAGTGAAAATTTCATGCCATGGGACCTTTAAGTCTCTTTCTTTCTCCCATCCTACTCCAGTTCCCAGTTTTGGAAGTACATTTGTATTGTAGTATCTGTTTTACCTTTTGAACTTTGAGAGCATACAGCCCCTTTAAGTAAGTTACAAAGGGCCTCTGCATTCTAATCTGTCATGATGGACCAAGAGACCCCTAACTTTAAGAACATTTGGAAATATTTAAAGTCTGCATCTCAGACATATAGAAGTTGTCACGGGGGCTAGTTGGACCCAAAAGCAGAGCACACCAAAAAAGGTTAAAACAATTTATTTCCAAAGAGTAGGAGCAGGTATCGGTCTGGAGGGGGGAGCCAGGAGCAGCTGGTAGGTAACGGACTGGGGAGTCAGGAGGAGCAGGCTGGTATTGTGCTGAACGGGGGCCAGGAGGTGCAGAGTGGTGATGTGATTCCCAGATGAAGAGCAGAACGGAAGCAGGTAGAGGTCCGGGGTAAACTGGAAACAGGGAAAAATAAATGAAGTTCACAAAAATCCATGGAGCAAACAAAGAAGGTTATCAAAAAGATTGTAAGCCAGGAGACAAGTTACCCCTGTGAGTAAACTGACAAACTGGCAGAGAGTGTTGGATGAACCAGTTCTTGTAGCAGGACTTGATTGTAGATGGACCACAGGTGACTGAGTAGTTGACTGCAGTTGTGGAGTACATGGCTCCTGCCAGGTGAGTAGACAGAAACACAGGAGGGAGGGGGAGAACTCAGGAGGATCATGACAGAAGTAGCCATATTACAGTGGGATGTCCTGAGGAAAGCCATATATGTGGGCAAATCCTTTATTCCGGGTGTTCTCTTCTGATTGGCTTCAAGGCGCCCGGACCTTCTGTTTGTAATTGGCTTATACTCTGTTTTTGTAATAAATAGTACAGTAATCCCTCGTTTATCGCAGGGGTTAGGTTCCAGAAATAACCCGCAATAAGAGAAATCCAACTTTATATTTTACAATTATTCTACAGTGCCGTGAAAAAGTATTTGCCCCCTTCCTGATTTCTGTGTTTTTTGCATATTTATCACTCAAAACATTGTCAGATCATCAAACCAATTTTAATATCACACAGAAACAACCCAAGGAAAGACAAAATTCAGTTTTTGAATGATGATTCCATTTATTAGTGCACAAAAAAAATCTAAACCTATCTGGCCCTATGTGAAAAAGTAATTGCCCCCCCTTGTTAAATCACAAACTAACTGTGACTAACCACAGTTTTGAGAAAACTTAGTTCAGTTCTACATGCCACACCCACACCTGATTGTCACCACCTGTGTTGAATCAAGAAATCACTTAAATAGTTCCTGTCAAACAAAGTGAAGTTGGCTACAACATCTCAAGAACAAACACATCATGCCACGATCCAAAGAAATTCAAGAACAAATGAGAAAAAAAGTGATAGAAGTCTATAATTCAGGAAAAGGTTACAAAGCCATTCCCAAAGCTCTGGGGCTCCAGCGAACCACTGTCAGAGCCATTATTCAAAAATGGAGGAAACTGGGAACAGTTGCAACCCTTCCCAGGAGTGGTCGACCAACTAAGATTACTCCAAGAGTGCGACGACGGCTCATTCAGGAAGTCACAAAAGAACCTAGACGCACATCGAAAGAACTACAGGCCTCGTTGGCCTCAGTTAAGGTCAGTGTTCATGACTCCACCATTAGAAAAACACTGGCCAAAAATGGCATCCATGGAAGAGTTCCCAGGAGAAAACCACTGCTTTCACAAAAGAACACAAAGGCTCGTCTCACCTTTGCCAAAAAGCACCTTGATGACCCTCAAGACTTTTGGAGAAACATTTTGTGGACCGATGAGTCTAAAATTGAACTTTTTGGAAGGTCTGCAGCCCGTTTCATCTGGCGTAAAAATGGCACAGCATTTGATAAAAAGAACATGGTGCCCACAGTAAAGCATGGTGGTGGCAGTGTGATGGTCTGGGCCTGCTTTGCTGCCTCAGGACCAGGACAACTTGCTGTGATTGACGGAAAAATGAATTCTGCTGTTTACCAGAAGATCCTGAAGGAGAATGTCCGGCCATCAGTTCGTGCCCTCAAACTCAAGCGCTCTTGGATCATGCAACAGGACAATGATCCAAAACACACCAGCAAGTCCACCTCTGAATGGCTCAAAGAAAACAAAATTAAGGTTTTGGAGTGGCCAAGTCAAAGTCCGGATTTAAATCCGATTGAGATGCTGTGGTGTGACCTTAAACGGGCAGTTCATACAAGAAAACCCTCCAATATGGCAGAATTGAAACAATTCTGCATAGAAGAGTGGGCCAAAATCCCTCCCCAGCGGTGTGAAAGACTCATCACCAATTATCGCAAACGTTTGGTTACAGTTATTGCTGTCAAAGGAGGCTCAACTGGCTATTAGATTAAGGGGGCAATTACTTTTTCACATAGGGCCAGATAGGTTTAGATTTTTTTTGTGCACTAATAAATGGAATCATCATTCAAAAACTGAATTTTGTCTTTCCTTGGGTTGTTTCTGTGTGATATTAAAATTGGTTTGATGATCTGACAATGTTTTGAGTGATAAATATGCAAAAAACACAGAAATCAGGAAGGGGGCAAATACTTTTTCACGGCACTGTATATGTTTTAAGACTGTAAATGCCTCACCACACACATTATGCTTTTCTCAGACTGGAATTAACCTTTTCTCACATTTCTCTCTCGTTTAAACACTCAAACTTTCATAGATTTTCAACTAAATGTATTAATAGTGAAGCGTGAGGGGAGACACGGCTCCGGAAGCCCCGCCGGACGCGCGAGGGGAGCGGAGACATGAGTCACTGGATCCGCAGGAAGCACCGCGCTCATCCAACGGCACTGCCATGTCCCGGGACGCAATGCACACCAACCCCTTGGAGAAGTGTGCGACACGTGCACCCCTCATCGTGGTCAAATCCGTGACAGAGCAGCACGACTGGCGCGAGGCTGCGAACAGTGAACCACGATAGAGCGAGTGACCACTGTATTCACATTAGTAGAACCTGGTCTTTGGATGGACATCCCAACGGTGGAGGAAACCCAAGCAGCCACAGGTGAGAAACAACAGTAGAAAGGTGTTTACTGTCTGAAGATAGCAATTATTTTAAGTTGTAAAACATGAAATGCTGAAGCAAAAGTACCCCAGACCATGTTTAAATGTCAATAACAACACAAATATAATACATAATCGATAGAAATATATAATGTTCTCAAGATGGCGCTGGAGAGGCCGGCTGCCCGTTACAGAGCTCCAACCCTACCTTAACTTTTTTTCCTCTTTTTACCTGTACATAGATGTTTTCCTCGTTTTTTCTTTAGAGTAGGTAAACCCAGTGCAGTTGTGCACCTGGGAAGCCTACTCTTACTACAGCTTTATCGTCAGCTGTAGTGTTTTTCTGCACTTTGTAAATCCGTACAAGGAAATGTGCAAGGGACTATCGCACTCACATATGTGCGCGATCAGCTGCTCAGTCTACGGGGGCCTTCTCTACTCTACACCGGGAAACCTGAAGTACCAGTGGAGATACAGAGAAGGAAGAGAAGAGGATGCAGAGGTGGACGAAAGAAGCGGGGACCGGGTTTAGCGAATCTACCTGCGGTAATAACGGGGAATGTGCAGTCCATCAGCAACAAGACGGAGGAACTGATTGCGCTGACTTGGCAGCGGAGGGAATATCGGAGCTGCAGCATTATGTGTTTCACAGAGACGTGGTTGAATGGGAATATACCGGACAATATCATTTCCCTGAATGGATTTACTGTAAAGTGCGCCGACCGAACGGTGTTGGGAAGTGGAAAAACAAAAGGAGGCGGACTGCTTGTTTTTATTAATGAACGCTGGTGTCATCCTGGGAACGTATATGTGAAAGATCAGCTGTGCTCCCGGGACATCGAACTTCTTGCGCTGGGTATGCGGCCTTTCTATTTGCCACGAGAATATTCACATGTCATTGTACTTTGTGTTTATATTCCTCCATCGGTGGATGGTGGGGCCGCATGCGAGCAGCTCCATACTGTAGTGACGAGATTGCAGACGGACCACCCGCGTGCTCTCGTTGTCATCACCGGGGACTTTAATCATACTTCCCTATCTACTACTCGTCCCACATTCACGCAATACGTGACTCTGGACCTTTTTTACGCAAATGTCAAAGACGCTTACACCTCCGCCCCCCTCCCCCCGCTCGGACGCTCAGACCACTGTCTGGTTTATCTGCTCCCGGAATACACACCCAGGGTGAGAAGAGGGCATGTGCAGAAGCGGTCTGTGAAGCTTTGGACTCAGGAGGCCTGTGAGAGTCTGAGAGACTGTTTCCAGAACACAGACTGGGACATGCTCAGCGGCTCTTATGGAGACGACATCAACGGCCTGACCCATTGCATCACGGACTACATCAACTTCTGCGTGGAGAACACTGTACCAACCAGGAGAGTATGGTGTTTCTCCAACAACCACCCCTGGGTCAGCCCTGAGCTTAAAGCCCTCCTGAACCAGAAGAAAAGGGCTTTCAACTCAGGGGACAGAGACGAGCAGAAAAGGGTCCAGTGGGAGCTCCAGTGGAGGATCCGACGGGCCAAAAAGGACTATAGGAGGAAGATGAAGGAGCAGCTGGCCCAGAACAATGTACGGGGTGTGTCGAGAGGACTGAGGAGCATGTCTGGTTTTGGACAGAGTGACAGAGGGACAGCTGATGGTGATCAGCGCTGGGCGGACGAATTAAACTGTTACTTCAACAGCTTTGAATCGCCCCCCCCCCCACCCTCTCTGCCCCTCTGTCGACTCCCCCCTCCTCCTCTTCACACCTCCCCGGGCCAGTAGCCACATCCCCCTCCCCCTTCACATGGACCCAACCCAGCACCAGCCCCCTCCACCTCCCACCACCACCACCCCCTGCAGTCCACCCCAATCGCCCTCTCTCTCCCCTCTCTCCATCACACCAGACGAGGTGAGGAGGGATCTTAGGCGACTCAACCAGAGGAAATCCGCAGGACCTGACGGTATCTGCCCCAGGCTGCTGAGAACCTGTGCAGACCAGCTCTGTAAGGTTCTCTGCTATATGTTCAATCTGAGCCTCAGCCTGGAGAAGGTCCCCGTCCTGTGGAAGACCTCCCGGTTCCCAAAACAACAAACGCCAGGGAACCGGCCCACTACAGACCAGTCGCCTTGACCTCCCACCTCATGAAGACCATGGAGAGGGTGATTTTCAGTCACCTCCGCTCTGTGGTGAGCCCCTCCCTGGACCCGCTGCAGTTTGCCTACAAGCCAAACGTAGGAGTAGAGGACGCCGTCATCTACTTGCTGCAGCGGGCTCTCACCCACCTAGAGACCGCCGGGAGTGCTGTGAGAGTCATGTTCTTTGACTTCTTCAGCGCCTTCAACACCATCAGGCCGGCGCTGCTGCGGGGGAAGCTGGAGGATGCGGGAGTTGATGGACATCTCGCTGCTTGGACCATCGACTACCTCACTGAGCGTCCACAGTACGTGCGACTGCCAGGCTGTGAGTCAGAGGTGGTACTCTGCAGCACTGGGGTCCCCCAGGGAACTGTCCTCTCACCCTTCCTCTTCACCATCTACACCTCGGACTTTACATACAACACGGACAGTTGCCATCTCCAGAAGTTCTCCGACAACTCGGCCATTGTGGGCTGTGTGTCTGAGGGTAGCGAGCTGGAGTACCGCTCGGTCATCAGAGACTTTGTGGACTGGTGTGGGCACAACTACCTGAGCCTGAACACCAGTAAAACAAAGGAGCTGGTGATCGACTTCAGGAGGAGATCACTAACTCACGCACCGGTGAACATCCAGGGGCAGGACATACAGACTGTGGACAGTTTCAAGTACCTGGGTGTTCACCTCAACAATAAACTGGACTGGTCCCACAACACCGACGCCCTGTACAAGAAGGGCCAAAGTCACCTCCACCTCCTGAGGAGACTGAGGTCCTTTGGAGTGTGCAGGCCTCTGCTCAAGACTTTTTATGACTCTGTGGTGGCCTCTGCTCTCGCTGTCGTCTGCTGGGCCCCGAGCAGCACAGAACGGGACAGAAAAAGACTCAACAAGCTGGTCAGGAGGGCCAGCTCTGTCCTGGGCTGTCCTCTGGACTCTGTAGAGGAGGTGGCCGAGAGGAGGGTACTGGCCAAATTCACGTCCATCATGGACGACACCTCTCACCCTCTGCACCGGACTGTAGAGGAGCTGAGCAGCTCCTTCAGCAGCCGACTGAGGCACCTGTGGGATCTCATATTTAATTTACATGTGTACTTACATATGAAAACTGTAATCTGCATACTTATCTCTGTATACTTAGAGCCTCCACCTGGTTCTTCTGTGTTTTAACCCTGTGTTCTGTGAACAGCTAAGTGTAACTCGATACCTACATAGACTATCCTGGGCTGGGTTGACATCACCTGCTCCCTATCCATCAATATTTTGGCTGACTATTGGGAAAACTGGTCTTCTTAGCTAAAGCTGGGAAGTTCTCTACATGGTCTGCATAGCTAAGCTATTCTCCTATAGGTTAGCTGCTGCTGAGGTCACAAATATTCAACAGTGTACTGTATTTAAAGACAGACCCTTGTGGTCATTTGTGTGTGTGTGGGAGTGTGTGTGATCTGCCCCACTGGGGAGGTCCCTCTTCATGTCTCTCTGCTAAGCTTCAACATGGATGCTGATGCCTGATGTCACCATTCTGTTTGTATTTTGCTATTTTGACATTAAAATGCTGAATAACCTCAATTTAGACTATGCCTTCCTTCAGACCTCCTTCTGACCCATTTTTATGAAACTGACATCCCTCCGCCATCAGACTGTACAACTCCACTGTATAGTCCAAATGTGCAATATTGTTTTTCAATACTCTCCTAGTTACTGTTTCTTATTATTATTACTTGTATAACTCCACTGTATGGTCCTATCGTGCAATATCATTTTCCCAATGTGCAATATTGTTTTTTCAATACTCCTATCGTGCAATATCGTTTTTCCAACATGCAAGTACAGTGGTACCTCACCTTACGAAAGACCCTACATACGAAAAATCCAAGTTACGAAATGCCTTCACGTTAAATTTTGGTCTCTAGATACGAAAGAAAATTCAAGTTACGAAACGCAAAATCTCAAAAATTCGCTGTTTTCCCCGCTCAAAAAGCAACTTTCTCGGCCTCTTAGCTCTAGCGCCGAACACGCAAGATTTTCAACAAAATGTATTAAATAGTGAAGCGTGTGGGGAGACACGACTCCAGAAGCAGCGCGGAGACATGAACGCACCGTGCGAGGAGCGAGGAGCGAGGAGCGAGGAGCGAGGAGCGAGGAGCGAGGAGCGAGGAGCGAGGAGCGAGGAGCGAGGAGCACGCACCGGCTGGTTTGTGGCTCGGGCTCAGTAATATATTAGTTTAAAATGAGGCTTTTATTGTTGAGGGAGCGAGTATTGAAGAGAGACAGCTTTAGGTGGCGCTGTGTGGTGACTGGCTGTGAGGACGGAGGGAGAGGGCGGAGATTGGCTGGTTTCACGTGGGGTTTGTTGTGGTGACGTAATGAGGAAACAGGTGAGCGGTGAGACCAGAGGGACGGGATGACATTGGGAGATGAGAAGTTGTAGTGAAAAATGTGACCAGAGCCTCTGTGTGGAGGTCGGCAGCTGCGGAGTAGTCCAAGTTGTTGGAGAGTATCGGTGCAGGACGGGCGGCGGCGGCAACTGTTGAGGCAGTGAAGAGCGGAGGCAGAATACCGGAGAGCCATGCTGTGGTGGACCGGTGAGAAGCCAGCGCCAGCCCCGGGCAACGGCAGTGGAGCAGTCCCGGCGGCCCCGGAGACGAGGCACGAGGAGCCCAGGAAAATCCACAGAGGGGCGAACATCCGAAGTCCGGGAGAAAGGCCAAAGGTCCCGCAGTCGTGCTGTCAATGCCGAGGAGCGGACCGGAGCGGAGATCTCCTGCACTAGCAAGCAGGCCAGCGGAGAGCACGCAGGCTAAGTACCCGTCTGAACTGAGCTCACCAGGACGGTTGGATCCTGGAGGGACAATTCATGGGGCCCCAGCTGCACAGCCAGGTGGCAACGACAAAACACGGCTCGGAAAGTTGGAGAAGACAAGCACGCCAGGGACACAACAGCAGGACACCCCCGTGCAGGTAAAACGCCGATCAGAGTCACAGGGCCAAAAAAGATGTGATCATTGATGTTTACAGAAAATATAAAAAGTATCCAAGCAATATGTTGTGTAGATGCAATTATAGAAGCGGATGCTCATTAAAATCCATTAAAATCCATAAAAATGTTGCACTATAAAAAAAAAAACCTTTGAACGAATCAGGCCTTTTCTATTGAAATGGCTACTCAACTTACAAAAAATTCACGTTACGAAACCACTTCTGGAACGAATTAATTTCCTAAGGTGAGGTACCACTGTATTGTTTTTTTTTTTTCAATACTCTCCCTGTCACTGTTTTTATTATTATTACCATTATTATTATTATTCGATTTATTACTTATTTTATTATTATTACCTATCTTTATGCCATTCTTGCCTGCATGCACTTTCTTTCTTGTTCAAACTGTCCCTACCTGGAGCTACTGTGACAAGTAAATTTCTCCTGTGTGAGATCAATAAAGTCTTATCTTATCTTATCTTAATGCATATTGATATTGACTATAAGAATGAGAAGCATTTTGTTGCTTCTCATCTGAATGGTCCAGTTTTCATGGTGCACATGCATCTTCACATTTACAAATTTCACTTACAGAAAACACATTTGTTTGGTCTCTGGTCTGTCTGTGTGAGTGTGAGCTGATTTACCAGCATCTGTACTGTTTTCACCAACTGCTCTGGTCCTAGCCCTGTGCGCCTCTGTATTTCTAACATAACATTCATCTATATTACTTTATGAACTCATAAAATGCTTTATGCATAAAGTGCTACTTGTCACCTGTTTATTAATGAGTGCCGGCCTGTTTTCAGAATTCCAACCCCAGTGGACATTTTTAATGTTTTAATGTTTTAATGTTTTAATGTTTTAATGCTTAATGTTTTAATGTTTAATGTTTTAATGTTGGTGTTATTGTCAGTTGTCATTGTTTTTATTGCTTTTGCTGTGGTGTCACCTGCCTAGAGACTACAGATGGAAATTAGCATTCTTGCTATAATCTGGCATATTTACACTGCAATGCTGCAGATATTCATTAATATGCACTGTCCTTATTAAATAAAGAATAAATAAAATAAATAGAGTGCCGGAGGTTTTAGTGTATTTTCACTGATTTTCCAAGACCCATAGAATACTGAGTTCTTTGACTATATAAACATGGCACGCATCAAAATAAAGTGTTGATGCTCTTCTTTCACCTAGAAAAAAAAATGTTTCTAACCTTTTCGGTTCTCAAGTAATTGATAGTAGAACATAGGGAAGTTTCAGCAAAAACAGTTTTTTGACCACAAAGTGGAGAAAACGAGCATTTTGTACAAAGAGCCATTTCGAGCAGATCGGTGATTTTGACGTCAATATTTATTGATTTAGTGACATCTCAAACATCTAAAACAACAGAGAAAGAGATTTTTGATGACAAAGTACATTTTTTATTTACAAATATAAGAATATAAAGCTCTGTGAATTGAAAATTCCTTCAAATGAATAGTGCCAAGAGATATTTACAGGATATAATAATATCTTTTCATATAAAATAGAACTTTGTCACTTCACAACAATATTGAGGCATGCTCAGAGTACAGATCCATAATAAAAACTAATATACACACACACACACACACACACACATATATATGTACATACACACAAGCCCATGCATAAACCTTTACACACACACACAGCTACACACACACACACACACGCACACGCACACACGCGTGCGTACGCACGCACGTACACACACATATAACTTCATTCATTACAATTACCACACAGCAGGACCATGTAAACTTAATTCTTCTCATCTCATCAGGATCTACTGCTCCAAGTCAGTAAACTTCTTCTTTGGCGCTATCATAGTTCTGATCAAAGTTCCTGCTCTGCGCAGCGCACACACGACACGTTGTCTGCCTCGGGCAGAGCAGATCTCGGCCCCGACCTCGCGGCCTGATCCGGTGTGTCTCTGTGATCCGGAATCCTGGGTCCCAAGAGCGATCAGACCCCTCCATAGGCGCTGATCAACAGTCCTCTGCTTTTCCGGATTCCCTCGCCTCACCATCTTGCTCCTTTCGCCAATACACAGTACACAAACTACACTCCTCCTCTCTTCCGTGTCTCCGATCGGCAGATAATGATACCAGATCGCTACCTTCAGGTTGGGAGGTGTGAATTACACCTTCAAAGTTGCTCCAGGTCGTATTTTAGCGATCCCCGCTGAAAAACGTCCTTGACGAATATATTCGTCACAGCACTCAACGTTTGGATTCAACATGACGAGAAAACCCGTCACCGGCACTCAATGAGTTAAGTCAAAACTATTAATTTATTTACGCTGCATTTCAAAGGATGCAAGGCCAAACAAACAGATCCTTTGATGTGGGGCAGACTGGGGCACATCAGAGAACGCCAAGAAAGTGAGACCTGCACATCACTCTCCAAATGAACTGTACATACTTTATTACAAGGCTGTGCATGTACCCAATAGTTACAGACCTTCCTGATGTTTCTGTTATGAACAATCATCATTTAGCTGTCTATTTTCTCCCTGTTCCTTTCTTACAATTACGGCTTCTCATGTATTTATTTTTGTCTTTCACTGTCAGTTACTGTATCTAAAAATGTGGATACAAACCACTGCCCATGTTTTGTGTGGCAGATCTGGGAGATGAAAACACCAGTTAGGGGAGAGATATGTTTTCCGACAAAACATCCTCTGCAGCTTTTAGAGAACAATTTATTCCACTTTGAGTCTCCCGCACGTTTGGAGGGTCACTTAGGTTGTCTTAGAAATGGCCATTAGCACGACATTGGGAGACAGGGGGCTCTTGTAGCAGGAGGACCACTTGATACAAAAGCTTTTCCCTCTGACAGTGAAATGCAACCCACAAGAACAAACATATTACAAGTCATTCGCTCACAAATTGTTTGCAATGCTTTAACCCAGCAAGCATCAATTGCATTAGTCTGTTAAGAACTAAATGGTCTAGATTAAGCAACACTGACTTTTACAGCTTTAATGGAGCACCCTTATCTAAAACTGTGACTTTTGTTTCACTTGTAAACCTGTATTTAGTCAGCTCCTTCATAATTTTAAAGTCCATCCTCCTCCTCAGAAGTTCTGGTCATGTCAGAAATGGTCTCCACCTGTCTGATGAAAGGTCCCAATGTTACAAACACTTCAGTTTTCTGTGGTCAACCAAAATTTCAACTTTCCTTTACAAAGAACTAAAGTCTGTAACTGTCTTATGTCTCTGCAGAACACAGATGGTTCAGAACTGTCTCAAAACAAACAAGGCTGCTTACAAGTAAAAGTAAAAGAAAAGTTTACAACAAATAAGCAGCAGTGATTTGATTGCATTACTGGATTATAGCTATACATCTGGTCAAGCCCTTCTTTATTCACCCAGATGAACTAAGTAACTAAGTAAGCAACCAAGAAACCACATTATTAAAGGCCCTATATTGCATAAAATTGACTCTTGCAAGTTTTTATGTTAGAATGTTGTTACCTCATCAAAAACATATCTGGAGTTGTGTTTTTTCTTTCATTCACACATGTTTGAGTAATCCTTTATTATTAGGTCGTTTTCACACCTGCCTTGTTTGGTTTGTTTTAAATGAACCAGAGTTCGTTTGCTCCTTTGATTCGGACCTTTTGGGCTGGTGTGAATAAAAACCAAAAGTCTCGATCCGGAGCAAACAAGCGGACCGAGACCACCTAAAAAGGTCGGTCTCGGTCCGGTTCCATACGAATCCTGGTGCGGTTCGTTTGAGGTGAGAATGCAGACCGGACTCGATCCGATACAAGTTGGCTTTTTGTACTTAACGAGCTCCCGTCATATGTCGAGCATTATGGGAAACCGAGGCTGACGAAAGGAAACTAAACGAAACAAAACGAAACTTACGAGGCTTACTTACGTTTTGCGTGAAGAGCAAGAGTCACAACTTGATGCGCACATGAGCGTTGTCCTCTGTAGTCGTCTTGCCCTGTGTCTTCGTCATTTGGAAATTGATTGTAAAATAGTGTAAACCTCACGATGCTGCTCAAATTCGCCTACAGGACAAACAGGTCGACAGAGGACGCAATCGCCGTTGCCCTCCACGCTGCACTGAGCCACCTGGAGCAGCGGGAGAGCTACGTACGGATGCTCTTTGTCGACTACAGCTCAGCTTTTAACACCATCATTCCCGACATCCTGGTCAACAAACTGTCCAACTTGGGACTTCACCCACTCACCTGCCACTGGGTCAGGGACTTCCTCACAAACCGACCCCTGTCCTCTACTCGGACGCTGAGCATTGGTGCTCCACAAGGGTGCGTGCTGAGCCCTCTCCTGTACTCTCTCTACACATTGGACTGCAGCCCCACCCACTCGAACAACACCATTGTGAAGTTTGCGGACGACACCACAGTTGTGGGGCTGATCTCAGGGGGTGAGGAGTCTGCTTACAGGGACGAAGTCCTGGCTCTGTCGGCGTGGTGTTCGGCAAACAACCTGGCGCTGAACACCACAAAGACCAAGGAGATCATCCTGGACTTTAGAAAGAACAGAGCAGACCCGCCCCCTCTTCACATCAACGGAGTCTGTGTAGAGAGAGTCCACTCCTTTACTTTCCTGGGGACCACAATATCGGCCGACCTGTCGTGGTCCGACAACACCTCGGGATTAGTAAAGAAGGCTCAGCAGCGCCTGCACTTCCTGCGGCTCCTCAGGACCAATAACATCAGTCAGAAGCTGCTGGTGAACTTCTACCGCTCCTCCATCGAGACCACACTTACGTACGGCATCACGGTATGGTTCACGCTCTGCACGGAGGCAGAACGGAAGAGGTTACAGGGGGTGGTGAAGACGGCCCAAAGGATTATCGGCTGCCCCCTCCCCTCCCTGAAGGACATCTATACCTCCCGATGCCTCAGCAGGGCGGAGCGGATCATTAAGGACATTTCCCACCCAGCACACCATCTTTTTGAACTGTTACCATCAGGCAGGCGCTACAGGTCCATCAGGAGCCGGACCAACAGACTGAGAGACAGTTTCTTCCCCCAAGCCATCATCAGACTGAACTCACGCATGCACTAACCCCCTCCCCCTACCCCCCAACTGCACCACAACATACTACCTCACTACATCACAACACACTACCTCACTACATTGTTAATTCTGTGAATTATCTGTATGCCAAGTGCTGCTGCTGCTGTTTGCTGCTACTGTTTGTTTTATCCTGTCTTTACTGAAGTGCGTTGTTTGTTTGCTGGTCAAACATTTTTATTTTTTCTATTTATTTTTATCTGTTTTATCTACACCTGCGGAGAGCTTTCCCAATTTCGTTGTGTTTTTACCTAACATAATGACAATAAAGACTATTCTATTCTATTCTATTCTCAAACATTTGTGCAAACTGTAGCAAACCATATCGCTAAGGCTAGATTGAAAACAGCACGTAACGCCATTATTCTTCTCCTTCCGCGTTTGGACACCGTCTTTGGACACGGGCTCATTCTGTCCAATGGCTGAGCGACCTCAGCACTAGCCTGGGAATTCCCAGGCCGCTTCCGTTCGTTTCGAACTGGAAGGCGGCCTGGAAACTCGTTCAAGCGAGAGTCCCAGATTTAGGGCCCCAATCAGAGAGCGGGGGAGGTGTGGCAAGACGGTGACGCGTACTACATGACAAACGGAAGCTTGTAGTTTGAACTGACAACTGACATGATTGGCTATGGACTTACGTATACGCTCAATGATAGACATTCATAACGCCCAATAAACGGCCGTTGGCAATCGCTAACCACACCTCCGCTACGGGATTTTTCGAAGCGAGTTTCCAGACCCATATCTCACTTGTGATATGGTCAGGTGTTAACCAGACTACCTCAGCACATGTGCTTTTGTTTATAGATGTTAGTTTGCTTGGGGGAAAAGTGCAGTGTGAAAGCGAACCGCACCAAAATAAAAAAAATTTAAAAAAAATTTGGTCCGGACCAAAGCAAGTGAACTATCAGACTTTCCTGGTGTGAAGACGACCTTAGTCTGTATACAACAGGGGTGCCCAACCGGTCGATCGAGGTCTATGGGTCGATCGCAGACCGAGTGTCAGTCGATCGCCTATGGCTACATTCAGACTGCAGGGCTTAATGCTCAATTCCGATTTTTTTTTTTTGTGAAATCCGTTTTTTTTTTTTTTTTGCGAGGTCGTTCACATTTCCAATTAATTTCCAATTAATAACGCCCCAAAAGTGTCCCACATGTGCCCCAGAGGACACGACGAGGTCATGCACAGCGAGCGTGCTCAGTGTTTACGGAAGTAGCCTAAAGTTGCTGTCGTACGGGAGCCAGAACATGTACATGACTAAACTGGGACTAAACCAGGACTAAACCAGGTCTAAACCAGGACTAAACCAGGACTAAACCAGGTCTAAACCAGGACTAAACCAGGTCTAAACCAGGACTAAACCAGGACTAAACCAGGTCTAAACCAGGACAAAACCAGGACTAAACCAAGACTAAACCAGGTCTAAACCAGGACTAAACCAGGTTTAAACCAGGACTAAACCAGGTCTAAACCAGGACTAAACCTAATCTGGGAAATCCCAGGCTGCTTTGCACGATCATTCCGATCTGAAAGACAGCCTGGCAACGAGGCTAAGCGAGGGCTCCTGAGCGGGGGAGCCAATCAGAGAGCGGGGAGGGGTGGAAAGACGGTGACGCATACTACGCGACAAACGGAAGCGGGTCCACCTTCTTTCATATTTATCTTACACAGACAGCAGTAATCGTTCGGTGCCATTGTTTAAAACTTCTGTTTCCTTCTCTTCTCCCCAGTCGTCGCTCTAACTACGTCATTGAGTACATCTGACATGATTGGCTATGGACTACGCATACGCCGAATGATAGACATTCGTAACGCCCAATAAACGGCCGTTGGAAATCGTAAACCACACCTCCGCTACGAGGTATTCAGTAGGTGGCTCCCAGACCAAATATCACTTGTGATATGGTCTGGTGTAAACCAGACAAGACTAAACCAGGTCTAAACCAGGACTAAACCAGGTCTAAACCAGGACTAAACCAGGTCTAAACCAGGACTAAACCAGGTCTAACCCCCCCCCCCCAATGCTCTGCTCCACCTTGTGATGTCATGAAGCGGTAGTTTTAGTATCTTTTATCTTTTGTTCACTAGTGATAGGCAATTCCAGAGCTGAAATCAATCAAATGATTAAAGTGAAGGTGTATGGAGTTTAAAAAACACAGTGGTCATGACATTACAGAAAACAGCATATGGGACCTTTAACTTTCTAAACCAAGATCTAAACCAATCTAAAAAAAAAAAAAGAAAAAGCAAAAAAAAAAAAGGCGGCACAACAAAGGACCTGTAAGCTTTCCTATACAAAGTATGTAGTTTACCTGCTGTACTGCCTATTCACTGGGAAAGCTGCATGGAAATTGGAACAGCAAAAGAGCACAGCACCTTTAGACAGCATGACAAAAACTCCGGTCAAACAGTTAAAGCGCAGCACGTCAGACCATTTCTACTGAAGTGCCATGCTTAGCCGTCCCTCCCATGATCACAATATACTACTCAGCAGCATGCCTGTGTCTCAAAGCTAATGCTAAATCTGATTAAAAATGTACATTATAATCTAAACAAACAATTCAAATGTATAGACTACCCACTTTTTATTATATGTTACTTCAGTTTCAGTTATGTCTCAAAATTCACATTAGTGTTAGCACTGACACACAGACATCTACTTTTATAACATGAGTCCCCCAGTATGTCCTTAAAGGTACAGTGTGTAGGATTCGTGGCGCATAGGTGGTTAGAAGCTATTCCACTTCCTCTTTTGGCTATGGCAGACCACGAGGGTCACCCGGGCGCGCCGTAGCGCCGCCAGCTCGCGTGCACGAACCGCTGTATACATAAAACACTTTTTTTTTTCTTTTCGCATGAAAACACACAATCCCGATCATGATTCATGACAATCTACACATCAAATGAAACCTTACAGTCTCCTCTTTTTGACTATGCAATTCATTTCCCTGCAAAACAATCACTCCCCGAGCACATGGGGCTTTTATACAGAAAAGCACAAAACTTAGCTTACTTAGCTTACCTTTGAAGGCTCTGCACAGGTCAAACTCTGTATTTCACCATAAACTTGGTCTCAATCTGTCCATAAGGATCCAGCGAATAAAATCCAATAAAACAATTTAGTCCAAAATACGTGTTATATCCATTACGATGTGTGATCCGGCAGCATGCTTCTTTACACGAGGCTCCCCCCTTCCCCCCTCCCCTTCCCCTTCTCTCCTTCGCTCCTCTGCTCCCATATGCAGCCGCGGAGCAGAGGAGCGAAGGAGAGAAGGGGAAGGGGAGGGGGGAAGGGGGGAGCCATATGCAGCGCGGCTGAGCAGCTGTTAGCAGGAGCCTCGGCGAAGGATGAGCCCAAATGTCCTTCTGCGGCTCTCGTATTCAAAATGGCTGCCTCTATATGGGGAAGATCCCCCTTTTATGTGACTATATCTAAGTCCAAAAGAATACTTTGATTTCATGATGGAAGTGAAAAGGCTTGGAAAACAATGTATTTTTGAATGGGTATCTTCAATTTCAGTAATTAACGGGTAAAAATCTTACACACTGTCCCTTTAATTTGTGTTTAAGATGTTGATCTTTCAGTATTCAGTTTTGTACAAGCTACTGTAGACAATTTTTTGCTCTTTGTTATAAAGCTGTTTCCTCATCAAAAACATACCACACACACGCACTCATGCACGCACACACACACACACACACACACACACGCACACGCACACACAACGCACACACACACACAAATCCTGCATATTTAGGTTAGTTCTTCTCTCAAACAGAAAACACCTTTTGATGACATGATACACCTTCACTACACTCATTTGGATAATTTCAGTCCAAACTGTCATGAACAAAAGTAAAAGGTAGCTATTAACTTGAAAACTGTACTACTTCATGACATCACAAGGTGGAACAGAGCATTCTGAGCTTTGGAGATGTGGACAGACTAATAATAAAAGGTTATTCAAACATGTGTGAATGAAAGAAAACACAATCAGTTAAAAAAAGACTCATCCACCCACTCATCCACTACAGAAGCACCTCACTCCTCTACCCTCAGGACAGAGGTACAGGACACTAAGGTCGTTTTCACACCTGCCTTGTTTGGTTCGTTTAAAGATCCCATGACATGGTACTTCTTGATGCTTTTATATGGCTCCTTAATGGTTCCCTAATACTGTAAATGAATCCTTCTTCAAAATCAACACTCAGTGCATGAGAAACAGAGATAAGATGAGAAAGAGTCATAAATATCTCTCTCAAACACTTTATTCTGGGCGTTGTTGCTTGAATGCAAATGAGGAGAAAAGAGCTGGCCTATAGTAGAGGGTGGGGGCGTGGCCAAACTCTCCGCTCTCGCTCTGAGCCCTCAGCTAATCCATTTCCTTGTTTTTGCACGGGGGGAGAGATTTGAAGCGTTCCATTGAAAAATAAACACATTTCCACAGAAAATAAAATTAAACCACTGCTGTTCAAAGGTCCAGAGGCTCAGATAAAGGACTTCCGAGCCTAGAAACACTCGGACGTGCCTCCAGGCAAATAAAAAAACGCATTTCGCATTAGCGCATTTGCAGTCCAAACTCTCTGGGCGTGATTTACAGAGACGCTGAGTACAGACAGACGGGGGTGGAACTGCATTTGCATTTCTTTTTTTGATCTGACGTCAATAAGGTGCCTTGTTCAAAATCGCCCGTTTGAGCTCCGATTTTTTGTAACGCAGAAAAGAATCGCAAATGCTCAGTTTAGACATTTCGCAACTTTTAACCATGGGGGGGCCTAAACAGGGTAGGGGAGCTCACATTAACGTTCGAAAACCTCAGAAAGTGAAAATTTCATGCCATGGGACCTTTAAAATGAACCAGAGTTAGAAACTTACGAGGCTTACTTACGTTTTGTGTGAAGAGCAAGAGTCAGAACTTCACGCGCACATGAGCGCTGTCCTCCGTAGCCGTCTTGCCCTGTGACTTCGTCATTTGGAAATTGATTGTACAATAGTGTAAACCTCACGATGCTGCTCAAACATTTGTGCAAACTGTCAAAACTGAGCAAACCATATCGCTATGACGACATTGAAAACAGTACGTAACACCATTATTCTCCTCCTTCCGCGTTTGGACACCGTGTTTGGACAGGGCTCATTTCTGTCCAATGGCTGAGCGACATCAGCACACGTGGTTTTGTTTATAGACTTTAGTTCACTTGGGGAAAAAAGTGCAGTGTGAAAGCGAACCGCACCAAAATAAAAAAAAAATTTAAAAATTTGGTCTGGACCAAAGCAAGTGAACTATCGGACTTTCCTGGTGTGAAAACGACCTAAGTTGCAGGAGGGCCCGCTTTGGCAGAAGCCTGATCCCCTCAGTCGTCACATTTTTGAACATCACACTTATTGTAATGTGTCTGTGTTTATTTTGTTGATGTTGTGTGTGTAAAAAGGCTCTGTGTGCGTGAAAATTAATTTCCTTTTGGGCACAATAAAGTCCAACTCTAAGTCTAAGACATGGCTTAAAATGCAAAAGAGTCAATTTTATGAAGTATTGGACCTTTAAGGGCAAGTTTGTCACCCCTCTAAGTTCCTGCTGCTCTGCGTACAGAGTTTTGTAGATGAAAAGTCTGAAAAGTTACACAACAAGTAGTCCCAAAGCTATCGCTGCCCAAAGTAGTCCCCCAAAATGTACTAGACCTCTGACATAAAAAGGAGCTTACTCAACATGATGCAATGACGTGTATGAAAGCAGATGCCCAACAGAGGTATAGAAGCTGTTGTAGCATCGTCCCGTAGTAACTGGTTTGTTTACCCGCTTGTTTTCCTGTGATGGCCCTCTCCCTCTGTCCATCCACATTACTCCCCCATGGTTAAAAGCTTGTGATGAATAGGATGCACTTGGCCCAGCTAACCTCAAACCATTGATTGACAGCTGGAGGTTTAACTATCCTCTATATCAATGCTATAATTGCTTTCAACAATGGTGCGTCCCAGGGATCAGTATTTAGGTTTGTTATGGCAATCAAAAAAGACTCAACATGATGCCAAGCGTTTTGTATGGTATTTGAAGCGGTGTGGATGCACAGGGAAATGACAGGAAAAGACTGTCTTTTGTGCAATATCCAGGTGTTGATATTTGTGCCACTTAAAGGAAAATTAACGTTTTTACAATCTGGACCTTATTTCGGTGATAAAACAACGTCATTTACTCACCCATTGTACTTTGTTGTCATTTGGAGTATTAGTTTAGCGATATCCATTTAACGTGAGTTGTCGGGGCATGCTGTTGCAGTCACCAAATAACACAAACTTTAGCACTTTTCAAATGACAAAAGTTCATTGTGTTAGTTTACACTTTCGTTTGAGTCAAAAGTGGCCTGTAACCAGAGATCCAGTCATGGTTCTGATTGGATGACATCATGAGGACAGCGCGAATGCGTGCATTCATTTCACTACTTTGCTTAGAAGACGCTCAGAACTTTTCTGTTGCGAGTGAGACATGGCTGATGAGTCAGACTGATGATGGCCGTCCCTATCGTTTTGAGTATACGGGTGAGGAGGTATTAGAAAGAATGAAGTGGAGACAGTTTGAGGAGGAGTGCACCAGAGAACAGCCATCGGTATTGGATTACTTCTCAGAATAGTTCGCTGTATCCGCTGGCCTTCTTTCTTTTCCTTTGCTGGTAAAAAATCGTCCGGACTGAAGTGGGTACTGCAAACACGATGGTCCAGACGTCTTACAGCTTTGCCTTTCATGTTTGGGTCCATTCTCAAAGCAACTAACCACTGCTTCAATAACTCCGGATTGTGATGAGGAAGCCTGTGAAAGCTCAACTTCGTCCAAGATGTCATTTTGTTTTCACAACCGTGATAAATGCATGTTCGCACAATTTCGGGTTTTCTCAAGCGGAGATGGTTTCTTCTTATTATTCCTTAGCTTCTTTATGACTATATCCGAGAGCTGACAGTGTTGACTTATCTGCAAATCAGCTGTGAATGCGCGCATGCACGCTGTCCTCAATGACATCATCCAAGCGGAATGGCTGGATATCGGATTACAGGCCACTTTTGACTCAAACGAAAGTGTAGACTAACACCTTGAACTTTTGTCATTTGAAAAGTGCTAAAGTTTGTGTTATTTGGTGACCGCAACAGCATGCCCCGACAACTCACGTTAAACGGATATCGCTAAACTCCAAAATCTCCGGAAATACTCCAAATGACACCAAAGTACAATGGGTGAGTAAATGATATTGTTTTATCACCGAAATAAGGTCCAGATTGTAAAAACTTTAAGTTTCCTTTAAATGTTGTTAAGTCTAATTGGATGTTGTTTCCCCACTGTGTTGTTGTTTCCCCACTCTTCCTTTTGCACTAGGCGTTTGTCAGCAGCTGCTGACATGGCACTGATACATTATCACTTGTGATTACTGCCAACATGACTAATGCCGAGTGTAACAAGTTCCTATTTGAAGAAACTTAGACTTTTATTTTTTTCAATTATTTGTATAAAGAGATGGTAACATTTTGATATACACATTATACTGGCGCTGTTCTAATACTTTGTTTGGTTGCAAAGCTCTCTTATATTTAACCCATGTTATGATCATCAAAATACATTGGAGCTCAATTCATTGTATTTTTACATTTTTTACAAAATCACAACAGTCATTGGTCAGCAAATGTCCAGCATATTAACCAATCAGTTGTGTCCTGTTTCTTGAGTGTAATTTAGTAATCCTGCATATTAGGGTGTTTTCACATATAGTCCCCTTTAAGCGAACCGAACTCAGTCCCCTAAAAGTGGACCAACAAGGGGACCAAGAGAACACAAACTCAGTTCTGTTTGTGTTCACATTGTGAAAGAGGACCGAGTTCTCTTTCTGGTCCACTTAAGCTCTGATGGAGCCTCAGTCCTCTTTCTGTTCACACTGTAGCTTCTCTAGAGCTCTGAGACCTTCACTCCTTGGCATTCTCTGTGACGGCCATCCCTCTTAATCATGGCCCCAGTTCAGAGAAAACCCACAAAATAGAACCAGGGTCGTATTCCATTATTCCTAGCTGCAGTATTCAGGCGACCGTGCCTGCCTTGAACACTCTAATTTTTTCAAAGTAAACGCTTCGGACCCCGCGGGACACTCAGCCAAGAGCATCGAGGGGGCGCCAAGAGCATCGAGGGGGCGCCAAGAGCCAGGGGCTGGGACAGACGGGGGCCCGCCTCTCGGCGGACCGTCAGCTCGGACCCAAGATCCAACTACGAGCTTTTTAACTGCAGCAACTTTAATATACGCTATTGGATCTGGAATTACTGCGGCTGCTGGCACCAGACTTGCCCTCCAATGGATCCTCGTTAAAGGATTTAAAGTGTACTCATTCCAATTACAGGGCCTCGAAAGAGTCCTGTATTGTTATTTTTCGTCACTACCTCCCCGTGTCGCTGTCTACGGGAAGCTTAGAAGGTAATAAAACTGCACAAAAGGTGAAGTGAACCCGGAGCGTTATGTGTACAGGCGAACCGTACCGCGGACCTTTTAGCGAACCGTACTGAGACCACCTCCCGAGATGGTCTCAGTTCGGTTCGTTTTAAAGGGGTCTGAGTGCACTTAGAGTGTTCACAAATAAACCTATAATGCTCAGTTAACAATCTGAGTTCGCTTTAAACGCTGAAAGGGACCAAGTGTGAAAACACCCTTAAAGAGCCTACATTACTCTCAACAGCCCATGACCTCGACTCTGAAGCTGTCAACTTTAGACTTTTATCTTTGTATATTAAGCCACTCTTTCATGTAATATTTTACATTTGTTTTATTGTTTCACTATGAAGCAGAGACACGCAGAGTCTGTGGTAGGGGATACAGACCATAACGGACTACAAGCCAACGCCACAGACTGCCGATAGCTCCACCTCCCTGCCAAACGAGCTGAACGAGTTCTTCGCTCTTGCTTTGAGGCACACAACAGCACCCCAGCACAGAAGACTCCACCCACTCCCGGTGACCAGGTACTGACACTGTCCCCGGACAGCATGAGGAGATCCTTCAGCAGGATCAATGCACGCAAAGCTCCAACATCCCCGGTCGTGTACTGAGAGACTGTGCGCTACACACATCTCATAGAGATCTTTACAGACATCTTCAAAACATCTTTGAGCCAGGCTGTCGTACCCACATGCCTCAAAACCACCACCATCATCCCCGTGCTGAAGAAGTCGTCAACATCCAGCCTTTTAACGACTACTGTCCGGTTGCCCTCATCCCCCCCATCCTCATGAAGTGCTTCGAACGGCTAATAATGCAACACATTAAGATATCTTTCTCCTCCACCCTGGACCCATTTCAATTTGCATACCGGTCTAACTGCTCGACCGATGATGCAATCCCAACAGCTCTCCACTCACACACACCTGGACACCAGAGACTCATATGTTAGAATGCTGTTCATTGATTTCAGTTCAGCATTCAACACAATCATCCTCCAGCAACTCATACTCAAACTAGACAAGCTGGGGATCAACACCTCAATGTGCAACTGGCTGCTGGATTTCCTGACAGGAAGTTCAACTGTTGTTGTGAGCGGACGTGTCTTCTTTTCCTCCCTTATCAGCTGCTCTGTGTCTGGTGTTTTTTCTCTCATCTCGTCTCTTTTTCTCCTGTTGGAAAAGATTTTTCAAAATTCTAAATTATGGAATTGATAAGCTGGTCCCTCAACATAATTGACACACTTTTTTCATGGAGGAATGCCAATCCGGGGAACCGAACTGTCCGAACGGAACTTTCGCTGCCAGATACTCGAGGGACGCTTGGGAGAAGTAGAATGTTGTGTGTCTGGCACCACTGTTCCTAGAGGATGCTGAGGACATTTACCTATTTGGATTTTTGATAGCTGGACATCTGTTGATTGGCCTAGGGATGTTCATGGTCTATCGGAAAATTGGAAAGCTGGCAGCAAACAAAGAGTCACCCAAGCTGTCTGCTGTAATATTGCACCACAGTGGAGCCGACCTAGTGAAGGGATTACATCAGAAAGTGATACAGGTTGAGGAACATCTCCAGCCAGAGGATACCTCTTGACATCTGGACACCATCACGAGCATGCTTACAGAAATGTGTAGAAACAGCGCAGCACAGTTTGCAGCCATTGCTGTACGCCAGGAGGAACTGTCTAGGGCTCTAGTGACTCTGCAAGGTGACATGAAGTTGGGGGCCTGGCAGAACCAGGGTTCTGGCTAATTGTCCGTTTGCCTGGGTTCTAAAAATGTATTGATCATTTTAAATTATCCCCCTTGGTGTAATTAATCAGTTTCCTTGAAATCTCTGAATCAACAGGACTCTTTGTTTTGACTCTGCTCTCCTGCACTCAGCACACCCCCAAGGTCACAGCTGTAGTTATCACGGCACACTATAAACAAAAGGACATGTTATCAAATTCAACTGGAACACTCTGAACATGTATACTGTAAACACTCTGCCCTGCCTTTTTAGTAATGTCCGCCTCAGCTTCAGTTTTTAATCAATTTCATCAATATGTTTTTGTCGTAATATTATGTTTGTGAATATTGTTATTGATTGTACTTGCATCTTTTTCTACTCTGTTATCTCCAATGTACATATGGCAGAATTGAAAATAAAGCTAACTATGACTATGACTGACTACAAGACTGTAGGCAGCAACACCTCTAGCACCATCACACTGAACACGGGGGCTCCCCAAGGATGTGTGCTGAGCCCCCTCCTCTTCACTCTGCTGACCCACGACGACTTCATCAAGTTTGCGGATGATATAACTGTGTTGGGTCACATCAGCAACGATGATGAGACACACCATAGGAGCAAGGTGAGCCGTCTGGTCAAGTGGTGCAGGAACAACAACCTCTCCCTGAACGTGGAAAAGACAAAGGAGATTGTCATAGACTTCAGAAGAGCACACACAGCATGTCCCCCTCACCATCAACGGAGCTGCTGTGGCGTGAGCAGCACCAAGTTCCTGGGTGTGCACATACTGTATCTGAGGACCTCTCCTGGTCAAAAAACACTGCATCACTGGCCAGTAAAGCCCAACAGTGACTCTACTTCCTCCACAAGCTGAAGAGAGCCAGACCCCTGCTAACATCATACACACCTTCTACAGAGGCACCATAAAGAGCATCATCACTAGCTGCATCACTATGTGGTATGGCACCTGCACTGTGTCTTGCCAGAAAAAGTTACATCAAGTAGTGAGAGCAGCTGAGAGAATCGTGGGTGTCTCTCTCCCCTCCCTGCAGGACATCTACTGCACCCACCTCACCTGCAAAGCCCTCTGCATTGCGGGTGATTCCACCCATCCAACTGCCTCTTCAGTCTGCTGCCATCAGGAAGGAGACTGAGGAACCTCAGGGCAAAGACCAGCAGACTGAAAGACAGCTTCATCCACCAAGCTGTCAAGATGCTGAACTCTCTCCCTGCCCTGCCCTGCCCTCCCTCCCCCAATGACGCTGCTGCTTAAATGACACCATTTGAGTTTTATTACGCTACACATTGTGTGTTTTTACTAATTTAGTTATTTGTATTATATACAGGCCTTCTGTACTTTTGCTATGTGTATGTGTAGTTTTAGTCATTGTGTTTATTGCCTTGTTTATAAGATGTTTGATGTTCCCTGTGGGCCTAGGGGGCGCTGCAATTTCAAATCCTGTGTGTGCAACCTGTACATGTGGTTTTTGACAATAAAGCTGACTTTGAACTTTGGTGTATTTAATGCTGTAAAGCACTTTAGTGCTTGCCTGGAAGAATCCATGACTCATCTCTGTACCAGCGGATGAGTCTGGTAACGCTTGATCCACAGAATGCGCTGCTGTTGCGCTTAGACAGACAGCTAAGTGAACCAATCAGAGATTGCGCCATCTTGATTCAAAACTGAGGAGGAACTTCCGCTACCTAAGAGTGACTTTGCGGGCAAAGGCGGGTGCACTGACGTCACCATCTTTGAACAAATGAGAATCGCGGAGTCCGTTTTTAACCGGAGGAGCGAGAGTGGAGCGAGGGTGTCGAAATGGTATCGCGCTGTATAGGAAATACAGAGAGATATCATTTGGCTGGCCAGGTAACTTTAGTGCAACTTGTTACAGTTATTTTAAATGTGCTATATGAATAAAATGACTCGACTCTAAATTTTGAACTATGTTGGTAAATGGTCACGTGTGCAGAGTGCATTTTCCACCTTCAAGGCACTCAAAGCACTTTTACAATACAAATTTTCAGCCAATCCCCCAATTCTATAAAACTAAATATTACACTCAATTGTCTGTATTTTTACTACAAACCTGCTTGCAAGGTGTAAGAGCATTCAAGGTCATGCGTTACTTTTCTTGTGTTTCTTCTCTGCTGTTGCGCTAGCTGCTCTTAGATGAAAACCCAGTCTGGAGTCTCTGCCGCAAGCTTCATATTGACGCACAAACCATAAAAGATGTTCTAGCCCTTAGCTTTGATTTATTAGCTGCTGTTCAATGTAACTGCGCTCATATTCCAAAAGGTACATATGGTCACTGCTCAGTATCGATCCCTGTACAGTTTAAATGGATGGCTTTTTTTAGCGAGTGAAAAAGTAGCCAATTTTTTTTCGCGCTACCCAGCTATTTAATAGTCCCAAATCTATATTTCATTAAATTGATGACACATCGTGCCCCTAGCCCTCTAGCAACTCCTGTTCTATTGATCGGCAACAGTTTGGTGCTGGTAGGGAATAATAAATTGTCCCCCAGCTTCCATAGCAGTTTTTTCATCAACCTTCTGTTAAATGTGTCACCAAGAAACGAAATTACAGCTGGGAGGATTTGAGTCCACCTCTCTTATGAATCTTTATCTTTTGAAAGGGTGTTACAGAGCAAATTGGGCCTCATGATTGCCACGCACACAACTAAAGGACAGTAAATACACTCTAGAACCTTCTCACATGGTGCACTCCCTCCGACCTGGACCAAAATAGAGAATCCATCATACTTAGGAGCTCGGAGTTTGGGGGCACATACCAAGATTGGGTTTTGTTCTCCAGGGCAGAGGGCAAAAATGAGGGAACTGGCTACAGTAGTGCAATCTGATACAGCTTTTGGCATTGGCTATTGACCAAGTTTTTGGATTGGAAATCGGCAAAAGCAAGTCATATATAAAAGAGATATAGATCCTTTTATTAAAGGTCCTTTATTACACAAAATTGATTTTTCTGAACTTTTAGCCAAGTTATAATGCTGTTACCTCAGCATTTTTTTGTTTGTTTTCTTTCACACGTTTGAGTAATCCTTTAGCTCAGATAGCTTTGTTCCACTTTGTGATCTCATGTAGTGATAGCTTTCAAGTTACCTTTTACCTGTAGTTCAGTAGAGATCGGCAAATCCAGGGCTGAAATTATCCAAATAATTCTAGTGAAGGTGTATGAAGTTTAAAAACACAGTGGAGCACTCCCTGTGTTACCATGTGACATTACAAGGTGGAAAGTTTTCTGGTTGAGAGAAGAGCTCATATATATATATATATATATATATATATATATATATATATATATATATATATATATATATATATATATATATATATATATATATATATATATATATATATATATTGATGGGGGGGGGGAAATAGTCCAAATCATCCCTCTTCTAAAACGGTCATCCCTTCTTCTATCCCTTGTGGCATTTTATCAATCAGGCATCAAAATCCCTCACCTTTTGGCGAAATTCGCCATTGTTAAGTAAAAATAGCCCGTGCCAAGAGCCAATCATAGGGCGAACTGCGCTCCAGCTTCTAATGATGTTGCATCATGATTACCCACCGATCGTGCTCCCGCCAATCATGACGATTAGCGCTGTTGTGTTTGTGCCTGTTTGCCGATCAGCTGTGAGCGAGCCGCGTTAATATGTACGCGGCATTTCCAAAAGAAGAAGAATCCTTAACTTGCTACGTTAATGCTACATAAGAAGGAACTCTTGCCTCGGGACACGGGATACGTTCGGGATATGGGTGAGTCATATTATCAGATTATTTCTGCATCAAAGGGACAGATTAGTTGACAGCAGGGGCCTTATGTCAGCATGTGTGTACAGGACTAAACCAGGACTAAACCGGGACTAACCCGGCACTAAACCAGGACTAAACCAAGACTAAACCAGGTCTAAACCAGGACAAAACCAGGACTAAACCAGGTCTAAACCAGGTCTAAACCAGGACTAAGCCAAGACTAAACCAGATCTAAACCAGGACTAAACCAGGACTAAACTGGGTCTAAACCAGGACTAAACCGGGACTAAACCGGGACTAAACCAAGACTAAACCAGGTCTAAACCAAGACTAAACCAAGACTAAACCAGGTCTAAACCAGGACTAAACCAGGACTAAACCAGGTCTAAACCAGGTCTAAACCAGGACTAAGCCAAGACTAAACCAGGTCTAAACCAGGACTAACCCGGGTCTAAACCAGGATTAAACCGCGACTAAACCAGGAAAAAACCAAGACTAAACTAGGTCTAAACCAAGACTAAACCAGGTTTAAACCAGGTCTAAACCAGGACTAAGCCAAGACTAAACCAGATCTAAACCAAGACTAAACCGGGTCTAAACCAGGACTAACCCGGGACTAAACCAAAACTAAAGCAGGTCTAAACCAAGACTAAGCCAGGGCTAAAACAGGTCTAAACCAGGTCTAAACCCGGTCTAAACCAGGACTAAGCCAGGACTAAACCGGGACTAAACCCGGACTAAACCAAGACTAAACCAGGACTAATGTGTGTGTGTGTGTGTGTGATAACATATATCCTGTGTATTATTGATTACTGAATGATTATATGGACTTTTTGTTATAAAAGTATTTGTAAAAGCATTTTAACAAAGTACCTTCTAATTCTGACATGCCCTGAAACACCACAGTGATGTCAGTGATGGGGGAGGGCTTAGCTTAATGTCAGGCAAATGAGTTCCTTTCTGTTCCACACGCAGATCTTTAACGGGGAATTTCTCATATTGTTGCCTTCAGAATGTGCTGCTTTCACCAGGGGGGTTGTTTCTTTCTGATAAATAGTATTGTCTTGTGGAGGCCATGCAACTGAGAATGCAAGCTCTGAATCACATGGGATTTAGAATTTGCCATGTCTAGCAAGTATATATATATATATATATATATATATATATATATATATATATATATATATATATATATATATATATATAAACACACAACTCCAGATATCCTTATCATTTGGGTGAGCGGGGCCTGACGCTGGACCATAAACCAGCCTTTATGGTTCCAGAAGAAATTTTTTGTTCATTTTTCCTATAGACTAATCAGCTACGTGATAACTAATGACCACAAGACCTAAAACAAGACACCTTTTTTATTTTTTTTTATTATTAAGTTATTAAAATATTTTGTCAAACTTGCCTTTAAAATGTGTTTTTTGGACCTAAAATAATCATGTTATGGATATCAGTTACCATGTAGCTGGATAGTCTCAACGATGCCTTTGGACTCTTAATATTTGCATGATAGTTTAATTATACAAATGTGTAATATAAATTCACTGGAGCAGGCAGTCACTGTTGAGCTCCATAGTCCTCCAGGCACTGCCCAGTTTAGCAAAACACACACAAGCTGTTAAGGGCCAGAGACAACGCCTTCAGAATTGGGGATGGAGCTGGCCTGAGAACAGCTAGAGAACTTGTCCTGGAGAATCAGGGAAGCAAAAAAGGAGTACACAAACAAGATAACCTCCCACTCACTTCAAAGCCAACAGAGATTCACAAGGCATCCAGGCCATCACAGACTATAAGCCCGCACCACAGAGCTGCGACACCTTTTTGCTCAATGACCTGAACAGCTTCTTTGCACGCTGTGAAGCACAAAATATAACCCACCCACAGAAAACCATACCCCCTCTCCACAACCAGACTCTATGCCTGTCTGCCGCCAGTATGAAGAGGACACTCACCACCATCAATCCACACGAAGCAGCAGGTCCAGACAACATTACTGGTCGTGTTCTGAAGGATTGCACAGAGGAGCTGAAGGATGTCTTTACAGACTTCTTCAACACCTCTTTGGTTCCATCTTGTTTCACCAAAGTTACCACCATCATACCTGTGCCAAAGAACCCATCTCCCCACGTATGTTTTACCCATCTCCCCATGTATGTTTTACCCATCTCCCCATGTATGTTTTACCCATCTCCATACGTATGTTTTACCCATCTCCCCATGTATGTTTTACCCATCTCCCCATGTAGAGACAATCCAGCTGAATGTCAGCAAGACTAAGGAGATTGTTGTCAACTTCTAGAGAGGCCACACCCAACACCCGCCACTGACATTTTTATTACTCATGGGATAGTGAGTAACATAATTTTGATTCTGTGTATGATCTTTTTATGAAGAATTGAAAATAAACTTTGAACTTGAATTTAAAGTATGAGTCCAAGGTGCCCAAAGGTGCTTGCGATTATAACTGAACTTCAGTGACAGGACATGTATTGACACAGAGTTGGAGAAAGAGGCAGGCACGCAGCAGCTTGTCATTATTCACAGCCAGATGACCTTTGCTGTCTGTTAGCACAATGTAGCGTTTAGCTTGAAAGGATGTCAGCAGATGTCTTCTGCCTCCTTTGTTTTGTTTTTACACAATGAAACGCTGTGATTTAGGGGCCAAGATGGAGCAGGCGAGTGTTTGGCGTTTTGTTACTGATGAATACGGCCAGTCCGTCTGCCTCTGGAGGGTAAACATGTTTGACATTTGCTGTTGACCTTATCCATTCTATTAGGCACCATGTTTTTCTGACAGAGATGGAGAAGGCTGATTTTTCACATCTCAGCACAGAAAATGGTGGTGGTGGTTAACAAGCAGTTCTTGTTAGGTCAAAGCCTATTTACATGTACATGTTTCAGAGCTGCACGTCTCACAGGTAAGGACTTAATGAACACACAGTCTACTCTACCTGGCACTAAATCACTCTGAAGAGTCCTCTTGTAGGTCTTTTATAAGCATCGTTTGTCTTGGTCATGATTACAACGGTAGCATCAAATTAGGATGTGATAAAGAGAAGCTGTGGGAATAAATCGTGACTTAGACTTAGACTTAGAAAAAGGTAACATGGGAAATATATATGACTAACACGGTTGCATTAATCTTATTTTCATACATCCCTTCTCATTTACCCTCTCAAAGTTGTATTTGGAGTGATTTGTGCATGTTTGAGACATCTTTAATTTCCGAGACACCATATTGCTGATTAGTCCACGTTTTCACTGTCACCGGTATATGGCCATTCGTGATGCATGCAGGATTCAGCAGTGTTGCATAGTTATTTTGAAACAAATGGAAAAAAAAAAAATCCACAGCTTGCTAGCATGTTCTGCAGCTTATCCATAGGATAGGGTCTGTCAACTTGAATCCTGATTGATTTGCCAGGAATGTTCCACAGCAGAGCTTTTCTTGATGCATTCATTCACTCCTCAGTCAGTGGTGGTAAGCTACATCTGTGACCACCTCTGGGGCAGACAGAAGCATGATTTCTAACCTGAGCATCAGGCTCTCTGACCAAAACCAATCACCACATAGATACACAAGGATTGGTGGATGGAGTGTATTGCTCAAGGACACAAAAGTAATAGTACTGGTAAGAGCAGGTGTCAAACCATTTACCATTTTTATTAGTCATCTCAAAAGCTATATTTGACACATAGAAAAATTCTGCATTTTAGTGCTTGACAAAATAGTTAAATCCAGAAACTATTATTGATTGATCAGGCATTATAACAAGCAGCTGATTTATAGGACTAAAGGACTAAAATCTCTAAATATAAAATGAAATATTACTTGAATACAAGAATAACAACAAAGAACAGTCATGGCTCTTGCTTGTTTACACCCCAGAAACCAGCTCAAAGTGAACGCTTGCTTGAGTGACAGCTGACCTCTCCAAGCTCCTGTGAAACACTGTGGCGTGATGTTCATCAGGATTAGCACCTGAGCTCTGCACCACGCAACACAAGACAGTGATAAAAGCATGGGGCACCCAGTCCAACCCACCCACTGCCACATGGCCTGTCAAAATCCAACATGCTGCTCAGCTCACACTGCATATGCCGCTGAATGAAGTAAAAAGACATGGGAATATTGAAAGAGATCAGACCTGCTCTGATCAGCCCATGAACCAAGTTTAAGGCAACAAAAAGAGACTTGGTTGTGTCAAATTGTAATATATGGTATTTACATTACGAATATAAAGTCCTCAGATGTTGAATTTGGTGACTAGGTCCCTGACTTTGCACAGCAGTAATTGCACCTGTTCTCCATTGTCTGTAAGGAACACATATTAAACCAAATTTACTTTTTTGAGCTTTTAACCTTGTTGTCCCCCAAAAATACACCTGAGTTGCATTTTGCTTCATTTATGGTTGTTTCATTAATCAGAATGCTCAGTTCGCATTCTACCCACATTGTTGCATCACCGGTAAAAAAAATTCTGACCTCCTTCAGTTTTTAAATCCACCGGATTTATTTAGATGTGAGCTTGTAAGTACTTCTTAACATCAACAGCAAGCTTGCTGTACACCAGTATCACCAGTATAGACTGCTGTATGAAGGTGTGACTTTTTGAGAACTTTGTAATTCAAAAGATATACATTTTTGATGTTCAATGTCTATTAGCGAGTCAACGGTTCTACTGATCCTAAGCATTTCATTGCATTGTTGACCTTGTGTTGATTCTGCATATGACAAATAAACAATCTTGAATCAATCTTGAATCTTGAATCTATTGCCATGGTAACAGTTTGATTTTTTTTTTAAATCACTCTGGAACCCATGGATTTTTTAATTAAAAAAAATAAATAAATAAATATTGACAGCCAGTAAGTCCCATAGAACAAAAACTTCAGGTAATAATATCCACAACTGAGCCATTCATTTCCAATCTTTCACTCTTAAACGTCATCATTAAAGGCCCTTCAGCTAATCAGCTCTATAATTACCATAATGGCTCATAATTGAATGGACCAAGGTTAACATTCCACTCTCTCCTCTTCTTTTTTTAATAGCTCTCCAAGTCTGCGCAGCCAGCTTCATGAATGACAAATACCTTTGTTTGGCCAGTCTGTAAACCCTGAGAGAAAACACCATCACCACGGTACACACTCTGCACCTGCAGCGAGCGTTTGTGATTTCGCAAAAACCAGGTGTGAATGAGATGAACGTAACTTGATCGCTTCCCCTGAATACATGCACACAAATGATGAGCAAATATTGTCCCTTTTGGCCCTGATTATGCAAATGAGCAATTGTCTTTTTACGAAGGAGGGAAGGCGAGAGGAGAGAAAGAGTGAGAGAGAGACAGAAATTTGCTTTGCGTGAGGATTGGAAGTAGGCCGGCAGTCATATGCTGTTGATTAACGTGCTAATGGACAAGGCAGAAGAGTGGAGTTGAAGTCATTTCATACCAATCACTATTCATTACCTAATGAGAGATGAGGACTTGGGGGCAATCGCTCTAGCTCCAGCGCAAAGGCGAAAGGCAAAGTTGATGAATCGTAATAAAAAAAAAATCATATCATTAGTTAGCTCTTTAAATTCACCGGAGCTCAGGATCTTAATTAAGAGGCACAAAGGGGGAAAGAGAAACCCACAGTCATTTATCACAGACTAATAAGACTTTTGTTTACAGATTGCTATAGTCATAATAGCCCAAGTCTTTTTAACCTCCCGGACCAAAGCTTAATCAAATCAGATAAAGGTATCCACATCTCCATAATGTGGTCTGTGCCATTGACTGTCATTGAACCAGAAACAGCCATCTGCACTAATGAGACCACTCGATTAAGTATTTAATGACATGTTAAAACTAAAATGCAGTGGGAAGTGAAAATGTTATAATAATGTTGTAGGTATAGTTTGGAAACTTACATACACTACCAGTCAAAAGTTTGGATACATTTCTCATTCAATGTTTTTTTTTTTTTCCTTAATTTTTGCAACTTTCTACATTTTCGATACATATGGAAGACATAAGATATATGAAGCAAGATATATGGAATTATGTAATAAAGAAAAAAAGGGTATAATAATAAAGGTGTCTACTTTGATGAGCAACAAGTTCTTAAATTCTAAACATCTTCTTAAATTACATTCTCACTTACCTCATGCATTCCAGGCATTCTGATTATGAGTTTATACATGCTTTTCACAAATTCCAGATTTTTGCTGTCACGGTAAAGCAATAAGTAGCACGCTAAAGATCACTTCCTTGGTCATACATACAAACATATATACCTATATTTTTACTTAAAGGAAAAGTAACGTTATTTTACAATCTGAGCCTTCTTTCGGTAATAAAACAAGTCGTTTGACTCACCCATATCACGTTCGTGTCATTTGGAGCTGTTTGAAGAAAGTTATGTTGTAGCGTATCCGTTAGCATTTGTATTCGGGGCATTACTTTGCGGTCTCCAAATAACACAAACTTTAGCACTTTTCAAATCATAGAATCCCGATGTCTTAATGTAAGATTTCGTTTGAAGCAAAAGTGGCCTGTAATCCGAGATTTATCCATAGTTTTCAGCTTTGCGTTTCATGTTTGGGTCCCGGGAGCTGATAGCACAGTCCGCGCATGCGCACTGGCGTCCTCATCTACTCGAAACTATGGCTAAATCTCGGATTACAGGCCACTTTTGCTTCAAACGAAATCTTACATCAAGACATCGGGCTTCTATGATTTGAAAAGTGCTAAAGTTTGTGTTATTTGGACACCGCAAAGTAATGCCCCGAGCATATGATACAGCACCATGTTAACGGATACGGGATCATTACTAGAACAGAACGGCTCAACATAAGTTCTGCGATACTGCTCCAATTGACAGAAAAATGCTATGGGTGAGTAAAACTACTTGTTTTATTGCCGAAAGAAGGCTCAGATTGTAAAAAAAACGTTAATTTGCCTTTAATGTGGTTTCATTGTGTAAAAAGAAAAATAGGTTCTCAATGCAACCAGGGTACAGAGTGGTACCATACAGCTTTAAACCAGATACAGTGAACCCTCGTTTATCGCGGGGGTTAGGTTCCAGAAATAGCCCGCAATCAGTGAAATCCGCGAAGTAGGACAATTTTATATTTTACAATTATTCTACATGTTTTAAGGCTGAAAACGCTTCACCAGACACATTATACACCTTTCTGAGACTGGTATTAACATTTTCTCACATTTTTCTCTTGTTTAAACACTCAAACTTTTGTAGATTTTCATTAAAATATATTAATAGTGGGGGGGGGGGGCACGTGACACGTGCGCGCAGACACGTGTGTTTGTTTTGGTACCAAATATCCATGCCATGTGCGAAAGTCGAGTGGAAAGCGACCTGGATATCATTTTGGGCAAGACTCAAGCCACTGCTAACAGTGCCAAACCGCTAACAGACGCCTCTGAGCACCAGTCCTCACCACAAGACCAGGTAAGACCAACCTGCGCTCACAAGAGTTGGTTGCATTTCACCCCGGCTCCAAAATCAGACCGCTATCAATGCGTCGCCAATACTCCACAGCTCTCTAGGACGGGGTCGGGTTCGTCCTCTCGGCGTGACGGGGAAGAGCCACTGTCTCCTCTGTGCGCGCGAGTGTCCTCCCCCCGCTGCGGCTCCCTCGAATGCGGCTCTCCCCGCTGCAGCTCCCCCGGCCCGTCCATGTTGATTCCTGGCTCTTCCATGGTCCGGCTCGCACTCTCTTCCATGGCTCGTGCAAGTAAACAAAGGCCACACCTCCTGTCACCCAGGCGCTCTCGTGAAGAACATCAGAGACTGTCCCTACCATCCCTGGTCTAGACCTGGTCTAGACCTGGTTTAGTCCTGGTTTAGACCTGAAAAAAAAAAAAAAAATTGGAAAAAAAAATCCGCGAAACAGCGAGGCCGCGAACAGTGAACCGCGATACAGCGAGGGTTCACTGTACTGCATAACTCATATTAAGATGAATAAACAGTGTGCCCCATTCTTGCTTTAAAAGTTGTAATTGGCCAGTGAGAATTCAAGTTAGGAATTAGGGATATCTAAGGGAACTAAGTGAATTAGCAGTAAGCACTAACTACTTCACAAAAAGATGGTTCCAAGTTTGTTTCCTGAGAAATGACTTGAGGAGTTTACTTGATCTTCCATGTCTGCTTTTCTCTCTGCAATCCAAAAGTGCATTTAACCAACCAGCAATGTGTATTCATGGGATCTCGTTTCTTGTTTGTAGTCACCATTAAAAAGATATATTTTGTTTTGAATTGTTAATTGTTACAGCAATGTTGCTCATTTCTCATCACACTGAAACCTGAATAGCTCTTGAATCATAATTTACACTGCACCATTTCAGTCTAAAATGTACAAAATGATTCCCAAGGTCTTTTATATAATCTATGAAGTGTACAAATAACCAGTGAGTCTATTCTCTTGTGCAAAAAAAACTCCACATCACTTTCCAAACTAGCAGAAGTTGGATTGTCTTTGAATTAGAAAAACACAATACTTTAAAGGGACAGTGTGTAAGATTTTTACCTGTTAATTACTGAAATTGAAGATACCCATTAAAAAATACATTGTTTTCCAAGCCTTTTCACTTCCATCATGAAATCAAAGTATTCTTTTGGACTTAGATATAGTCACATAAAAGGGGGATCTTCCCCATGCAGAGGCAGCCATTTTGAATACGAGAGCCGCAGAAGGACATTTGGGCTCCGCCTTCGCCTTCAGCAAGGCTTGTGGTTTTGGGTAAACAACACAAGCATGCTGCAGGATCAGACGTCGTACTGGATCTAACACGTGTTTTGGACTAAATTGTTTTACTAGATTTTATTCGCTGGATCCTTACGGACAAATTGAGAGCAAGTTTATGGTGAAATACAGAGTTTGACCTGTGCAAAGCATTCTAAGGTAAGCTAACCTCGTTTTGTGCTTTTCCGTATAAAAGCCCCATGTGCTCGGGGAGTGTCTGTTTTGCAGGGCAATGAATTGCATAGTCAAAAAGAGGAGACTGTCAGGTTTCATTTGATGTGTAGGGTGTCATGGTACATGATCGGGAATGTGTGTTTTCATGAGAAAAGAAAAGAAAAAAAATAACCGGGACCACGCGGCTTGTGCGCGCGCCCGGGTGACCCTCGAGGTCTGCCGTAGCTAAAACAGAAAGTGCAATAGCACCATCCACCTATGCGCCACAAATCCTACACACTGGGGCTTTAAGTATAAAAGCGCTCCAACCACAACAGCTCATGGAGGCTTCACTTTAACAGCCAACCTTTTAGCTCTCTCTCCTCTGCACTTCCTGTCCCACTTTAAGTTCCTGGACTTTGTTTAAATATATTATTGTTATATATTATATTTGATGAGTGAGCTACTGTACCCAGTGAGCTTTATAAACATAAAGATCTGACAGGAGGAGTTTCTTGTTGGATATTTCATGCCATAATTTCCCATAGCTCTTTGTATTTTATGGGATCTTTATGGAGATAAGACTGTACAGAGGTGAGGCTGAAATCATTGTGGTATATTCTCTGTCAAGGCAATTTATTACGAAACAAAAAAGGTTTTGATAGTTTTGCATAATTCATTTTCCTATGATAAATTGTGTCATGAGATATGTGAATAACTTGCTCAGATAAGTTATTAATTATTTTAAACAAACAGGCCCAAGCAGTAGTAACTGTAAAAGTAGTAGTACCTGTAGTAGCAGTAGTAACTGTAGTAGTAGCAGTAGTAATAATAGTACGAGTGATACTAGTGGTAGTGGTAGTAGTTGTAGTAGTAGTTGTAGTACCATTACCACTAGTAGTAGTAAAGGTAGTAGTAGTTTTGTATTGTGCCTTTTTGGATAGGTACATTCTCAGAGTCATTATCTGATTAGCTAAAGTCCCCTCTTCACTTAAATTAAACTGACATGACAGTAGTAGTAGCAGTAGTAGTAGTAGCAGTAGTAGTAGTAGCAGTAGTAGTAGTAGCAGTAGTAGTAGTAGATTTGTACTGAGCTTTATGGTTTGCTACAGTCAATACCGGATTGGCTGAAATCAGCCATCTTAATATACATGTACCAAGTAGTGTATCTATTTCCATCAACCTATCATTGTTATTTTGGTATCAGTAAATACTAGTACTATACTTAGTTCATGCTAAATTTACAGTTACATTGCTACAACAGTTTTGTAGGCCCAGTTAAATAGTTAAAATCAATAGGACCCAGGCGAGCAGAAACCTTTGCATCATTTCATGGCCTTTTAAAAGTGAATGCTGCTTTTTGTGCCCATTTGGAGTATTGAGTTTGTATCAACAGGTAAAGGCCTATGTGAGTGCGGCAGCCCTACAAGTTCCTGACACTGGCGCTGTCAGATCATGAAAAATGCATCACCATCGATCTCCACGCTCCGTGGCCAAACTCCAAAGCCAGACAGCACTGAAGAAAATACAAAAGTAAAATCTGGATCTGACGGTTAGAAGTTACCACATCAAAGATAGAAGCACTGTTTTGGACGATATGGGGTGAGGAATTCTTTCAATTAAAATGGCTTCTTGTGGTGCGGAGGATATTTGTAATCTTTTCCTCATGTGTTTTGCATTGATTCGTGTTGATCCCTCCGTAGCTTCAAGTCGTGACACAAGTAGGTATTCGTAGCGCTCCATAGGCTTTTTGTACAAATTAGGCCCCCATGCAAGGTGTGATCTCCATTCTCATGTATACATTCATTCTTTTTTTTTCTTTTTTCATTAGCCGCTTTTGAAGTAGTTGAAATAACAGTATGTTATGCTTTATGAGGAAATTATTTTGTCCATCCATTCATTCATTTTCTTTCACTTATCCAGGGCCGTGTCGCTGGGGCAGCAGTCTAAGCAGGGACTCCCAGACTTCCTTCACCTGGGCGCTCCCTCCAGCTCCTCCAGAGGGATCCCAAGACATTCCCGGTCCAGAGACATAACCCTCCAGCGTGTCCTGGGTCTTCCCCGGGGCTTCCTCCCAGGGGACATGCCCGGAACAAGTCCCGGAAGTCCCGAGAGAGTCCCGGAAAAAATGCCCGAGCCACCTCAGCTGGCTCCTCTTGACGTGGAGGAGCAGCGGCTCTACTCCAAGCTCCTCCCGTGTGACTGAACTCACCCCATTTCTAAGGGAGCACCCAGCCACTCTACGGAGGAAACTCATTTCAGCCTCTTGTATCTGAGATCTTGTCCTTTCGGTCATTACCCAACGCTCATGACCATAGGTGAGAGTAGACTGACCAGTAATTCGAGAGCTTTGCCTTTCGGCTCAGCTCCCTCTTGACCACAACGGTCTGGTACAGTGACCACATCACTGCCGACGCTGCACCAATCTACCTGTCAATCTCATGCTCCATCCTCCCCTCATTCGTGAACAAGACCCCGAGATACTTGAACTCCTCCACTTGAGGCAGGGACTCTCCACCCACCTGGAGAGGGCAAGCAACCTTTTTCCAGTGAAGAACCATGACCTCGGATTTGGAGGAGCTGATCTTCATCTCAGCTGCTTCACGCTCGGCTACAAACCGCCCCAGTGCACGTTGGAGGTTCTGGTCTGATGAAGCCATCAAGACAACATCATCTGCAAACAGCAGAGATGAGATCCTGTGGTCCCCAAACTGGATCCCCTCTGGCCCCTGACTGAGCCTAGAAACCACACTGCTCTTCCTGAATCCGAGGTTTGACTATCAGACGGATTCTCCTCTCCAGTACCCTGGAATAGACCTTACCGTGGAGGCTGAGGAGTGTGATTCCCTTGTAGTTGGAAGACATCCTCCGGTCCCCCTTCTGTTTGCCTTTCTGTGTCTTTCTCTGAGGCCGTCTAAGAGTCCTCCTCCATGGCCACTCCAAACTTCTCCCAACCCCGAGTTTTTGGCTCTGTGACCACCTGGCCTGCAGCACGTTTGGGTTGCCAGTACCTGTCAGCTGCTTCAGGAGTCCCATGAGCCAACAAGCCCCGATAGGACTAATTCTTCATCCTGACAGCATCCCTTACTTCTGCTGTCCACCACCGGGTTCGGGAATTGCCACCGTGACAGGCACGACAGACCTTATGACCACAGCTACAAGCAGCTGCATCAACAATAGAGGTCGAGAACAAAGCCCACTTGGACTCCATGTCCCCAACATCCCCCAGAATCTGGAAGAAGCTCTCCCGGAGGTGTGAGTTGAAGATCCACCTGACAGAGGGTTCTGCCAGATGCTCACAGACTTTCACTACACGCTTGGGTGTGCCAAGTCTTTCCGGCTTCTTCCTCCGCCAGCGGACCCAACTCACACCCAGGTGGTGATTGGTTGACAGCTCTGGCCCTCTATTCACCCAAGTGTCCAAGACATGTGGCTGGAGGTCAGATGACATGACAACATAGTCAATCATCGACCTCCGGCCTAGGGTGTCCTGGTGCCACGTGCACTGATGGACACCCTTGTGCTCGAACATAGTTTTTGTTATGGACTAACCAATTATTTTTGTCTTATATTTATTTCCTACATATTGATCCCAACCTTAAAAGAACTATTTTACAAAACAACAAACAACAAAACAATTTTACAAAAGGAACTACAATCACAACTGAACCTTAGTTGCCAGTACCTAAATCTGCATATAGAGGACACCGCATATGTGAACTGGCCATGTCTCACGAGAAAGCTCAGAACATCCAGAATTCCCTCAGTGAGCTACAGAAGCTGCACTAGCACTCATTATAGGTCCCATATTACAGAGCATTTATTCTTATGACCTTTTAGACATGTTATAATGTTGTTACCTCCTCAAAAACATACCCAGAGTTGTATTTTGTTTTGTTCGAGTAATCCTTTATTATTCATTTGTTTACATGTCCAAAGCTCAAAATGATTTTAGCAAAGGTGTATGGAGTTTTGAAACACAATGGAGCACTTCCTGTGTTTAAAAGTGTTTCAAAGTAAAACTCAGGCTAGGTTCTACAAGGTTTGTGTGTTAAACATTTGGAATGAAACAAAACACAACTTCATGTATGTATGAAACAATATTATAACATGGATGAGAAAATAGTGTAATATGTGCCTTTTAATGATTGGCCACGGGTGCTGGGTTTTGGATAGTGATGATCCAAACCAGAGAGACTCCTTTTAAGTTTAAACCAACTGGATTTATTCATAGAAACTATACATAAATAATATTGGTCTATACTGTGATGTCATCTGAAATCCAGCAGCAATGACAGAGAACCAACTTTTAAGCTCACATTTGAGACCACCAGCAGTCTAAAAGCACTATTTTATGAAACCAGTCAAATAATCCTTTATGCTAGCCCTAACAACATTTAAAACATAATCCATGGTTCAAATCCCTTTTCTTCACTATCTTTGACCGAGAATTCACATCTGCTCGCAATTAAATGGCTGGCTAGCTTTTGAAAATGAACCTATAACGATATGTGCTCCCTGGTCGTGATAAAAGTCCATACCATTGAGCGCTAATTCAAGGGATGAATAACCAACTTCTCATTTCAGTACTGTTCAGAAATTCAATCAAATTTGTCAATTAAGCACATTAGCAAGAGAGGCTACATGTTTGCAATAGAAATATCCTAATGATGGTGTGAAGAGGAGTCCTTTGAGAGCACCCGCCATCACTAATCAGAAATGTAATTTTAATTTTAATCATAATTATTTACCTTTGTGCATATAGGAGGAGGATAGGAGTGGCAGCGTAAATAAAATAAGGTGGCAAATAAGAAAGTACTTATTTATGTAGGCATTGTTTATTTATTTGAATTTTGAACTCTTTTGGACACTGTCTTATTTGTCTTTCATTTTATGTTTATATAAGTTATATTCAGTGAATTTCGTTCTACTTTGGGTAATTTTTTGTTTAGAACCATTATAGCAAGTTAAATTTTAGCTCTCGTTTAGACCTGGAATAGTACATTGCTTTTAAATGCTTGGAATATGTGTCCTTTGCCCTCTGCTGGCATGAGTGGGGAGTGAACGTTTTTGAAAAGATGAATTAGCACCACGGTTATTGTTAAGATTATGCTAAAAGATACACTATATTGCCAAAAGTATTCGCTCACCTGCCTTGACTCGCATATGAACTTAAGTGACATCCCATTCTTAATCCATAGTGTTTAATATGACATCGGTCCACCCTTTGCAGCTAAAACAGCTTCATCTCTTCTGTGAAGGCTGTCCAGGAGTGTGTTTATGGGAATTTCTGACCACTCTTCCTGATGTGTGAGGTCACACACTGCTCTTTATGCACTGTTCTTGAGCTAATCTGAAGGCCACATGAAGTTTGGAGGTCTGTAGTGATTGACTCTGCAGAAAGTTGGCAACCTCTGCACACAATGTCCCTCAGCATCTGCTGACCCCAACCCATCAGTTTACATGGCATACCACTTTGTGGCTGAAATTGCTGTCGTTCCCAATTACTTTGACTAGTCTGCAGGCCTAGGTGCTTGATTTTATTCACTTGTGGCCATGAAGGTGATTGGAAGACCTGATTTCCATTATTTGGATGGGTGAGTGAATACCTTTGGCATTATAGTGTATGTTTTGTAGTGAGTCCAATGTAAATGTTATTTTACTGATATTTTGCAGCCATTTGCCAGTATGATCAGTGGCGCCGCCAGGCGTACGGCCGTACGCACTAGGCATACCTTGGAGAGATTTTTTATTTTTTTTAATTCCTGTTTGGCACTTTTGCAAAACAACATTAAGCGAATAAAAACACATTTTTATAGAAATTTTATGTTTTAATATAAATAGAATGTGTGAGATGGAGAGCCCAAGCGAACTGGGTCCGATCAGACTGGAAGTGCGATAAGCACCAAGTTCACAGCCCGACAGCACACTCCTCACGCCCCCCCACAAAAATGATAATCCAACATTCCATCGCAGCAGGTCACCTCCTCAGTATACACACAACGAAGTTCGAGTCCTCTTTACTGAAATAATGATATTGCTCGAATTCAACGATATGTTTGGCTGGAAAGACGTAATTAAAGCGTTGCAAATGCGATATTAAACTGTAGCCTACGACGTCCGTGGACTAGCAGACAACGGATCAAACTTAAGGTAAGCCGGCTTTTACTTTATTTGCCCGCCGATGGCACTGCTGGTTCCAGACATTTACAAGATATAATTTTGATGTCATGTCGAGCCGTTTCCACTGCCTCTGCCGAGCGCTCGTTCAGCACACTGAGACGCCTAAAAACGTACCTGCGAAACACCATGGGTGATGCGAGGCTTACCGGGCTTGCTCTCATGAACATTCACTTTGACATGAAAATCGATAGTGAAACGATCATGAGACAGTGCGCATGTGTGTTTTAAAATATGTTCCAATGTTTATTGTTCGTGTGTTGTTCACATATTACGTTCATATTGTTCAATTTCAAGTTCTTTTGTTGTATTGTAGCCTACAAATTTGGGACAGTAGGCCTATATGCACCGCAAGATTTTTTTTTTTGAGGAGGGGGGCATACCTTACATTTCAATCCTGCAGGCGCCCCTGAGTATGATTGTTTACCTGTCTTTACTTACGCAGCTGGATAACTGCAGGACTCCCCAGGTTTTAGATATGCTCAGTGTAGCTCACTGACCCGGGCTCCTCTGCTCCTACTGCTCCTGACAAACAAACAGAATAACACTACACATGTTGGAGAGACACGATTGGTAAAACTTACTGTTCCCTCCACAGAGAAATAGTATAGTATAAACTGCATGTATTCACTGCGTTTGTTTGAAGTTTATAGGAAGAACATTCCAGCTCCACACTTAAATGGCCGATAGGGCCCTCATAGTCTGGAAATCAAATACACAACCTTTTAGTTGTGAGCGTTAATTAATCTGTGACCAAAAATGGGAGGAGGTTTTGATCAAGCAAAGTTCAGAAGAAACCAGGACAAAGACACATTTTATTTTTAAGCAGTCACCTCAAATCCCCTTGCTCATATTACAGGCTAAAGTATACGCTGGAGAAACAGGATATCTGCTGTAATTTTTGCACCATTAGAGCAGTTTTAAAGGTTTTAAAGGAGACACAGTCAAAGCAGCATTCCATAACAGCTGTCCATCAAAGTGGGCTTGCACAAGCAGAGACTGTGGGGTCCAATCGCTGTGTGCAGATGTCCTGGATGTTCATTGCTCTGTTGTCAGCCTGTTACAAGCTGCTCATTTTTGCGTTGTAAACATTCTGTACAACCATGATCTGTCATCTCACTTAGTCCAAAGCAAAACAATCCGCTCTATTCCCCAGTGCTGGTTAACCTGCTGTACAATGTTTTCTCTGTACCCCATCAAACCCTCAACCCAGGCTGCTGTGCACAGATCCAATCCTGGATGTGTGCGAATGGCATTCTGTACCTACACAGCGCAATCCGCACAGTATGAACCTGTTACTGACTCTAAATGTTTGCTGTTTAACTGACAGGCAATCCAATCTCACTAACATGATGATAAATGAGGCCCAACGTGTTCTTTTTTCTTTTTTTCTGCCATTATATTATAACAATACATTCAGGACGTGACCTTTACATTTATGCTTCATGTCAAGGTAATTCTTATTAATGAGTAGATTTTAGTTTCTGGTTAGGGCCATTTTAGACACAAAACATTTACCAAAACAAGCGAAAGGAGTCAGTTCACATTAAATTACTAATGTGGACACCAAACAAGCCTAAGATATCAAACTGTTATTCATGAAGAAAACAGAGAGTCATTTGTGCCGCTCTAAAAAAGAAGAAAATATGCAGAATGGAAAAGATAAAGAAGGATTTTAAAATATGAAGTAATCTCCTAGTAATCCCAAGAGATCGCTTCATGCAAAGACACAGTAATCCGGTGTAATGACAGATGATCCTTGCAGACGTCCAGGTTGTGAGGGGGGGTGGAGGGAGAGGGGGACATAGTATCGCAGTACCTCTTGAGTCGGTTGCGGTGACTTTGGGGGGGTTGGTAGGGGACGGGAAAAGCGATGAGTCGACCAAACCGCAGTGGACATGATCTTAGGAATCCATCTCGTTTTTTTAACCGCAGATTAACCTTGATCCCCCTGCATATCTGTGGATTATCTACTCCCTCACAAGTGCGTTTGTTGCTCAGGCATGGGGGCACAGAAGAGGAGGTTTGTAGGATTTTGTGAAGTAATTTTAAAAAAATCTGAAGAATTAAACTAGTTGATTTTAAACAGTTTGCAGTGCAGTTCTTTTCACTCAATTTATGCATTCAGAACATCCTAATTATTCACCTCAATGAGTTTATGAGCACTCTTCACACAGACCAATGCAGATTTCTGACGTGATGGTAAAGCTAACAACAAGCACGCTAACGCTCACTTTTTGATTTTCGGACAATCAAATGCTATACAAGCAGATGCATATTTTGACCTGAAGAGCTGTTTATACAGTAGCTGTACTGGGGAAAGTTTTGCTTTAGCCAAGCCTTATTTCGGTAATAAAACAAGTTGTTTTACTCACCCATAGCACTTTGGTGTCATATGGAGCACTTCCAGAGATATTTTAGATTAGCGATAGCTGTAGCGCTAATATATGCCCCGTGCGGTCTCCAAATAACAAAAACTTTAGCACTTTTCAAATCATAGAAGCTCAATGTCTTAGTCTACACTTTCGTTTGAGTCAAAAGTGGCCTGTAATCTGAGATTTATCCATAGTTTACAGCTTTGCGTTTCATGTTTGGGTCCCGAGAGCTGAGAGCGAAATAAACTGTGACTCCGCACATGCGCACTGGCCTCCTCATCTACTCGAAACTATGGATAAATCTCGGATTACAGGCCACTTTTGACTCAAACGAAAGCGTAGACTAAGACATTGAGCTTCTATGATTTGAAAAGTGCTAAAGTTTGTGTTATTTGGAGACCGCTCGGGGCATATATTACATGCTCGGGGCATATATTAGCACTACGGCCATCGCTAATCTAAAACATCTCTGGAAGTGCTCCATATGACACCAAAGTGCTATGGGTGAGTAAAACAACTTGTTTTATTACCGAAATAAGGCTCAGATTGTAAAAAACGTTAATTCTCCTTTAAGAATCTTTAAATGTAAAGAAAATTAAAAAAAAGAAGTGAGTGAGTCAGTTGAAGACGTACTAATGTAATTGTTATTGCTCAGCCTGTAATGTTTCACAGTATGGCATTAAAGGTCCTGTACACAATGTTTCCCCATGTATTTGAGCAAAAGGAGGCACAGATGAGAGGTTGGGAGGATTTTTGGAAGGAAAAAGGAAGTAGCTTGCTAAATGTGAAAAAAGAAGCGAGTTAATCAGTTCACGGCACACTATAGCACAGTGCAGAATCTTCCACAGTATGGAATTATTAACTTATCTTGTATTTATTTGATTTAAGCAGTTTTATTGTTTTAAACTACATTGAAAAACATGTGTCTGCATTATAAGATTATTATATTATTTGCCTGACACCATCTGTAGTACATATTATTAATTATTTGCCGTGACATTGTGTGGGGGTTTGGCATGTTTGTCTATGATGGAATTTTCAGCAGTTACCATGACATTAAAAAACACTAAAAATTGATTTAAAGAACATTTCTCAGGCACCAGTGATCAATAAAAGCCTTCATTGTCCCATTTAGAGAGACTAACTGAACTGAACTGTAAATAAACTGCTATTTCTCATTAGCTTGTGACTGTAACGTCATTTGAGAGGGACTTGTTTAACCGCACACATTAACTCACCAGTTATTTTTGGTCAGAATGCTCAAAGCTCAGATTAAAGCCTAATTACTCTAAAAACAATTTGTAAATTTGGAGAGTTATTTACAGTTTAAAACACCACAGTCTTGTGCCTATGCTCTTAAGAACACTTTCTCTCTGCTTTGTTTCTCTGATCTGTAGATGTGAGCGCACTGTTCTGACAGCTCATTGTCAGTTGGACTCCACACTAAATGTTAAAACGATCGATGGTATGGCCCTGGGCTCTCTAGTATACCAGACTCATTACACTGTTTGACCTATAGAGGCTTTCATCACTTCCTTCTTTCCTATTACATGTTATTGTACCTCTCCAACCTGCAAAAGTGTTGTAGCAAAAAAAAAAAAAGAAAAAAAAAAAAGACAATGATTTTAAAGGTCCCATGGCATGAAATTTTCACTTTCTGAGGTTTTTGAACGTTAATGTGAGCTCCCCTACCCTGTTTACCCCCCCCCCCCCCCCCCCCCCATAGTTAAAAGTGGTGAAATGTCTAAACTGAGCATTTGCGATCCTTTTCTGCGTTACAAAAAATCGGAGCTCAAACGGGCGAGTTTGAACAAGGCACCTTATTGACGTCAGATCGAAAAAAGAAATGCAAATGCAGTTCCACCCCCGTCTGTCTGTACTCAGCGTCTCTGTAAATCACGCCCAGAGAGTGCGGATGCGAAATGCGTTTTTTTTTATTTGCCTGGAGGCACGTCTGAGTGTTTCTAGGCTCGGAAGTCCTTTATCTGAGCCTCTGGACCTTTGAACAGCAGTGGTTTGATTTTATTTTCTGTGGAAATGTGTTTATTTTTCAATGGAACGCTTCAAATCTCTCCCCCCGTGCAAAAACAAGGAAATGGATCAGCTGTGAGCTACAGCGGCGAGCAGAGCGTTTGGCCACGCCCCCACCCTCTACTATTGGCCAGCTCTTTTCTCCTCATTTGCATTCAAGCAACAACGCCCATTATAGAGTGTTCAGAGTGAGAAAAATTACTCTTTCTCAGCTTATCTCTGTTTCTCATGCACTGAGTGTTGATTTTGAAGAAGGATTCATTTACAGTATTAGGGAATCATTAAGGAGCCATATAAAAGCATCAAGAAGTACCATGTCATGGGATCTTTAAAAAAAATTATTATTATTATTCTTTATTTATGCCTGTAGGGAAATTATTTCTCTGCATTTGACCCATCCTTCAGGAGGAGTGGGCAGCTCATCTTTCAGGCGCCCGGGGACCCATCTCCATGATCTTGTTGCTAGGCTTTGGTCAGGACCTCAGCTGGAGGATTTTATGGTAGGTGTTTTTGGGATGATGGGGGAAACCGGAGTACCCGAAGGAAACCCACCCAGACACGGGGAAGAACATGCAAACTCCATGTAACAAAGCTCAGTTGTACAATAGTTGTACAATAGAATTTATTTATTGTTTATGCATGTTGTAATTTGAGTATATTTCCTTAACATTTTTTAAACTGTCAGACATTTTAATAATATTGTGATAGGCCAAAAGAGTCAGGTTTGTGGAGATGCAAGCCCACTCATACACATGTTTTTCAGTGCAATAAAAACACCAAAAAAAGAAAACAAACAAAACAAACAAAACATGATTTTATTTTGATATATTTTTGACTTAAAAACAGTGGCAGTACCTGTTACAAGGTTAGCTACTGCAAAAAATATGACTTTATTATATGACTGCAAACACTACTAAAACTACTTTAACTACTACAGTACTGCTGTGCTGTACTGTACTGCAACTACTGCTACTGTGAACGCCACAAGTCTGACCAGTGCTTCGACTCTGACTCCTACCCAAATCACTACGGAAACTACTATTACCCCTCTTGCTATTATGTCTGCTATTATTTTAAAGACCTCACACTTGGATATAGTTACTGAGGTAGAAAAGCTGCAAACTAAAAGGATTCTATGGATTCTACCTGGACGACTGAGGGATTCTTCACACAAACTAAAAGGTGCTTTGTTGTAAACGCCTCTTCAGTTCATTCAGGTCTCCATGTGAGTTTTTGCCTGTCTCGCCACACTCTTAATCTATTTTAGAGGGAACAACATAACTGACTGGACAGTACTTGAACCTGAACCACAGCTAGAACTCCTGCACAGAGGGAGAGGTAGAGGTAGCCCCATCTGCTGGAGACGTTTAGAATGACAGCTATTTTCAGCTTTATTTTACTTATTTAGAGGCAGTTCACTCATGGGGCTGTGTGACTAGAAACAAATTAATTCTTAACCAAATATAAGTGTAATTTAAATGAGATTATTACTAACAACATGCCCACATGATAACATCAGACAGAGCTGGAGCTATACAAATACAGCTCTGGAAAAAAATAAGAGACCACAGCATTTTTTTCCCTGAAATCAGCATCTCTACATGTATTACAGCCATTCCATTCCAGCGTCTGTTGAATTCCAACACAAACACAAAGCTGAGCTACTTCAGCTCTTGCACCAGGAGTGGAATAAAGTCACCCAAGAACAATGTGAAAGACTTGTGGAGAGCATGCCAAGACGCATGAAAGCTGTGATTAAAAATAAGGGTTATTGCACCAAATATTGATTTCTGAACTCTTCTTAAGTGTAAACATTAGTATTATGTTGTTTTAAAGTGAATTTGACCTTGTTTATTTGCATTGTTTGAGGTCTGAAAACATGCACATATTTCTTTTGTTATTTTGACCATTTGTCATTTTCTGCAAATAAATGCTCTAAACGATAATATTTTTATTTGGAATTTGGGGTAAATGTTGTCAGTAGTTTATAGACTCAAACAAAAATGTTCCTTTTGCCCAAACACATACCTATAAGTAGTAAATTCAGAAAAACTGATCATTTTGCAGTGGTTTCTTATTTTTTTCCAGCGCTGTATGGTGGGTAAATGTTGGGGTTCTGAGTCTTCAAAAGAAACAAACAACTTTTAACACCTTTCATGTTGTGTCTTGCTACTTAGAGCCAGAGGTGGTTAAAGTACTAGATTCCAATATTACTCCAATACAAGTAAAGAAGCTCAGTCAAATTATTACTTAAGTTTAAGTATTTTCTTTAGAAATTACTTAAAGGGACAGTGTGTAAGATTTTTACCCGTTAATTACTGAAATTGAAGATACCCATTCAAAAATACATTGTTTTCCAAGCCTTTTCACTTCCATCATGAAATCAAATTATTCTTTTGGACTTAGATATAGTCACATAAAAGGGGGATCTTCCCCATGCAGAGGCAGCCATTTTGAATACGAGAGCCGCAGAAGGACATTTGGGCTCCGCCTTCGCCTTCGGCAAGGCTCGTGGTTTTGGGTAAACAACACAAGCATGCTGCCGGATCAGACGTCGTAATGGATCTAACACGTGTTTTGGACTAAATTGTTTTACTGGATTTTATTCACTGGATCCTTACGGACAAATTGAGAGCAAGTTTATGGTGGAATACAGAGTTTGACCTGTGGAAAGCATTCTAAGGTAAGCTAACCTCGTTTTGTGCTTTTCCGTATAAAAGCCCCATGTGCTCGGGGAGTGATTGTTTTGCAGGGCAATGAATTGCATAGTCAAAAAGAGGAGACTGTAAGGTTTCATTTGATGTGTAGAGTGTCATGGTACATGATCGGGAATGTGTGTTTTCATGAGAAAAGAAAACAAAACAAAAAAAAAAAACGGGACCGCGCGGCGCGCGGGTCCCTCGAGGTCTGCCGTAGCTAAAACAGAAAGTGCAATAGCACCATCCACCTATGCGCCACGAATCCTACATACTGGGGCTTTAAAAGTACAATACAAACTTTCTGAGAGTGACACATCACGGGCACTAGGTCCTCTTCCAGGCCAAATAAGAGTCAGGTTTGTGAAGATGCAAGTACACTCAAAGGATGTATGTTTTTTTAACTGCAATACACAACATTAATAAATAAAATAAAATAAGTAAATAAAGTAATGAATAAAGTTGTGTTTAGTTTTGTTGTTTCATTCACACATGTTTAACACACACATTCTGCATATTTAGGTTGTGTTCTTCTCTCAAACTGAAAAACTCTTATGATGTGATAACACCAAAAGTGCTCCACTGTGTTTTTAAACTCCATACACCTTCACTAGAAGCATTTGGATGATTCAGACCTGGAATTTCCAATTTCTACTCAAATTAAATACAAAATAAAAAGGTGCTGTTAACTTGAAAACTATGACTTCATGACATCACAAGATAGAACAGAGCATTCTGAGCTTTGGAAAATGTAGACAGACTAATAATAATAATAAAGGATTACTCAAACATGTGTGAATGAAACATCTCCAGGTATGTTTTTGATGAGGTAATAACATGACCTTACAGTATAACATGGCTGAAAACTCACAAGAGTCAATTATGTGTAATATAGAAGCCTTTGTGACTTAAAAAATAATTAAACACAGTAGGTTTCTTAAAAAAAAATAAAAATAAAAAATGCTTAGGGGTATAGACTCCTTTACAGTTAGTCAACAAACGTGATGTCACTGGCATGCGCGCGCAGTTCCGAGGCAGAAAACCATGGCGGAACATAGCGGATTATCTAATTATTGCAAATCATTGAATATTAACGATAGGGAGAGCTACATTCAAAAGCTCATGTTGAGCAGCGGGGTTCAACTACCAGATCCTTATGCGATCACGGAGTGGCAGTACGATTGTAGCCAGATATCCACTGTTATTTAGTGGAGAAGCCCAGTGTATATACGAGAGAATGTGCACGTACAAATCCATGGCTTCCTACCAGTTTACCGTATGTGGCCATGTACAGGAGATAAAATACCACGATATCGATGGGGAGTTTCTCCGTAGTATCTTCCTTCCTACTATTCTCCGCTGCGGTGCCCGGGGGTGAGCAAAGCTCGCGGGGAAAAGAGAAAGCGCCCCCCTCCTCACCCGGGATACCGGGAGGAGGTGAACTGACAACCCGAAAGGAGGGGAAAAGCCAAAATAATCTAAAAAGTTCCAAAAAAAAAAAAAAACACCAAACAAAGACAGCCCTAGGGAGCTCACCACACATACGACCGTGTACAACGCTTGGGCTATCATCAACAAGCTACGTTCTGGCCGCCAACTGCACTTGGTTGCGGGGTAACATACTATGACTTAATTCACGAGTCACAGATGTGATCTCAGTCATGTTGAATGCCATTTATGATGGTCATGCGAAAACTTATGCATTTTAAGTTATTCGTGTTCGTTTACATGTGTCTGTCGTAGAGGTTACCCGGTTAATGTCTTTGCGGTGTCCTGCGCTTGTTAGTTAATCAGCATGATTAAACATCATTGAACACCTGGGCAAATTACCCTAAACAAGCAGCAGGTGTTCACTTGTGTGTATGTCACTTGAATGGTATGAACTATCACTTATGCCATCTGTTTCTCTTTATTTGAATTCTTCTCTTCTATATATTCGCTGGGGGTTTTATGGCAGCAGTGTCTTTTTTTGAGTCGGAACTGTACAATAATCATTCAGTGATGACGTAGCTTTGAAACTGGTCTATTTTGTTCCTATCCAGTCCACCTCTTCTGCTTAGGGCCATTTTCTCCTGCTGTGACAAATCACTGCTACTACAAAAAACTCCCAATGTTAACAAATCCACATACACAAAATCACCTCCCCCCGTCAGTCTAGATGCTATTTCTTCTTCTATTTGCATTGTACACGTGAAACCCTGCTTATCACTGTTATAATGAGCCGTGCCTGCGATCCCATTACCGCAGTGCTTTTCATGCCGCAATAATTACTCCCACTGGCGGCTAACTTATTGACGACACCCGCCGAAAGTAGCACCCTGGGACTAATGCCTCCATCCTCCTCCAGCACCCGCCAAACAGGCCAATGAACAGCTATTCATTCAACAGCCAGTGATGGATCTAATGACACAATGATTTCTGCTCAGTTTTTATAGACGGACACGAGCGAGACACAATCAGCGACGTAAACAAGAACGCTGATTTGATTTGTATAGCATTTGATAATAAGTGAACGTGACTGTGCAATTGGCGCTAAGTGAAATGCATTATAAAGACGGAGCGAGCGAAAGCATCAATGTCTTTAGGGGAAAAAATGAGTTGTATTGATTTGAGCGTGGCTAGTCCAGGGAGTCGTACTGGCCCCAGTTGGATCATGACAAATGAACGAGAAGGAACACCCTGAAATCAGATTGCGTATGGATTGTTGAGGGCTGGATTTATCGCAGTGGGATGGCCCGACCTGGAAGTCCTTAATGGATGGAGTTTAAAATGGACTGTCGGCGAGGGATTGCTTGTGTCAGGACCAGACAATACAAATGGTTCCTCATTGTTTTGTCTTGGCACAGTCGTGATTATAACCTATACAGTATAAACATAATGTGCTGTATTGGTTCAGGCCAGATACCAAAACCCCTCCTGCTGCCATATTAAAGGAGAATTAATGTTTTTTACAATCTGAGCCTTTTTTCAGTAATAAAACAAGTTGTTTTACTCACCCATAGCACTTTGGTGTCATATGGAGCACTTCCGGAGATGTTTTAGATTAGCGATAGCTGTAACGCGAGTTCTCGGGGCATATAATATATGCCCCGAGCGGTCTCCAAATAACACAAACTTTAGCACTTTTCAAATCATAGAAGCTCAATATCTTAGTCTACACTTTTGTTTGAGTCAAAAGTGGCCTGTAATCCGAGATTTATCCATAATTTACAGCTTTGCGTTTCATGTTTGAGTCCTGAGAGCTGAGAGCGAAATAAACTGTGACTCCGCACATGCGCACTGGCCTCTTCATCTACTCGAAACTATGGCTAAATCTTGGATTACAGGCCACTTTTGACTCAAACGAAAGCGTAGACTAAGACATCGAGCTTCTATGATTTGAAAAGTGCTAAAGTTTGTGTTATTTGGAGACCGCAAACATTTGCCCCGAGAACTCACATTACGGAGATCGCAAATCTAAAACATCTCCGGAAGTGCTCCATATGACACCAAAGTGCTATGGGTGAGTAAAACAACTTGTTTTATTACCGAAATAAGGCTCAGATTGTAAAAAATGTTAATTCTCCTTTAAATCTATTCTCTGACATAAACAAAAAGAAATATGCATTAACAGCTCAAACAGGCCTATTAGAACAGACCCAATCTTTACTGGCCGCCATGATGCTGGAATTTCTGCAAGAATAAATGACATTATACAAAAGTAGCTCCATAAAATGTGCTTTAAAAGAGAGTTACGCAATGTTAATTATGCAAATGACTGATTAGCATTTGTGATGAACATGCAGGAAAAATACCCAATATTCTGACTAATATTAGTGCTGCACTGGAAATGGAGGAATTTGTTTTTTATGTGATAACCCTTATTCAGCTAATTTATTCACATGGAAGTCACTTAGCATAATTACCTTAAAATTTATTTACATGAACCATTATTAGTTATATATTCATAACTTTTACTGCTTCAAAAATGTGCTTTGCGGTATTTCTTGTAAACCTCTCACATATTTGACACAATCACACAGTAACACAACTGGTAATAATAAAAATTCTTTCACTAAATCCATCTGACAATCCAACTGAACAAACTGAATTAAAAAGTCACGCGTGGCATTTTGATTATGGTAATCACGGGTTAATAGTCACGTAGCGAAGCGTTGTCAAAATAATGAGACAGACATACCAAAGCCAAGATCTTTATTGTTACAGCTCATCTGTTATAATAATACTATTCTATCTGTATTTATATTTGTACATCAAACACAAGCTACTTTGAGGAATACATATACAGTACAGTAGTCAGCCACATAGAAAAATATTGGAGTAGTATTAGCACAGATGAGTTAGTATTCTCCGTCATTTACACATTTTACATTCAGCAAAAGAACAGCAGTAAATAAACATTGTCTTTGCTCACACCGCTTTCGTCGATAAAACACTGCACGCGTGGCCCAGGCGCTCGGTAAAGGGCAACGATACACAAAGAGATTCAGGTCAGCTCAATGTGAAAGTCCAGCGCACTTCACACACTGTATGGCCAATACGAGAACAATACTAGACAAGAGAGGACCAGAAGGAGGGCATGATAACTGACCTTTGTTGACCTTCTGAGTCATAGATCTTAACAATGCCACAGTCAAGTCTCTGCTCACTGAACAGCCGAGATAGACAGAAAATTATTAACCAAAAGAAGTCGTTTGCCAAACAGATAATGCAATTTAAAGGACAGATTTTATGCGTTATGTTATTTATTGGCCTTTAAACATGCTCTTGAGTACCTTCACTTTGGCATTTCATGTTTTAGAACTTACCACTGGTGAAGGTGAAGGGTCCTCCATTTGCTTGTCTCCATGGAAACATAATTACTGTGACTTATTTCACAGTATAGCGTTAAATTCATCTGTCTTGCATTTATTTCATTATGGGTGTTAAATTGTTCAAAAGTTCCTTAAAAACATGTTTTTTTTCCATCTGGAATTAGATGTTTGCCTAAGTTGAACGCATTACCCTCGAACTTTCCAGGCATAGCAATATCTCAGTAACATAACAGTATCTCAGTGGAGACAAGCAGGTGGCGGACTCTCCACCAGAAAAGTAACATAGTGCACCTTTAAATGGAGAATAATCTACAGACAATATGGACACCTTGTTCTTACAGATGCACTATCTATCCTTGGAACTGGGGTTAGGTAGCCTGGGAATTCCCAGGCCGCTTCCGTTCGTTTCGAACTGGAAGGCGGCCTGGAAACTCGTCCAAGCGAGAGTCCCAGATTTAGGGCCCCAATCAGAGAGCGGGGGAGGTGTGGCAAGACGGTGACGCGTACTACATGACAAACGGAAGCTTGTAGTTTGAACTGACAACTGACATGATTGGCTATGGACTTACGTATACGCTCAATGATAGACATTCATAACGCCCAATAAACGGCCGTTGGCAATCGCTAACCACACCTCCGCTACGGGATTTTTCGAAGCGAGTTTCCAGACCCATATCTCACTTGTGATATGGTCAGGTGTTAACCAGACTAGGGGTTAGGGCACTATCTACTGGCAGCGGAGAGAATTACTATTGAAAAAAACAACAACAACTAGAGCTAGCATTTTTTTCTGACATGCTAACAAAAGCATGCAGTTGCTATTAACACAACTGGATAGCAGAAATTAAAGTTTGTTCATGATTTATGGCCGTAAAACAATACTTTTTCCTGTGACGTAACAATCCTGGAAAATTACAACCTTTTTTTTTTTGTTTTTGTTTTGTGGGACTTGAGGAGCAGACTTACCAAACCGTTCTGAGAATTTGTTTGACATCATTAGTGCCCCAAAAGGCATAAACTCAAAAATAAAACAAAATAGATCAATGGCAAAAGGAGAAATTCAATTTGTCAACTGGACAAAAGTTGATTTCGACCAAATAAACTTTCGTCCAGTTGACAAATTGAATTTCTCCTATTCCCATGGATTCTACCTGGACGACTGAGGGATTCTTCACAAAATAGATCAATGTTACAAATAATACAAAACTGAAATAGCTATGGCCACTACAAGAAGCTAACACTTTTATATGCAAGATAACAGAGCTAAGTTAATAATAATAATAAAAAAAAGTCCGCCATGTGTATTACAAGCATACAAAACATTCATATAAAAATGTAAACAAAAACAAAAATCTCCATAGAATTATTATTGAGCTAAGAGTACATTCTTTTTGAAAATAGTCAATCTACCAAACCAAGACATCTAACCTGTGCTCAACAAAAGGTCAACAGATCTTCTTTAATTCAAACACATTACAGCCGTATTCGTGGACACATTATGAAGTGATTATATTTCTAGCCAGGTTTTGCCCTTGGCTCCGAGCTCCAGTTTTCCCCTCCATTGATTCCCACTGACCCCTCTCTGTAAACAAGTGCGAGGAGAGCGGGCAAACACGCCTCATCTGTATCCTTCATCTTGGTGTGAAATGATGCATGGAGGCCCGGGCCAACTGCTTATGCTGCCTTTTCACAAGCATCCCCGCGAGCATGTTTGATTAAAGTCACTCATCGACACGACGCTAACCAATGCGACATAGAGGGAATGACTGGGAATGGGGTTGTAGCTTTGAAGACAACAAAACACAAGTTCACAAGACATGAAAAAAACTCTTAAAAGTCTGTATTTAAGGGTTCTATATTTGACTAAATGGATTCTTGTGACTAGAAGTTAGAATGTTGTTAACTCATCAAAAACAAACCTGGAGTTGTGTTTTGTTTCATTCACACGTTCCTTTATTTTTTTCTACATCTCCGAAGCTCAAAGTGCTCAACCTTGTAACGTCATCTTGTTGTGGTTTTCAAGTTAACAGCTACCTTTTATCTTCAGTAGAGATTGGCAAATGCAGGGCTGAAATCATCCAAATGATTCTAGTGAAGGTGCATGAAGTTTAAAAACACGGTAGAGCACTTCCTGTATTACCACTTTACATCAAACATTCTGTTTGAGAGAAGAATTCTGGCTAAATAAACAGGGTTTATACGTTAAACATGTGTGAACGAAACAAAACAAAACTCCAGACACATTTTTTGAAAAGGAAACAATGTTATATTGTTCTGTAGTATGGCATTACACTACAGCACTTAATACTCACAACAAGAAGGTCCTGAGTTTGACTGGCAACATGGGGCCTTTCTATCTGGAGATTGCATGTTCTCTCCATGTTTGGTAGGTTTCCTTTTTGAGGTTCTGTTTTCCCCTACCACTAAATGTATACAAATGTACAATAGGCACCATAGGGAGTCAAGCAGTTAAGGAGAAGAAAAGTTACATGATGGTTTTATGAAAACACATAATCATGATTGTTATCACTTGAGAGGACCTTAAATCAGGAAATGAATATTGCAAATTTGTGGATCCCAAAAGGACACGTCAAAAGCAGTAAATCACTATGTTATACAGGTGACTGTTCTCCTTCTGAAATGATAACATCAAATTATAAAATGTTGTGAAAAGAAACCTATTGATACTGTGCAGATGATGTAATCAACATTCCCTGTGTTGTTGTTGGTTTATTGTAAGCACTGGCCTATCTGAGACTGGTTAGAACAGGGGTCAGCAACCCGCGGCTCCGGAGTCACACCTTTGATCCCTCTGATGTGGCTCAGTACATCGGTCCCTCGTTTATTGTGGTGGTCACGTTCTAAAAATAACCCACGATAAGCAAAATCCGCGAAGTCGTCAGCTTTATATTTTACAATTATTCTACATGTTTTAAGGCTGTAAATGCCTCACCACACACATTCTACACTTTTCTCAGACTGGAATTAATGTCTTCTCCAGTGTTGGGCACGTTACTTTGAAAAAGTAATTAGTTACAGTTTCTAGTTACTAACCCAAAAAAGTAACTGAGTTAGTAACTGAGTTACTACACTATAAAAGTAACTAGTTACCTAGGAAAGTAACTAATGCGTTTTAATGCTTTTTTTTTTTTTAGTTAAAAAATGTCAAATAATTTGGATTTTTTTTTGACAGTGCATTATACAGCTTTGCTGCTTGGCTGGCGTGGCTCCGTCACCGTGGCTTCATTTTTAACGGCACCAAGCATGCGATTATCATCATGGGGCCTGCTGGGGGCCACTAGTTTAACAGAAGCGTGCGCCGTCCAGAGATGCTTCATTAAATTCGAGTTGCTTACACTGGACAAAGTCTTTGGTCTTTGACACAATGTGCACGTAACATGTACGTTTTTACCTTTTACCTCGACGATGTTAAAATACTGCCTATACTTCTGTCTTCAACTCGGGACTCGCCATCTGACACGGGGTGTGTGGATTGTGTGTGCGCTACTACTGTGTGCTGGGATTGTGTGTAGAACCCGCCCACCGCCCACTGGGTGTCTCTGGTTGGCTCAACATGAAATCTTACTCTGCTTTAGCCAATCATCATTACTTATCCCGCCCTTACCAAAGGGAGAAAAAAAATTCCCCTGTGCCTATGCGAGTCGCGCACATGATGCCAGTTTCAAAATGAGTAGGTTCAGTAACGCGCGGTAACGGAGTGTTGGTGCCGGTAACAGCGTTATAACGATAGATAAAGTAACTCGTTAGATTACCCGTTACTGAAAAAAGTAACGCCGTTAGTAACAGCGTTTATTTTAACGCCGTTATTCCCATCACTGGTCTTCTCATATTTTTCTCTTGTTTAAACACTCAAACGTTCATAGATTTTCAACAAAAAAGTATTATAGAACGAAACCAAAGTGTATTTCGCGTATATGTCACAGTTCTTATGACCGCTTCACTGGCGGGTTTTGTCGGGGAGAAAACTTGCAAACATACAGCACTTCAGAGTCACACTGTGAGCGAACATTTATATAAATCTGACAAACTGAACGCATTCTGTACACGGAGGAGAAAGACTGACGAATCAGCTAAAGTCCAGAGTCCCTTAGCCAATCAGGATGCAGAAATGCACGTTGATACACTATAATTTTTTTTTTTTTTAATTGGAATTAAAAAAATCTGCGAAACAGCGACGCCACGAAAAGTGAACCACGATATAGCGAGGGACCACTGTATTTAATTAAAATGTATTTTATTTGATTTCATTTCATTCATTTTCAAAATGTAATTCTATGGCACAAAGGCAAAAAAGCCGTTATGTGCAGTGTTATTTCATTTAAAATTTCAAAAGGGTTTTGTGGCTCCCAGTGTTTTCTTTACTGTGCGAAACGGGTCCAAACGGCTCTTTGAGTGGTAAAGGTTGCCGACCCCTGGGTTAGAACAAAGAAGCTTATTTGTAACTACAATATGTGAGTTGATATGTGATGCTAAACAAGTCCCTCTTAATTAACACTTACAGTCACAAGCTCACTAGCAGTAACCAACAGTTAGTCACTCTCACCTTTGTTTAAATCCATTTTGTATTTTTTAATGTGTCATCATGGTAACTGCTGAACATTCCCCCATATGCAAACATGTGCAAAACCCCCAGTTTGATGCCACTGCAAAGTATCAATTAGCCTGACAAGAAATTTCACAAGGAAAAAGGGGGAGACACAGTTAACGGGAGCTGATTGAACGTTTCTCAATAAAGTGCACTTGCCATTTGGCCCAGTGCAAATGTTAAATATATCTTAGGGTATCTACATAGGGTAATATGCAGCAGATGGATGGAACACATGACAAGACGATGATAACAGTTTTCTAATGCAGGGTTGTAAATGCAGTTTGATAGACAGCGCTTGGAGAGGAGAGCAGGCATTGGATGTATGCTGCAGGGTATAATGACAAGTTTTGGTGACAGGGTAAAAGGAAGGAGGGAGAATACGAGCTGTACACGGTGACAGCGGAAGTGGAATGTGGGAGGGCTCATTGGAGAATACACCATGCCCCATTACTTTACAAAGATGTCTGGTCACCGCTCAATCTTCCAGGCTGTGTCCGAATGTCCACACTATTCCCTGTTCCGTAGGGCAATATTTAGGAGTCATTATTTTAGTGGTGTCCAAATATCCAGGTGGTGAAAAAGTAGTGCACTCAAAAATTTCCCACAGTGCACCCTGAAAAGTAGTGGGCGTCAGTGGTCACTAGACTGGTCAATTTATAGACAACAATGCATTGCAAGAGTCGGAAAAACAACAGAGGACAGCGAAAGGTCTCCAAATATGACAGAATGAAGCAGATGAAGCGATGGTTTATTGCACTGTTCATCCCTGATTATGAATAAAACTGAATAAATGCTTAAATAAACTGTTGCTGTGTAAATTTGCTGGCTTTACCGGTTGACCTTTGCTTGAGCTGATTGATAATTTTCACATTTCAGCCAAAAATCTAATTATTCAGTCCATTTACATGTGATCCTGCTTGAGAAAAACTTGTATGCTTATTATTAGTTCATAAACACTTGTATGTCACCACAATTTGTGTCATTATTTATGACAGAAATCAAGTTTTATCTGAGTTTAGCTGACTTTTTTCACCCAGAAGCCACAGTCACATGACCTGAAAGTAGTGAGCTGCGTTGCTCTGTGAATGAGTACACTATATAGTCCAGACTAGAGTGGACATTGGGACACAGCCCCAGGGTTTACATGGGTGTTATTGACAGATGGATTAGCCCAGGGGTGTCAAACATGCAGCCCGGAGGCCAGATCCGGCCCTCCAAGACCTTCAATCTGGCCCTCGGCTGATTTTCTATTAAAATATTTTAATTATATTAAAATTTTCTATTAAAATATTAGACATTTTCTGTGTCTCTTCCTTGCCTCTTAAAGGACCATCATTTTGACTGTTGACCGTGACTCTCATAAGCAAAAATGTCAAAAATGTCAAAAATGAGAAAAGTGGACGCCGAGTGCAGGAATTTCCAAGAAAAATTGACTAATTCCTTTGTTCACGGAGGTGAATGGGAAACCTGTATGCTTGTGTTGAAATTGCATTTTTCTTAAATTTTCAGGTTGTTCATAATATTATAATATTTTGTGAAAGAAAGAGTTCATCAAATAAAAAAGACTTCTGTAATAGATTTGCGTTTCTCTGCAGAAATATTTGAATTTATTGCTATTTTTGGGGTATATTTGCCATGAGATTTCTGATCCGGCCCCTTTGCGATCAAAGTAGGTTGGATATTGCCTGGAAGAATCCATGACTCATCGCTGTACCAGCGGCGAGTCTGGTAATGCTTGGTCCAGAATGCGCTGCTGTTGCGCGTAGACAGACAGCTAAGTGAACCAATCAAAGAACAGTTAACGGACAGCGACGTGAACCAAGCCGGTAGGAAGCAATGCAAAAACATCTTTTTTGAAAAGAAAGGCCTCTAGAGCTGTCAGCTGCTGTGGTTTTAAGGAATCGATGTGTTTTAGGTAATTTAAGACCAATTTTACAGCTGAATGGAAGGGACGTTCAGTTCTCCGATGCGCCATCTTGATTCAAAACTGAGGAGGAACTTCCGCTGCCTAAGAGTGACGTTGCGGGCAAAGGCGGGTGCACTGACGTCACCATCTTTGAACGAATCAGAATCGCGGAGTCCGTTGTTAACCGGGGGAGCGAGGGTGGTATCTCGCTGTATAGCAAATACAGAGATACAGAGATATCATTTGGCTGGCCAGGTAAGGTTGGATATGGCCCCTGGACCAAAATGAGTTTGACACCCCTGGATTAGCCAATTAAAGACACGCATGGTCTGATCATATTAAAACAAATATGACTGCTTACGAGGAAAAAAAGAAAGGAAAAAATATCACAATTGATCGAAAACTTTGCTTTACAGAATCAATGAGTGAAACACAAACCTCGGGTGAAAGAAGTTTGATTTGTCGTTCTTTCACATGCCTCTCTAAGGGCCGCAAAGGAATGGTGACTGGACTGATAAAAACACAAAGAGATATCATTTTGGACTTCCTGTGCCCCTCATTGGCTAATCCACCTGTCGGTCACACCCGCCTGAACTTGGGCAGATTCACCAGTATTCTGGATCCCGGGCAAGTCCTGTCGAATAAAACAAAAGCTAGTACAATTAATAGAGGGGATGTAATATTCTGAAAGTCACTCCAGATTCTGGCCATTGTCTACAGACTTTTCAGTGCAGGCTGGAGGAGACTTGACAGATGGTGCTAGCAGCGAAATAAATATTCAGTCAGACAACTCAAGTCTTTTCACACAGCCACTAGGCACTGTAGAAAAAAAAAAAAATACAACTTAATGTTTGGTTGTCATTGACTTTGTGTTATGAAACTACACATTAGCTCTATAGACTTTGAGTACAGCTTAGATACAAGTGTGGACGCTAAGAGGCTATGAGGTAACACTGGCTGCTTGAAGGAACAAAAACCTTGTGACATTTGACACGACACATCACATTTAGATGGACAGCAGACAAATACATAGAAGTAAAAAATAAATAATTCTAAACAATATATTATTATTATTATTTTGTATAAATTAACATCCATACTGTACAAGTTAGTGTTATAGAATCTGCGAGTAAATGTTTGTCTATTGCCTGGGTTCTAGAGGCCAGAACACACTGACCTACTTCTAATCATCCTGTTGACCTGCTATAGTCCATCCAGTGTGAAAGATAGATATATTTTTATATCTATAACAAGTAAAGGGTCAAAACCAGCCCTAAAGGGTAAATAGTCAAATGCTTGAGAGTTTCATATAGATTTTAGATCATTATAAGGCATACAAAACATCTTTACTCCAGATGTTGAATTTTGCATGGATACACGTCATTTTTTGAAGCTGCTCCTCCTTCCGTATCTGGCCATTCACGGTCCTAATCTTGTCGTTTGTACTTACATTATATAAAGTTCACAACAATCAGCAGCGGTGTTATTTAAAGTAGTTGAGGCCTGCAACTAAGAAGAACTTCTCGAGAAAGAGCTCCGAGTCCAGGACGGCGATGTGTGCAGCGCGCCCTATCAGAGTGTTGGCCGTGTTGGGGAGGGCGTGGAAAACGTTCTGTCTGATGAGCTGGCAGTCTTTGGCCTCCACCAGTGGCTGCAGCAGGTTATTGATCATCTCAGTGTACACGGGACCTGTAAAGATAAAAGTTAATTCTACTATGTTACTTCAGGCAATTCAAAGTAAGAAAAGTGAAGGTCCTATAGACTCTGTGTCGCTTTTATTAAAATCGTAAAAAATTTGTAATATTTCTTATGCCATTAGCATTAACATTAGCACTGAGACAAACAAACATCTCTCTTTCTAGTGTCCCCCATGTATTAATTTATCTGTATACTTTTTAACATGTTGTCACATCATCCACCCACACCTCTCTGTCCAATGCCTTATCTTTAAATATTTAGTCATTTTAGCATAACTCAAAAAAAATAAAAATAAAAAAAACAGATACACAATTGGACAGGAAGTAGTGACATTATGCTGGGGGTGTTCATCAGAGCCGTAACTAGCCATCCATCCTGGGGGACGGAGATGCCCGCCATGACCCCTCAAACTGCCCTGGCAAACTGCCTCCAAATGCTACACTGGTAGTTTTGCAAGGATTCATAAGTGTGAATCCCCCGTGGTGCACCTGCAAGCACTTGGTGCCCTACGTGCTGTGCGTAATGTGCTTAATGGGGAGCAACGGTACTGTTCGACATGTGTCTTTAACGGTTGAAAGTTTTGGATTTACCATGGTAAAATTTGAAGATAGTCTGAAAACTCAAGAAAAATGGATTTAAACAACACTTTTTCAGAAGCCTGTGTAGTCCTATGTAGAAGTTTGATTTTCAACAAAAATAAATAAGTGTGAGTAAGTGAAAAACTGTTGGCTAACCCACAAATACTAAATCTTTTGGAGAAAAGAGCATGCCACTTTGTTGTCTGAAACCTTAATTATTTCACTCGAAACTTGAAAAAGTACATTCTAAGATAATCCAGTAGAATTGTATTTGCAATATTCACTGTAAAAACTTGCAATTTTTGTAGAAAATGATAATGTATTTGAAATGGTGATTTTTAATATATTTTATTGTATTTGACAGAACTGATATGAATAATGATCAAAATTAGCATTAAAATGGGTTGGCGGTTAGAATCCCGCTCTTGACGGGTTGACCGCATGTGATCCCAGCTCCCACAGATGAGCGCTGCCGTTGTGTCCTTGGGCAAGACACTTAACCCCACCTCGCCCCCAGTGTCTGTGGACACTGGTAGCCCCCATGGCAGAAGATACACCAAGGCCCGTTGTGACGTGAGCCGTCCTCCTGTGGACCCACCACCCGCGGAAGGATTCATGTGGGCTGGTGCATTGTGTTCTGGGCAGCAGAACACTGCTTGGACTGCTGCCCCCGCGACCCAGAAAATGGAAAAGCGGAAGAAAATGAATGAATGAATGAATGAATGAATGCATTTTTAGTGTGTGTGGACTTGCCCAGGGACTGCAGATGGGCAATACTGTATAGGCTAACTAAATCTGGTCCAGATACACATCTTTTATTTTGTAAGATTAATGAATTTGATGAACCTGACAAATAAAGAAAAAAAAAACAAAGCCAAACTAGAAACAGGTCCATTGATGTCTCATTTCCACCTGCATCACTATAAATATCATCACAAAAAAAAAAAAAAAAAAAAAAAAAGGTTTGTAGCTGAACCACACTGATTGTTTATTATGGACCGATGTTTTTTTAAATAATGTTAACATACAAATAAATGAATAAATACATAAAATACAAAAAAATAAATAGGAATGATGTAAGCACAGTGCACCTATCACCTCAAATACCACGAAGGTCAGTCAAACATGCATGAATCACTATGAATCACTCATTTAATTAACATGGCTAAATACTAATATGCCCTGTTTAAGTGCTACAGGAAGTCTTCAGTGCACACTGTTCAAGAACAAAGTACGAGCATCAAGTACAAGTACAAGTGGAAGCCTCAGGTGCATAAATCTAGGTAAAATAAGGATAGTTTGAAAGCTTCTACCTGTGGTCCTGTCTTTGAGAGCTGTCTTGCACATCTCTATTCTGGCTGAGTGGAATGGTACATAGCGGTCCTGAGGAGAAGCCACCAACACCACATTCTTGAAAAACTGGAGCCCTGAAATGAATATAATAAAAAAAAATTCAACGATATGATTAGCTCTGTTCAAAGAAACTCTATGTATGTGTAACTGAACCTCAGTTGCCAGTGCCTTGACCTACATACAGAGGACACATACATGGCCGTTATGACCATGTGTTTTGCTAACTATGAATAAATCAAACTTGTTATTAGTAAGAGCTACATTTGATTTGAACAGGCTTAACTCGTTATCACAATCTTACAGCACTTTGAATTGCTAAATTGCAAATGACCTGCTTTATCAACAATGTGAAACTTGAAAAACTGAAATTCATTTGGAAAAACAATATAAAGATCTCACATTCCATAAAAATGAATCGTGATAGATTTAAGCCATGCTATAATGTTGTTACACCACCAAAAACATACCTGGAGTTGTGTTTTGTTTCATTTTGTTTCTATCTACAACTCCAAATGTCAAAATGCTCTGTTCTGCAAGTTAACAGCTGAAATTATCCAAATGATTCTAGTAAGTGCATGAAGTTTAGAAACACTTCCTGCATTATCCTATGACATCACAAGGTCGAACACAGCGCTTTCTGTTTGAAAGAAAACCTCAGACTGAATATGCAGGATATGTGCTTTAAAGATGAGTGTGAATGAAACAAAACACAACTCCAGATATGTTTTGGATATGTTTTAGGAATTAGCATATTGCATATTCAAGTCTATGTAGCTAAATACAGTGAACCCTCGCTCTATCGCGGTTCACTCTTCGCGCCCTCGCTGTTTCGCAGATTTTTTTTTTTCAATTTATTTTTTTTTCATTTTTTTTTTAATAGTGTAACTTTTTTTTAAAATAGTGTAACAATGTGTTCCGCGTCCTGATTGGCTAAGAGACTAGACCAGGACTAAACGTGGACTAAACCAGAACTAGACCAGGTCTGAACCAGGATTAAATCACTCCGTGCGGCTTTTGCGTTCGTTTGTGCGTGTTCGGTTTGTGGCTCGGGTTGAGAGCACGCGGTCCGGGCGCCGCAGTTCTATCTCGTGCTCGCAGCCCCGGTGTACACGCGGCCTCGCGCTGCATTTTCTCATATTTGTCTCTAGTTTAAACACTCAAAATTTCATAGATTTTCAACAAAATGTATTAATAGTGACGCGTGGGGGGAGACACGGCCCCGGGAGCCCCGCCAGACGCGCGAGCAGCACTGCCATGTCCCGGGACGAGACGCGGGGCCATGTCTCCCCCCACGCGTCACTATTAATACATTTTGTTGAAAATCTATGAAATTTTGAGTGTTTAAACTAGAGACAAATGTGAGAAAATGTTAATTCCAGTCTGAGAAAAGCGTATAACGTGTGTGGTGAGGCATTTACAGCCTTAAAACATGTAGAATCATTGTAAAATATAAAGTTGTCCTACTTCGCGGATTCACTTATTGCGGGCTATTTCTGGAACCTAACCCCCGCGATAAACGAGGGATTACTGTAGACATCCATAAGAAATATCAACAAGAGGCCAACAGCAATATATACGAGTATGTGAGTGAATAGTTGTAAAATGTATAGCACGATCACAGTGCAATAACAGGGCATGGTGATAAAACACTGCTCTCTCTGTAGTCTACTGTCAAGAGTGCTTTTAAGAGCGCGCACAAGTGGGTTCCCAATGACAGGGTTTGGATCATTTTGTCAGACTGCCACCGCTCTAGAGGGAAAAAAGGGAAAAAAAAAAACATGATCGCTTTTCAGTCTTATCTACTCTGGTCCTATGTGACAAACGACTGCTTTGTTCCTGCGGCGCTGTGGGGAGGCCTCGTGCAAGTCTGACAGAGCTCCGTGCTAGCGTTCGAGTGTTAGTGAGGTGACGCATGTGAACATTTTGGAAAAAGAAGTAAAAAACTAGAGACTATTTCATGAATATTTGACCGGTCTGTGTGTGATGTACCGAAGAGAAGCGATTGATATCACTTGGTTGTGAGATTACGATGTTTTTTTTTTTAAGTACCTGGTTTTTGGCTGAGCAGGTAGAGGAATGTTTTCCGCGGGTCCACGTGATCTCGGAAGGTGAGCTGCAGCAGGGAGCCAGACTTTTTGAGCTTTTGCATTAGCCACAGGCCTAAGAAGAGACACAAAACATTATACAAATGAACTAAATCCAAATAACTTACATGTGTATTTTAAAGAGCCTATATTATGCTATTTTCTGATCTGTTATAATGTTCCTCATCAAAAACATCCCTGGGATTTGCGTTTTGTTTCATTTTTACATGTTCAGTAGACAGCATTTTGAGCTCTTCTCTCAAATGGAAATCACTCTGTTCCACCTTGTGATGTCTAATAGAGAAAGCGCTCCACTGTGTTTTTAAACTCATTCAATCTAATACCAGTACTGGAATTGCCCATCTTAACTGAAAAGAAGAAGGAGATTAAAAGTAGATGCTAACTTGAAACTACCACTTAATGACATCACATGGTGGAACAGAGCATTTCGCTTAGGAGATGTTCGGACAAAAATAAAGGGCTCCTCAAACGTCAAACCTGTGTGAATGAAACAGAACGCATCTCTGGGTATGTGTTTGTTGAAGTAACAACATTATAACATGACTTAAAGCTCACAAGAGTCAAGTTTGCATAATATGACCTTTGAGGGTTAGGGGACATTTGTTGGTTTTGCAATTTTTGTAAATTGTTGTATCAAAAGTTAAAGTACATGACAAGTTTTCAAGTTTTTCTAATTATGACTTGGTTTGGCGGGAGATAGCCTGTGGTAAATATCTATCACAGTTTTACATCAGTCAACTGGCAGATTGTAGGGAAAAAGTTCTAAAATGGAATATCTCTGTATTCTCATTAACACCGTAAAAACATCCCAAAAGCATGGACGATTTAAACACTTCTTCTGACAGGTCAAACGTTGATTTAACATAATAACAGTGTTTTAGAATGTTCAAGGCAACTGGAAGCAAAATGAAGCAGACATAATATGTTTTCAGTGATTAACTGATTAACAGGTCTAAATGCTAATGATTACTCAACATTATAACACAAAATAAACAACCATTTAGAACTCCCAAAGTATTAATATTAGTCAATTTGCTTCTCTGTTAAGAAGGATGGAGAAATATACTTTTCTAATCTCAAAATTGTATTTGAGCTTCACAAAAAGTGGTAAACTGTAGTAAAATAGGATTCAGTAAAACCTAAAAAACTGTATTTTTCTTTTGTCAAATGCTTACTGTCTTAGATTCAGGAGCTGGACCACGCCTCGGCCTCCTCGCCAGCTAACCACAGCTCACCTTAACCACGCCTTCAATTACCCAGAAGCCCTATTTATACAGCCTATCCCACAACACCGTCGTCCATGTCAGCTCTATCAACATCATCTTTAAGGAGGGGAGGGGGGGTCCGAATCAGCTGGGTGACCTTTTTGGATTGGAGACAGAGCCCCCACCCTGAGTCTCCCCCCAGACATCACATCTACCCACAGTCAATAAATATTTTTGTCATATTTCACTGTCGTGGCGTGGTCCTTGCTAGGGAATCTATTAAAATATATGTATATTATGATGCTAACTTTGTTTTAGTGAAATGGGTAGTGCGACCTGTCAAATACACTTTAACTACCGTATGTAAAAAATCATGTATATGGTCAAAACAACGGCTAACAAAAACCTGACAGCCAGATATCTAAAACTACAACTACTCTCAGACTTGTGGCAGGATTGATGACACTGACTTTCTATTAATAAATGAAAGCCTTTTCCCCTTTCTAAATCTATCTTGATAAGATCATCCGGTACGGGTGAAAATATACAAACCAAATCCTATGAAATATGCATCAGTTACTGTATAATGCATGACTATTGAGTGTAGGCAGATAAAGCATTGCAGAGGGGCTGTTTGTGTACATTGAATTGTGCATGTCTTGAATGTGCACAGCAGGTTCTCCTTAACAGTTAGTACTGCATCTCATTGCATTTTTCTGACAGACATTGTGATTGCGATTAGATTTGCAATTTAAGTTTTAATAATATGATTCTTTCTGTTCAAAGTTCACTTTTTAAATACAGTGGTATCTCACCTTACGAAATTAATTCGTTCCAGAAGTGGTTTCGTAACGTGAAAAATTCGTAAGTTGAGTAGCTATTTCAATGGAAAAAGCCTGATTCGTTCCAAGGCCCCGATCCAAGTTTTTTTTTTTTTTATAGTGTAACTTTTTTTATAGTGTAACAATGTGTTCTGTCCTGATTGGTTTCTCAGACTGGATTTAAACTTTTCTCACATTTGTCTCTCGTTTAAACACTCAAACTTTCATAGATTTTCAACAAAACGTATCAATATTGAAGTGTGGGGGGAAGCGGGAGGGGGGAGAAAACTGCGCGGTCACATGTGGGCAACATGACCCGGCGCGGGGCTGACAGCAGGACTAGACCAAGATCTAAACTTGGACTGGACCAGGACTAAACCAGGACTAAACCTGGACTAAACCTGGACTAGACCAGGTGGATTAAAGCGCCGCGTGCGGGTCTATTTCCTTCTCACTAGTCACAGCTGAGGCGAGCAGAGAGGAGGAGACCGCAGGCAGTCTGAGCTCATGTGAGCGCGGCTCCTCCTGGTTTAGTCCAGGTTTAGTCCTGGTTTAGTCCAGACCTCTAGTCCTCTAGACCTGACCAGGTCCTCCTCTAGACCTGACCAGGTCTAGAGGAGGACCTGGTCAGGTCTAAAGGAGGTTTAGACCACCGTGGCTCTTGCATGGGTCTCGCTCACATGCGCTCAGACTGCCTGCGGTCCCCTCCTCCCTGCGGTCCCCTCCTCGCTGCTCGCCTCAGCTGTGACTCGTGAGAAACCAGGAAATAGACCCGCACGCGGCACTTTAATCCACCTGGTCTAGTCCTGGTTTAGTCCTGGTTTAGTCCTGGTTTAGTTCTGGTTTAGTCCAGGTTTAGTCCTGGTCCAGTCCAGGTTTAGATCTTGGTCTAGTCCTGCTGTCAGCTCTGCGCCGGGTCATGCTGCGCACACGTGTCCGCGCAGTTTTCTCCCCCCTCCCGCTTCCCCCCACACTTCAACATTGATACGTTTTGTTGAAAATCTATGAAAGTTTGAGTGTTTAAACGAGAGACAAATGTGAGAAAAGTTTAAATCCAGTCTGAGAAAAGCGTATAATGTGTGTGGCTGAGCGCGCATTATTTGAATTTTTGAGATTTCGCGTTTCGTAACTTGAAATTTCATTCGTATCTAGAGACAAAAATTTACCGTGAAGGCGTTTTGTAACTTGAAATTTTCGTTTGTTGGGTCATTCGTAAGGTGAGGTACCACTGTACATCCAGGAGCACTGACAAAAAGACTGAAATAGGCCTATACATTTACAAATGAATACAAGAATCACATGTATTTCAGAACGTGACTGTATAAATCTAACAATACGGTTAGCAGTTTTTATGCAAATTGAAAAGACAAGATTTTTTGTTTGTACAGGGAATTTCATGTTGTCAATTAAATTATGATTGCTATTGATCCTGCAGGCCTCCTTACCAGTGCTGACCAGCGTGCTGTTGTTGTAGAGCGTTCCTAAGTGTGGGCCGGACAGAGACAGGAAGGTGTGCAGTTTGGGCAGATAGCAGCGAAACCTGGGTCTGGTTAGAACAGAGCGGATGATGATGTTCCCCAGAGAGTGACCGATGAAGCTGTGGACACAAGCACCAGGTGAGCTGGACAACACGGACTCCAATTAAAGGGGCATTATGTAAGTTTTAGAGGGAGGGTGCGAAATACTCTCCATGGAGATTACTGAAAGAACACATACAGCTCTGGATTTTTTTTATTTTTTATTTTTCTGAAATCAGCATCTCTACATGTATTACAGCCATTCCATTCCAGCGTCTGTTGAATTCCAACACAAACACAAAGCTGAGCTACTTCAGTTCTTGCACCAGGAGTGGAATAAAATCACCCAAGAACAATGTGAAAGAATGGGGAGAGCATGCCAAGACACATGAAAGCTGAATTTGATATTGTTTTTTGCATTGTTTGAGGTCTGAAAACATGTCTCTTTTTTGTTATTTTGTCATTTTCTGCAAATAAATGCTCTAAACGATAATATTTTTATCTGGAATTTGGGGTAAATGTTGCCAGTAGTTTATAGACTCAAACAAAAATGTTCCTTTTGCCCAAACACATACCTATAAGCAGTAAAAACTGATAATTTGGCAGTTGTCTCTTATTTTTTTCCAGAACTGTATAATGCATGTTCTTATGTTTTAGTACTTAAAATAAACACTATCTACAGACACTAGACAACATGTTCCATCTGAGGTCAGCACACCATCTACAGGCAGCACGGGGAATTAACATGAAAAAAGTGAAGGCACACAGCAACAACAACCCTAAGAAGTCTGAACGGTTCATGAGGGAACAATGTTGAATCTATTTTGGATAATATGGGCCCTCAGAATGTTCCAAAGTGGCATAAAACTGGAGAGAAGCAGGTGACACTACCCAAACAAGTATATCTTGGTCATAAAATCGCCAGTAAGTAAATAAATACCAGATATATCAGTTTATAGTATATTGTGGAATACCCCAGGCAAGCAATAACATTTTCCTGACAAAAGCAATGAAAACATACCTAGTGCGTCTTTAAGTGAGGAGCTAATAGCCTAATAATTATAAAGCCAAATGATTATAAATGTAAAGCTGTTGGTATTTTGAAGAAAAATATGTTGCAACTCTTCATTTATTGTAGAGATGTTGTGTAAAGTAGAAGATAAGCAAGTTTCCTCGTCTGCTGCGCTGTAACAATGTTTGATTTAAAATTTTGGCCAATTAATTACATCAACTAAGCCTATCAAAAGTGAACCAAAGACATCTCAAATGGCATGATTTCTACTTACAACACAACAGCTCATTTGGCTCTCTTCATTAACTCGAGCACTCCCAAAGTCAATGATGCCAACAGTGGGAAATTTCATCAGAATTAATGGCTCTTACAGATGCAGCGGGACAAACGCAATTCATGAAGCTTACTTTGTCACTTAGTTTAATTACTGTACTCTTATATCTCTACCCAGAATCCCTCACTGCCACGTCTGCACCATCTCATCCGCTGCCACCAGCCTAAATATAGAGCAGATGCTGGCGCGGCGGGCCATTGCATCTTCTCTTTGAAACATGCACTCCGGGGAATATGCTACAATAAGGAAAGTTAAGAAACTTGAGGAGAAAGTCTTAAAAAGTAAATTGGCACATAGAGGGCAATTAGGCAAGAAGATAAATGGCTTAATTTGTGTGGAATGCGCCGACGCTGCTCAATAAATGAGGAGAGTCTATCCAGTCACAGGCAGGGAGTTATTGGCATGCTAGTGATAAGACACTTTGAGAGATGATGTTTTTTAAATCTACGTATGCACCACTATGTAAGGTGTCCTGCATGTGTAATTAATAACACTCTTGTTAGACTTATTATTTTGAACCTTTCACTAATGAGTATTGATTTTCTGATTTCTTATTCTGAAAAATAATTAAAGAAACTCTTTTACTCCGTGTTAGATTCCTAGTTTGGGAGTCTAGTATTAGAGCAAGGCAAAGCAAAGCAAAGCAATTTCCTCCCAAAATAACTGACTCAAGATCCTCACAGCAAAACTGAATTAATGTGGGTCATAATTTCAATTTGAAAAACTTGGAAAATAAGGTTTAATATTGTTCATTTAAATAGTTTATTATATTGTTGGGCTTAGTGTCACCAAGTCATAGTGTTTCCAATTTTAAAATACATAAAATGTATTAGAGCAGCAGTAGTTTTAATGATAAGAAATATATAGAATAGGTAGAATAACTGCAAAAATTGCCATCTACTACCTGCTTGTCTCCATGGAGATGTTAATGTTTTGCCTGGAATGTTCCACAGTACGACATTAAACATATACATCAAGAATTTATTCATTACAGGTATTTCTGTTGCTCAAAAATACAATAATTTCTTCTGTGAGTAGGAGCAAAGATCTTAATTATAATGTAGCGTAGTGCTGTAACCTGCCTGTCTAACCTCGTGATAGGTAGGGTTAATCTATACTGTGGAATATTCTAGACAGCAATAACATTTCCATGGAGACAAGCTGGTGGCAAACCCTCCACTAGAAATGTTACGCACTGCACCTTTAAGTATTCCACCTTATTTTTCTCTCCAACCAAGTCAGAGAGTCAGTCCAAAAGGCTAATAATTAAATATAACAATACAATACTACTTTTACATAATCTATTATTGTGCAAAGTGCTGGCCTGTGGATGCTGATATATACAATACTGCATATTTTTTTAACTTGATGCTATCATGTTAGTGAAAAACATATTTCCCACTGAATATAACTTTGATGCAAAGAATCAGAGGCAGATGTGAAAACACTTGCAATACTACAGTCTCTGCTGCCCTCTGCTGTCAACACTGTGCCTACTTCAATAAACATCCCCCTCACTCCCAAAGCCTGTTGTTGTTCCTGTGATGAAGCCTGACACGGCTCCTGACCTTATCCTTCCGATGGTGAGGTTGTACAGCTGTATGTGCTGTATGATCTCGTCCAGCAGCCTGTCCGTCATGGCGTCAAAATCAGCAAACGTGTCACTCTGCAAACAAAGAGAAAGACCCCAGACTCAGCCTTCTGCCCTGTCTCCCCTGAAGCACACGGGACTCAAGATGGATGCTCGTGTTGCCAATTTGCTCCAATCTGTGTCATGCGCCTCCCCTGTACGCACCTGGTTTCTCTCAGACATGAGGAAGTCCAGCCTGGAGCCTGGTAGGCCTAACTCAATAAAAGTCTTCACCAGTCGTAAGTCTGCGCTGTTTCCTGGAAGCACACAGGGAAGCAGCCACTCATTAGTCAGCTTCATAAGAGACTTTAAATATGTGCAAGTCAAAGAAAAAATGCTGATGAAATGTATATGAAAATATATAATATGTGTTTTGATAATGAGATATTATATTAAAATAGAATGCACTGCTGTGGATATATAATAAGCTTAAATACTGGTAGTTATCTCAGATACATTTTGTTCTGAGCAAAATAACCCAATTATGTCATACACAAAGGCCTGCTATCCTTTCTGATCCAAATTTGAACCAAATGCAGATTTACAAAAACTAAACTAATACTACTAAATTGTAGTAATTGTACAAATGCCCGGATAATATTCTCTGTGCAGCCAGTACATTGGTATTATAACAGAGAACGCTGATCTAAAGGTTGGTGGCTGGAACACCATTTTGTGCCCTAGAGCAAGGCCCTTAACAAGCCTTACATGAATACACTGTATGTAAAGCATCATGTGTGCACAGTGAGACTAATGCATGTGGTAACCATTATGTCTCAGCTGCATGTCCTTTGCATCATGCATAATGCTATACAGTGGTACCTTGTTTAGGGGTTAGGTTCCAGAAATAACCCGCAATACGTGAAATGCGCGAAGTAGGGCAACTTTATATTTTACAATTATTCTACATGTTTTAAGGCTGTAAATGCATCACCACACACATTATACACTTTTCTCAGACTGGAATTAACATTTTCTCACCTCTAGCGCGGACACGTGCTAGTCCAGGTCTAGACCTGGTCCAGTCCTGGTTTAGTCCAGGACCAGTCCAGGTTTAGACCTGGTTTAGACCTGGTTTAGTCCACGTTTAGTTCTGGGTCTACAGTCTCTTAGCCAATCAGGACGCAGAACACAATGTTACACTATAAAAAAAATTGAAAAAAAAAAAAAAAATCTGCGAAACAGCGAGGCCGCGAACAGTGAACCGCGATAGAGCGAGGGACCACTGTAATGGTTGGTAAATACTAATTAACCTGTTGAAAAAATTAAAGAGAGCATTTTATTCCCTTTTTCAGTTATTTAGTTGTAAACTAATCAGTAGATCACCATTTTACATTTTATTCTAAACTGATCTAAAAGGGATAATACTAGAAACAGTGCTACTGTATCAACATCCTCTTCAAATTTTTTATTTATGTGTTTTTATTGTTTGGCTTTTTTTTTTTTTACCCTACATGGACTTGGAATAATTGCAAGTAGGTACAGGACTGTGGGTGAACATAGCGGGTAAGTGAAAACAAATTACTTTCTGAGCACCCAAGACACAGGACAATAGAACTTTGAGTAAGATAATGACGAGGGAACATTGTTATAGCTAAAAGCTCATAAAAATGGATTTGACTTAAAGCGTTCCCTTTGAATACACAACAATGTGACAAGAACATACAGACAATTAGACAACCTTTAAAGATCCCATGACATGGTACTTCTTGATGCTTTTATATGGCTCCTTAATGGTTCCCTAATACTGTAAATGAATCCTTCTTCAAAATCAACACTCAGTGCATGAGAAACAGAGATAAGATCTCAAACACTTTATTCTGGGCGTTGTTGCTTGAATGCAAATGAGGAGAAAAGAGCTGGCCTATAGTAGAGGGTGGGGGCATGGCCAAACTCTCCGTTCTCCGCTGTAGCTCTCAGCTGATCCATTTCCTTGTTTTTGCACAGGGGGAGAGATTTGAAGCGTTACATTGAAAAATAAACACATTTCCACAAAAAATAAAATTAAACCACTGCTGTTCAAAGGTCCAGAGGCTCAGATAAAGGACTTCCGAGCCTAGAAACACTCGGACGTGCCTCCAGGCAAATAAAAAACGCATTTCGCATTGCCTAGCGCATTCACAGTCCAAACTCTCTGGGCGTGATTTACAGAGACGCTGAGTACAGACAGACGGGGGTGGAACTGCATTTGCATTTCTTTTTTCGATCTGACGTCAATAAGGTGCCTTGTTCAAACTCGCCCGTTTGAGCTCCGATTTTTTGTAATGCAGAAAAGGATCGCAAATGCTCAGTTTAGACATTTCGCAACTTTTAACCATGATGGGGGGCTAAACAGGGTAGGGGAGCTCACATTAACGTTCAAAAACCTCAGAAAGTGAAAATTTCATGCCATGGGACCTTTAAAAATAAATATAATATCATATTTATAGGTTAGTAGAAGATGTTCCAGGGAGACAATTGAACATTTGCAATGCTAATAAATTACCAGACTACTAAAGCATGAGCACAATAGCTGTTATGTGATGGAGATATAGAGCACTCACCATCAAGCCCATGGACACACACCACCAAATGTATGCCATCCTCAAACTCCTCGTCGTCCTCTTCAGGCGGGAAGTAGGGCAGATCAGAGGCCAGCTCAGGGAGGTCACTGTACAGGCCGCCCGTGAAGCTCAGCTCATTCAGCAGGCCCTCTTTGGCTTTGTAGAAACTGTAAGAGAGAAATAGAAGCTGGTTTTAATTTTGCTATTTTTATCCATTTCAAGTAATATAATATAATAAGAATAGGTCCACAAATGTCCTTTATTCTTATTTCCTTTGTATATTTATTATGACCGCTAAAGGTACATTATGTAACTTTTATGGTAGAGTCTGCTCTCATGGAGATGTGACACGTTTGCTTGGGATGTACCTCAATGTGTACTTTGGTTTTTGCATTTCATTGTTTTCAAGTGTTTTTATTGCTCAAGAATACATGTATTGTTCCTGCAAGCAGAATCACCTCTCCATCAAACATTTAACATTGTTTAGCAGCATCTCCATGAAGATAAAAGGTTTAATGCCTTACTGTGGAAGATCTCAGATGAATCTTAAAATGTTGCCAATCTGTGTGATTTTATGCGTATTTAAAGGAAAAGTAACGTTATTTTACAATCTGAGCCTTCTTTCGGTAATAAAACAAGTGGTTTGACTCACCCATATCACGTTGGTGTCATTTGGAGCTGTTTGAAGAAAGTTATGTTGTAGCGTATCCGTTAGCATTTGTATTCGGGGCATTACTTTGCGGTCTCCAAATAACACAAACTTTAGCACTTTTCAAATCATAGAAGCCCGATCTCTTAATCTACGATTTCGTTTGAAGCAAAAGTGGCCTGTAATCCGAGATTTATCCATAGTTTTCAGATTTGCGTTTCATGTTTGGGTCCCGGGAGCTGAGAGCACAGTCCGCGCATGCGCACTGGCGTCCTCATCTACTCGAAACTATGGCTAAATCTCGGATTACAGGCCACTTTTGCTTCAAACGAAATCGTAGATTAAGACATCGGGCTTCTATGATTTGAAAAGTGCTAAAGTTTGTGTTATTTGGAGACCGCAAAGTAATGCCCCGAGTACTCACGCTAACGGATACGCTACAACATAACTTTTACCAAACAGCTCCAAATGACACGAACGTGATATGGGTGAGTCAAACGACTTGATTTATTACCGAAAGAAGGCTCAGATTGTAAAATAACGTTACTTTTCCTTTAATGATATTCTACAATGTAACAATAACACAGTTTTGTCTAGACTAGGAGTGGCAAAACTGATGTATAAATATGCTGAATATTTGTGGGTCTTATTTTTATTTTATTATCCTTTATTTATCCCCCTAAGGAAATTATTTCTCTGCATTTGACCCATCCTTCAGGAGCTCATCTTTCAGGAGCCCAGTGACCCACCTCCATGATCTTATTGCTAGGCTTTGGTCAGGACCTCAGCTGGAGGATTTTTACCTATGGTGCATGTTTTTGTGTTGATGGGGGAAACCGGAGTGCCCCGAGGAAACCCCCCAGACACGGAAAGAACATGCAAACTCCACACAGGGGGATCCAGGAATCGAACCCAGAACCTTTTTGCTGTGAGGCGTGAGTGCTAGCCACCCAGCCACTGTGCCGTGCCGTGCCGGATCTTGCACAGGTTCTTCAGATATGGTATAATTTTGTTGACATTTTATCCAATAATTCATATTTTCTCCATTCAGGTAACTTTTAATTGTGTAAATCAGATCCATCAGCTGCATCCAGATAATCGTACAACTCTTAGAGACATAGAGACTTGAGACATATCCTCGGTTTCCCCAGATACTTCTTTACTTCTATTTGAGTAATTTCTTGTACCATTATTTTGTACTTATACTTGAGAAATATTATTCTTAAGTAACACAGTTTTTATTTATTATTTAACTATGTCTCATCTGACACTGGTCTATTGCTCTTTGGTTGCTATTCCATCTATATTTTACATTTTATTTTATTTTTTTCCCTCATTTCCATCTATACAATAAAATAATAACCCAAGGACACTGTACAAAACAAAGTTAAAAACATAATTGCAAAATACAGAGATACAAAACTGGAAGATGGTGGAAGTGACTGTTCTGTGGTGTAGGATTGTCTGAACAGATGTGTTTTGAGTCTGGATTTGAAAAGAGCAAGAGAGTCAATATTGCAGAGGTCAGGAGGGAGAGAGTTCCAGAGCTTTTCTTCTTTTCCTTTCTTTCCTCTTTACCCTCTGTTATATATTATATTTGATGAGTGAGCTACCATACCTAAATCAATTTCCCTTGTGGATCAATAAAGTCTAAGTCTAACTGTGCACTCTGATCTTTAGTAGTTCTTGCCATTTCTGTGTTTGAATGCTCTAAAGCAGGGGTCACCAACCCTATGCCCGCGGGCACCCGGTCGCCCGTGAGCCCCATTTCAGTCGCCCGCAGAGCAGGTTCTAAAAATAGAACAGGTCGCCCTCGTACTTATATAAATAATAATGTTTTACAAAAATGCTGCGCCTTTATATGCACATATTTTAAAGTAGGCTAATAATAAAAACACTTACAGATTTTAAAATTTAAAATATGTTGTCCGAGTTCAAAGTTCACTTATCTGCGCATGACAGTTAACCTGCTTGATGCAGCTGGACTCATCAAAAAAAAAACAAAAAAAAAAGACGAGACAGCATGGCGGAGAAGAGAAAGAAATCGTATGTTTTTAACACTGACTGGAAAGAAGAGTTCTTTTTTACATGGAAAAGAGAGAAGTGTGTATGTCTCATTTGTGGAGCTACAGTGGTGATTTTGAAACGGCACAATGTGGAAAGTCGCTACGAATCACGGCAGCTTCAACACAAACTTTCCCCTTAAGAGTGCACTTCGAGCACGAGAGTTAAAGGCTGCTTTTGCCAAGCAGCAGTCTTTCTTCACTAGACCACTGAAAAAGGCTAAAAAGGCAGCCGAGGCTTATTTCAAGGCAACAAATTATTTGATAAAAACCAAAAAGACATTTTCAGATGGAGATACTGTAAAAGGAGCGATGATGATAATTGCTGAGACAATTTTTAAAGACGAGAAAAATGGATCAGACGTCATCTCAACTCTGGCCGATGTACAACTTGGTGCGAGTACAGTGACAAGACGGGTGTCTGCTATTTCCGAAAACTTGAATGAGCAGCTGGACAAGGACTTACGTGAATACAGGTGGTTCAGCATCCAGAGCGACGAGTCCGTGGACAACAGCAGTACGGCTCAGCTAATGGTGTTTATTATTATTATTATTATTTGAAATCATTCAGCCTGCTTCAATGTTGAAATTATAAGAGTTTGATTTGTTTAAAACAAAAAAAGGAGTTGAAATAATGTTAAATTTATTACTACATTACCACATTACTAGTATATTTTTGCTAATCTAATTGTGACATGTTCATTTGCACAAAATAAATGTTGCTTTGACAATGAAACACAAATGTGGTCATTTACACATAACTAATGCATGTATGCATACATTGTGATCAAATAAATAATAATACAGCATAAAAGTGCATTATTTAGACTTTTGAATTATCTTACTTGAGCTGGTAGCCCTCGTATTATTTGATGACCTTAAGGTAGCCCTCGGCTTTGAAAAGGTTGGTGACCCCTGCTCTAAAGACTGGCCAGTGGCATTGGAAGCTGTGGCGTATAGTCTACAAAAGTAGCTGTGTAAAGTTTTACAGGCTTGTGTGTCAGAGGACACACAAGCTCACATGCTTGACCCAAAGGGCAAACAAATCTGACTCTAACTGGCATGCTTACCCGCTAGTCACGATGGATTTGTGCAGTCCTTTGATGTACTTTAAAACACCTTATCTCCTCTAACTCCCTTTTTTTCCCCATAAATGTGCCCTCATTTTATTTTGGGATGCTCCACTTTCAGGCTGTGAGTCACCTGGCTCAGTTTGAGGTTGTTCAATCTACTGTGGATTGGATTTCAACTTTGCAACACTTAGAACAGGGTTTTCCAGAGACAAATTATGAAACATGGTGAACTTCTAGATTGAAAAGAGGTCAGAATGTGTGATGTAATGGATTGGCCCATGGTTTTGGTTGATATTGAAAGTTAAGTTGGGTTTTAGTAACATGATGATGTATCTAATAAAAAATGAGCAACCGAATCACATTGTCTTCATTTTCAAATCCATTATAGACTTTTTTAACCTATATTGTTCCAGCAGAAATCTTTTTAAAACTGTATTTTTAATCTATTAAATTTGAATGTTAATTAGCTTATTTCTTTCCTTTTTCATATTTAAATTTTTTTTAGCTTTTCATAGTTCAAGTTCATGTTATTTAAAAATGTTGGCAAAATTGTAAGGCTATAGGCTACATGCTAACTTGTCTTCTTTTATAAATATTTAAACAGCAGCTAATTTATTTTTGGCCCTTTTTGTAATTATTTATATTCCCATTTAATTTGCCTCATGGAACTTACTTCAACATTCGCTCATTGGTCTCCTCATCCATGGTCAGCGGGTTCATTGAGTTTGAGGAGATGATCCCGAAGGAGCCCAGGGGCTGATGGGTAATTGGCGAGGTAGCTTGGCGAGCGGACATGCCACTGATGGATGGCGATTCTCTGAGAGCCGAGGAGAAGGGCAGGCATGTGGGTGCGCAGGACACGGACATGTTAACCACTTCCACCATCTTCTTATTCACAAACGCCAGGCCAGAATTGGGGATCTTAGCTTTATTTTGCCCGTCTAGATGCTCCTTCTCTCCGGTTAGTGTCCCGTTTAACTGCAGAGATGACTTCACATTGGCATTACTGACCCCGGTCAGTTCTGTTGGTGTCAGGGTGGTGGCGCTGTTGTGCCTATGCTCATTGCTAGACTCCTTATAGTCAACATCAAGCAAATTAGACTCACTTAAGCTTTTGCGATTGTTTCTCGTCCTAATATAGTCCTTCTGTTCGCCTGTATTCTCTGCTCTGAGTTGGTTTAAGTGTCCATTTGTTTCAATCAGACGCACGTCCTCGACTGACACACTCCCTTCACTTCTAGTTCTCCAATTTTCCACGTTAATACCCTGATCTTTAGCACCATCTATGGATTCTTGTAATGACAATTTTACCTTGACATATGAATCTGAGTCAGTCGTATTTTGCTGGTGATCTGAATGATTGACTGATACATCCAAACTAGAATTATCCATGTTCCCATCTAAAAATGACTGATCCGATTGCTGTGAATCCTTATTGGAGCAAATAACTTCACTTAACTGTAAATTTTGATCCATGATTTCTTCTGGACTATTTATTTGCGGTGCGGACATGGATTTCGTCAATTTTCTTAGCTGCCTGTGAGGGTCCTCCTCATATGGCAACGAACTGATAGAATTCAGTGAAGCCTGAATGCCTGCACTCGGTATACTCCCATTGCTTTCCATTAACAGCCCTTCCAGAGAACTCCGATGGATCGGAAGTCTCGAGACAATCTGTTGCGGAATTTCTCGTTCGCTGGAGAAGTCTGAAGGTTGAACAATTCGTAAGGACTCTACGGGCCAAGCGACCGAACTGGGCTCACTTTCGATACCTGAGTCGGAAATGACAGACGAGGAGCGCTTGATGAACTTTGACCCCATGAGACTACTTCGGAGAGTCAAGTCCTTACGGAAATCTGGGGTAGTAGAATGAGGAGTTTGTAGAGCTAATAGTGGGTTATCTTCTGGATCATTGTCTACTGACTGGTGTAGAGGCATGGCAATATCAGATTCTTCGTCGTTTGCTCTGCTTTGAAGGGAATTCGCATTTTTGGACGCAAGGTTGCTACTACTGACTTCTTTCAACTCTTCCATGCTATTTTCAGTTTCTACTTTTTCTATATGTGTAGGTTCAGTCACATGACGAGTAAAATGGAGGTGGTTGTTTCCAGTTTGACTCTGCTCAGCCATCAGAGACACGTAGGTGGGCAGATCCATGCTTTCGTCACTGTCTGTTGGGTCCCGGCCCAGTCCTGGTGGCCTGTCTCGGCGGTTGTCTTCAAAGATGTCAGCCGGATGAGACTGCTTCTGCTCCTTGTTTAGCTTGGACTTTTCTGAAAACCAGTCTAGAAAGAACAGAACAAGGAAGAAACAAATCAAGTTCAAAATCAATATATACTGTAAGTGGAAGAAGATGAATGAATGAATGTTATTCCCTATGGGTAATTTAGAGTTACCAGTTAAGAGGGTGGAGGGTAAGAGTTAGTATTTATGTGGTATTGGTGTAAGCAATATATAAATCCACTCATTTGATTTCATTAAGTTTAAAGGGTATTTTCTGATCTATGCCATAATGTTGTTTCCTAATCAAAAACATGCCTGCAGTTTTGTTTAGTTTCATTCACACATGTTTAAAGGTCCCATGGCATGAAATTTTCACTTTCTGAGGTTTTTGAACGTTAATGTGAGCTCCCCTACCCTGTTTAGGCCCCCCCCCCCCATGGTTAAAAGTTGCGAAATGTCTAAACTGAGCATTTGCGATCCTTTTCTGCGTTACAAAAAATCGGAGCTCAAACGGGCGAGTTTGAACAAGGCACCTTATTGACGTCAGATGGAAAAAAAGAAATGCAAATGCAGTTCCACCCCCGTCTGTCTGAACTCAGCATCTCTGTAAATCACGCCCAGAGAGTTTGGACTGCGAATGCGCTAGGCAATGCGAAATGCGTTTTTTTATTTGCCTGGAGGCACGTCCGAGTGTTTCTAGGCTCGGAAGTCCTTTATCTGAGCCTCTGGACCTTTGAACAGCAGTGGTTTAATTTTATTTTATGTGGAAATGTGTTTTTTTTCAATGGAACGCTTCAAATCTCTCCCCCCGTGCAAAAACAAGGAAATGGATCAGCTGTCAGCTCTGAGCTCTGAGCGGAGAGTTTAGCCACGCCCCCACTCTCTACTATTGGCCATCTTTTTTCTCCTCATTTGCATTCAAGCAACAACGCCCAGAATAAAGAGTTTGAGAGAGATATTTATGACTCTTTCTCATCTTATCTCTGTTTCTCATGCACTGAGTGTTGATTTTGAAGAAGGATTCATTTACAATATTAGGGAACCATTAAGGAGCCATATAAAAGCATCAAGAAGTACCATGTCATGGGATCTTTAACACACAAATCCTGTATATTAAGTCTGTGTTCTTCTCTCAAACTGAAAACACTCTGTTCCACCTTGTGATGTCATGTGGTAATACAGGAAGTCCCCAACTGTGTTTTAAACTCCACCTTCACTAAAATAAGTTGGATAATTTCATCCCTAGAATTTCCAATCTTTACTGAACAAAAGGTAAAAAGGTAAAATGTAGCTGTTCATGACATCACAAGGTGGAACAGAGCATTTTGAGTTTTGGAGAAGTAGACTAATGTATAACTAATAATAAAGTATTACTCATTTGTGAATGAAACAAAACATAACATTCTAACACAGCTTAAGCTCACAAGAGTCAAGTTGTGAATATGAATTTGCTTTTAATGATTTGTCTGGTAAAATAAAGGTCAAACAAATAGATACTCCCACCCAGACGAGGGGAGACACAAACTGTGCACTGAAAGGCTGGGTGGGGCGCCAGCTGATCATTTGTAATGGTGACAAAAAGCCAGTGTCCTAAATAAGCTATTGAACCATTTTCTTAGTCTCAAAACTGACACTAGTCCCAACATACCGTTCATCTAACTACACCATAACCTTGTCAACAGTGTACATTTTGCTGTCCCTTATCAAACACTACAGGCCAGTTAAATCTTGTGATATCAACGGAAATACAGGTACGGTCTTTAGTTTGTAAAATGTCCCTACAGTTTTCTCACCAGTAGCCATCTAAACCAAATACTGGCTGCAAATGCTAAATAATGTCATAGGTTTTTCATAACAGAAGATGTGTAGTACAGTGAACCCTCGTTTATCGCGGGGGTTAGGTTCCAGAAATAGCCCGCAATAAGTGAAATCCGCGAAGTAGGACAATTTTATATTTTACAATTATTCTACATGTTTTAAGGCTGAAAACGCTTCACCAGACACATTATACACCTTTCTGAGACTGGTATTAACATTTTTCTCTTGTTTAAACACTCAAACTTTTGTAGATTTTCATTAAAATATATTAATAATGGGGGGGGGGGGGGGCACGTGACACGCGGACACGTGTGCGCGGACACGTGCGCGCGGACACGTGTGTTTGTTTTGGTACCACATATCCATGCCATGTGCGAAAGTCGAGTGGAAAGCGACCTGGATATCATTTTGGGCAAGACTCAAGCCAATGCTAACAGTGCCGAACCGCTAACAGACGCCTCTGAGCACCAGTCCTCACCACAAGACCAGGTAAGACCAACCTGCGCTCACAAGAGTTGGTTGCATTTCACCCCGGCTCCAAAATCAGACCGCTATCAATGCGTCGCCAATACTCCACAGCTCTCTAGGACGGGGTCGGGTTCGTCCTCTCGTCCTCTCACGGGGAAGAGCCACTGTCTTCTCTGTGCGCGCGAGTGTCCTCCCCCCGCTGCGGCTCCCCCGGACGCCGCGCGGCCAGGCGCCAGGCCCGTCCATGTTGATTCTTGGCTCTTCCATTTGTCCGGCTCGCACTCAGTCTCTTCCATGGCTCGTGCAAGTAAACAAAGGCCACACCTCCTGTCACCCAGGCGCTCTCGTGAAGGACATCTGAGACTCTGTCCCTACCATCCCTGGTCTAGACCTGGTTTAGTCCTGGTTTAGACCTGCTTTAGACCTGGTTTAGTCCTGGTCTAGTCTCTTAGCTAATCAGGGTGCAGGACAGAATGTTACACTGTAAAAAAAAGTTACACTATAAAAAAAATTAAAAAAAAAAAAAAAAAAAAATGGAAAAAAAAATCCGCGAAACAGCGAGGCCGCGAAGAGTGAACCGCGATACAGCGAGGGTTCACTGTATTGTGTTGTGTATAGGATTCCAAGCCTATTTAGTAATTAATTATGAATCACATAACTTCACTTTCTTCCCTTAAGCCAAACAATTCCTATGGCACACACAGAAAATATCAAGCACAGAACGTTATATGGTTAAGAAAAGAATATGTATTACTGTGGAGTCTTATAGCCGGAGGTATCAACATCTTGAAGTCCCATTGCTAATAAAAGTCTGCGCAAGTTATGTTTAATGATGGATAAACTAATACAAGTGAGCATAATAAAGTACTACAATATCAAGGGAGAGTTGAGAACAGTAAATGTCAGAGACAATAAAAACAAGAGCATTATGGTAGAAAAATGTGCTGTTTTATGAACCATGTTTTGATTTTTATTCAAGCTACACATTTCTTTGGTATTGTCACCAGTATGTCGCTGTTAGCAAAAATGTTTTCTTTAACTCTCTGGATGTGTTTAAAGTAATAGTATGTAACTCTCTGGGTATGGAAAGTCAATTGCATGATTCCATGGGAATATTAAAACCATACTTCAAAACATTCTCCTATCTAAGTATTTGCTTTACTGTGTAATATTATAGCTAAAGAAACACCATTTCCATGTTTTTCAGTGCAATAAAAATATCCATAATGGACAAATATGTTTTTATTTTTGTCTATTTGTTGGCAAAAGTTACTTACTGGTAGTTTTAAATATGCACTGTGAAAGCTATTGCAAATCTATTGACAACTCCAATACTTGTCAGAAATGTCTCTAAATTAGGATACTTTTATTGTAGTAAAAAATCTTTCTTTATAGCCTTACCTGTGACTGGTGACTCCACATATCTATCCTCAAAGATGATGGGCAGGCTGTTCCAATCTCCATCGATGTCCAGGCACTCGACGGGTAAAGGAGGCATCTTGGTCAGGTACTCGGAGTTGCGCACCTCTGCAGCGACCTGCCCGTGTCTGCTGATTCTAAAGGAGAACAGCCTGTGCTGAGTGCATTTAAAGATGAAATCATTTCATGTATAGTAAAGTTTCAACGTACAGTTCTTCTTGAAATGTCAGTGATAATTCTTTGGGATGTTCAGTGAAGAAGTACGCTTCAGAAAATCTTCTCACCTGAAATCATAAAACAATCAATACAATTGAAATGTAGCCAAGGTAACTTAATCAACTCAATCTTCAGTGAAACACAAATACTTTTCAGTTATATCAGTCAAATGAAAAATGCCAAAACTATACTAGTGGGCCACTAAAAGTTACAAGATATACCTTTCTTAAATACAACCCATACACCCAGGAGGAGTGGATATTTATAGACACAGAAATCTGGAGATTTTCTCAGTCACAATAGACAGAGCAGCAGATGTATTGGTTCTCCCCATGATGGTTGCAGAGTAAGTGTTAATTGAAATACTGGCTCCACTGGTGGGTGGAGGCATGATAATACTCCGGAGGTAATAGAATACCACAGCAAACATGTTCATGACTATCAGACCGCAGGGACCAAACTGCAGTCAAAGAGAGGCAGTCTGCTGTGGAGGCTGTGGGGGCTGCACTTTCATATTTCTATTATCCAGACCAGTGATTAGATTAGAGACAGAAAAAGAGATGATATTTGCCCACTCATGTGAGTTCAAGCAGTTGGCAGCCAAGAGCCACTGCTAAGTGCACCGCTAATTCTCTATAAGGTACTTTTCTTGTGTGAATCTGAATGCAAATTTTTGCTGTTACTATTGTAAATATGAATGGAGCAGATCATCTCATGTTTGATAGATTATAGAAAAAATGAATTGTAAAACTATTCCTCTACTGTTATCATGAGGAGTTTAGACATTACCATTTAAAAGTGGCTTTGCTCCAGGTTTTCAGAGCAGAAGAAACACCCATATTATTCTGTACAAAACAGTTTTATTGTTTTCTAATTTTCCTTTTTCATTACTGAGTAGAGAAATAATTGTAGTCACAGTTAAAGTTAACTTAACTGCACAACTTTCCTCATGTCATTTGAACCATATTTTTGCATAGATCCATTCTTCATCTTTCTTCATGCAAGACAGATAAAAAAAAACCTTAGCAAAATGTATAAATAAATATACACTCAACAAAAATATAAATGCAACACTTTTGTTTTTGCTCCCATTTTTCATGAGATGGACTTAAAGATCTAAAATTCATTCCAGATACACAATATTACCATTTCTCTCAAACATTGTTCACAAATCTGTCTAAATGTGTGATAGTGAGCACTTCTGCTTTGCTGAGATAATCCATCCCACCTCACAGGTATGCCACATCAAGATGCTGATCTGACATCATGATTAGTGCACAGGTGTACCTTATACTGCCCACAATAAAAGGCCACTCTGAAATGTGCAGTTTTGTCTCACAGCAAAATGCCACAGATGTCACAAGCATTGAGAGAGCGTGCAATGTTGTGGATCGAGTGGCCCATGGTGGTGGTGGGGTTATGGTATGGGCAGGCATCTGTTATGGACGAAGAACACAGGTGCATTTTATTGATGGCATTTTGAATGCACAGAGATACCGTGATGAGATCCTGAGGCCCATTGTTGTGCCATACATCCATGAACATCACCTCATGTTTCAGCAAGATAATGCACGGCCCCATGTTGCAAGGATCTGTACACAATTCTTGGAAGCTGAAAATGTCCCAGTTCTTGCATGGCCAGCATACTCACCGGACATGTCACCCATTGAGCATGTTTGGGATGTGCTTGACCGGCGTATACGACAGCGTGTACCAGCTCCCACTAATATCCAGCAACTTCGCACAGCCATTGAAGAGGAGTGGACCAACATTCCACAGGCCATAATCAACAATCTGATAAACTCTATGCGAAGAAGATGTGTTGCACTGCATGAGGCAAATGGTGGTCACACCAGATACTGACTGGTTCTGAGTCCCCAGACCCCCAATAAAGCAAAAAAAATGCACATTTCAGGGTGGCCTTTTATTGTGGGCAGTCTGTACCTGTGCACTGGTCATGATGTCGGATCAGCATCTTGATGTGGCGCACCTGTGAGGTGGGGTGGATTGTCTCAGCAAAGCAGAAGTGCTCACTATCACACATTTAGACAGATTTGTGAACAATGTTTGAGAGAAATGGTAATATTGTGTATCTGGAATTAATTTTAGATCTTTAAGTCCATCTCAGGAAAAATTGGAGCAAAAACAAAAGTGTTGCGTTTATATTTTTGTTGAGTGTATTTCAAATATTTGGGGATTGAACTGACAAGCATGTAATGCTGAACCATAAATTATATATATATGTGAACCATATATTCCTTAAAATCACATTGTTATAGTCAGATTGAATCTGCCGTCTGGCTTCATCGTACACACTTCCTGTACATATGGCTGTATGCATTGGCATGTAGTATGTGTGGAGCTGCAGCCTTCTCACCCTGAGCGTGTGGTGCTCCTGGGCCAGGTAGGACAGCATGTGTGGATTCACAAGAACCGCCTCCAGGAAATGGTTCCACAGAGCAGTGAGCTGGGAGCACAGATGGCTCACGTCTCTGCTGATCTGCTCGGCCACCTTCTCATGGCCCTCCTGCAACTGAAGACAGCATGTGTTCAATTCTAACCTGCTCACTCAGACATTTATACATCAGTTAGATTATAAGCTTTACCAACAGTTTTGTTTCTCAGTCTGTATTCATATTGGTTATGTTGGCCAATCTTAATCTTTCTTAAGCGGTTTTATTTTCTGATTGTATAATTACAATTCAGGACTTGCAACCACATTGGGCATTGCACCATGATTGTCTACAGATAGTTATTTTGTCCTCAAATGAAGTCATTGTACAGTCATGTAATTAAAATAAAATATAATGATGACCCACCTGTAGTTCTATTGTGAGCTGGTTTAAAGTTTCATCAACAGGCAAAGGTTCTGTGGGAAAATGAATATATTTAGATTATAATAAAAGAAAATCGTACTGTAATCTAATCTAGTTCTGGTAGTTAGCCAATTAAAGGTCCTGTACCCAGTTTTTCTGCAAAAATGTATTTTACCTCAATACAGATAGATTGTATAAGCAGTTATTGAGGTCAAAATGTGTGTACTTAAATAGAAAGCATTTTATTGTCAGATAGTCAGAAAGTGTGCAGTGTAATGTTATTGTTAGATTTACTGTGATGGCAAAACTCTGTTACTGAGAGTTACTGAGAACTGTGAAATGCCCTTACATAATTGAGATACGTGGAAAGTGAGGAATAACTTTGGACCACTGCAAACTGGTTAACATTAACTAGTTCTGTTTTTCATGTTTAAAGAATCAAAATCAGGTACAGCACATATAAAAGTTGGAAGTCATGGGTGAAGTACTTAAGGAAAGATTAGATGTGGCTGGTTTATGTTTTACTATTACACAAATAAAGTCAAGTCAAGTCACATATAAAAAGACACAAATTCAGCTTTTTTTGTATAATATCTTTGCTTTTTAATCATTCATTTAGAAGTGTATAGTCTGATAAAACTACTCCAGCAATTTTCCATAGCCACATGCTAACCTGTGGATGGGTGTCTCACCTGGTTCTAGCGGCGTCTGCTGGAGCTGGGGGACCTCCTTCAGGAGCGCCGTGTGATACGAGTGCAGCCCCCTGTGAGCGGCCAGCAGGAGGCGACACAGTCTACGGTGCCACGTGTGAGCCCTCTGTGCACAGCTCTCACTGGACACATAAAAACTCCCCTGAAGAGGAGAAGAGGAAGGGAGGAAGAGACAGAGGAGAGAGAGAGAGAGAGAGAGAGAGAGAGAGAGAAAGAGAGAGAGAAGAGAGAGAGAGAAAGAGAGAGAGAGAGAGAGAGAGAGAAAGAGAGAGAGAAGAGAGAGAGAGAGGAGAGAGAGAGAGAGAGAGAGAGAGAGAAGAGAGAAAGAGAGAGAGAGAGAGAGGGAGAGAGAGAGAAAGAAAGGATGACAGAAAGACATATAAAGAGAAAGGGATGGAGAGAAAAATAAAGAAGAAATAAAGAGATAGATAGACAGAGAGAAGTGAGAGTGATAAAGAGAGGGAAAGATGGAAAAAGAGACATTTATTTATTTTTATTTATTTATGTATTTGATAGGGACAATGCACATTAATGAACAGAAGTACAGTGGTACCTCACCTTACGAAATTAATTCGTTCCAGAAGTGGTTTCGTAACGTGAAAAATTCGCAAGTTGAGTAGCTATTTCAATGGAAAAAGCCTGATTCGTTCTAAGGCCCCGATCCAAGTTTTTTTTTTTTTTATAGTGTAACTTTTTTTTTTATAGTGTAACATTGTGTTCTGCGTCCTGCGTCCTTTTCTCACATTTGTCTCTCGTTTAAACACTCAAATTTTCATAGATTTTCAACAAAATTATTAATAGTGAAGCGTGTGGGGGGAAGGAGGAGGGGGGAGAAGAGTACGCTGTGACACGTGTCCCGGCGAGGACACAATAGCTGACAGCAGGTCCAGAACAAGGTCTAAACCAGGTCTAGACCAAGGTCTAAACCAGGACTAGACCAGGACTAGACCAGGTGGATTAAAGCGCCGCGCGTGGCTCTATTTCCTGGTTTTGTTTCGAGTCACAGCTGAGGCGAGCAGCTGCTCGCATGCAAGACTTGCTCTCCAGGGCCACTCCAGGCACGGAGCCCCAGACATCCAGGGACCCAGGGGGACACTGCCAGCCCGCCTTAAGAGCTCCCTAAGCGGGCATGGGTGCGGGGATTGTCCCGGTCACCGGCCTGGAGGTCTTGAAGAGGCCGACCTCACGGTTCTGTCCATGCCGCTCTGTGAGCACCTTACGTGGGCAGGTCTAGAGCAGCGGCTCGCCTCAGCTGTGACTCGAAACGAAACCAGGAAATAGAGCCACGCGCGGCGGTTTAATCCACCTGGTCTAGTCCTGGTCTAGTCCTGGTCTAGTCCTGGTCTAGTCCTGGTTTAGTCCTGGTTTAGTCCTGGTTTAGACCTTGGTCTAGACCTGGTTTAGACCTTGGTCTGGACCTGCTGTCAGCTCCGCGCCGGAACCAGGAAATAGACCCACGCGCGGCGCTTTAATCCACCTGGGCTAGTCCTGGTTTAGTCCTGGTTTAGACCTTGATCTAGACCTGGTTTAGACCTTGGTCTGGACCTGCTGTCAGCTCCGCGTCGGGATACGTGTCAGAGCGTACTCTTCTCCGCCCTCCTCCTTCCCCCCACACGCTTCACTATTAATAATTTTGTTGAAAATCTATGAAAATTTGAGTGTTTAAACGAGAGACTAATGTGAGAAAAGTTTAAATCCAGTCTGAGAAAAGCGTATAATGTGTGACTGAGCGCGCATTATTTGAATTTTTGAGATTTCGCGTTTCATAACTTGAAATTTCATTCGTATCTAGAGACAAAAATTTACCGTGAAGGCGTTTCGTAACTTGAAATTTTCGTTTGTTGGGTCATTCGTAAGGTGAGGTACCACTGTATAAAACAAATGTAAATATGCCAAATTTTTGCTACAAAGCTAGTTTTCATCCGTAGTCCCTCGGCAGGCAAATACATAAACATACAAAATAGAATACAAGCAGCAGAAACAAAAGTCTAGTGGTCACATGACTGGTTGGTTTTCAGCCATAGTTTGAGTTGTGTTTTAAAAGTGATCAGTGTAGGGCTCTCCTGTATGTGCAGAGGAAGACTGTTCCAGATGTTAGTGGCCCTCACAGAGTGTTCTGACCAAAGGCGGTTCTTCTGTGGGGGAACTCACAGTCTCCTCTGGAGGAGGCCCTGCTTTTTGGACCATTTGATGTCTTAGGTTTGAAAAATACAGACATAGGGGGTGGGGCTAGTCCATGTCGTGCTTTGTAAATGAAGCATACATACTTAAAATGTATAAAATTCTCAAAATTTATCAGGTAATTTGAGCCACATTTTGGTTAATGTCTTAGGAAACTCGTAAAACACTATGACACTGGTTTCTATTTATTTTAGTTAATAAATACAATCTTTAATATTTTAGGGTTGAATTATTGTATAAAATTTAATCATTTAGGTTTTACAGCTTATAAAACATCAGCTGTCCCACATTTTTTTAACGATCAGTGTTCAGGTAAAATGAGCCACCCGGTCAGCTAAATTGAGCCACTTACCAGCTTAAATGAGCCACCCAAAATGCAAAGCAAAACATTCATTTATTTATCATAAAAACATATTAGTAATTCTAACACACAAAATATAACATCACATAACGTGTGTGTGTGTGTGTATGTGTGTGTGTGTGAGTGCACTTTAGTACTTTATTGGACACACACTCACGGAGAGGCGTCTTTTCAGTACTATGGCCCTCGTCTATGGAACTGCCGAAGGAGCTCAGGGCCAAAGAGAACGTTCATGTTTTTAAGAGTGGGCTCAAGACTCACCTGTTTAGCTTGGCCTTTGATTGACTTTGGTCATCTGTTTGCTTGTCTTTCGTTTGTTCTTTTGTTTGTTTGTTCACCTGTTTGTTTGTTTGTTTGTTCGTCTGCTTATTTGTCTGTTTGCTTGTTTGTCCTCTGTTTGTTTGTTTGTTTGCTTGTCTGTTTGTTTGTTCGTCTGTTTGTTTGTCCGTTTTTATTTTATTTTTTTGCTTGTTTTTTTTCCCCTCTGGCAGCACAGTAGCTGAGTGGCTAGCACTCATGCTTCACAGTAAGAAGGTTTGGGTCGCCCGAGGCTTTCTGTGTGGAGTTTGCATGTTCTCCCCATGTCTGGGTGGGTTTCCTCCGGGCACTCCGGTTTCCCCCACCAACCCAAACATGCGCCATAGGTAAAATCCTCCAGCTTAGGGCCTGACCAAGCCTAAATAACAAAATCATGGGGTTGGTCCCCGGGTCTAACATAGAACAATTTCTCCTGTGTGAGATCAATAAAAGTCAATCTTTGATCCTTAACCACTGTAAGGCGCTTTGTGCTACAATTTTGTATGAAAAGCGCTTTATAAATATTGTTTGATTGATTGATTGATTGGTTGAACCCAAAAGTATATCCAGGAGGGATAAATAGAACAGATGTGGATAAGCAGGCCTACATATCATCAAAATGCTATGCTAATAGCCTATACCATCAAAATATTAGCTAAAGCTAACTCTGAAGGTGGCTCATTTTAGCTGAAGTGCATGGCTCAATTTACCTCAGTACATTAAGGTAAATTGAGCCACCACCAAAAATACTAATTTCATGAAAAATAGTTCAGCTAAGCAAAAATTCAGCATCATATCTGATAAAGGCTGACACAGCATGCATTTAGACTATTTTTATAGCTGAAGGTAGATTTTTAAATGATTTATCAACCTTATAAGTTTCAAGAAAGAATTGTCTGCCAGACCACTAACCTCACAGTTCTCCTCAACAGTATGTAAGTGTGGCATTGTCCCGCCTACGATACCAACCATACACCAATCAAATGTATTGTTTTCTATCAAGTACAGTTGTAGCATGCATTTGATACAGTTTGCAGCCATTGGCTGCTAACATTTAAAGAGCTAGGATGCTCAAACCTTAAATGTCTCATTTTAGCTGATGGCTCAAATTACCTGATGTCACCCTACATGAAATGAATTAGGTTTTTAGTCAAAACTTTAAGAGATTTTTTAAACAGTGATTAAATTATTTTCAAATTGGTAACAGTGGTGAGAGACCAACTTGTGATGCAATATTCAATATGGGAAATCATTGAATGAAGAAACATTCTAGCAACACCAAGTGTTATAAAAGACCTGATTTGTTTAAAAAATTTAAGATTATATTTGACAGTATTGGCAAGTTTTTTAATATGATTTTTGAAAGACAAAGTGGAATCAAGTGTGACACCAAGACACCAAGAATTCTGTGACCAATTGTAATTCCTCTCCTCTCAACAATACTCCGGAGAAAGAAAGAGAGGTAGAGAGAGAGAGAGAGAAACAGAATGAGAGAGAGAAAGAATGATAAAGAAAGAGAAAGATGGAAAGAAACAGGGAGAAGAGAGGGAGAGAGAGAATGACAGAAAGAAAGACATATTGAGAGAAAGGGATGGAGAGAAAAATAAAGAAGAAATAAAGATAGATAGAGAGAAAGACAGAGAGAAGTGAGAGTGATAAAGAGAGAGAAAAATGGAAAGAAAGACATGGAGAGAGAAAGAGAGGTAGAGAGAGAGAAACAGAATGAGAGAGACAAAGAATGACAAAGAAAGAGAAAGATGGAAAGAAAGACATTGAGAGACAGGGAGAAGAGAGGGAGAGAGAGAATGACAAAGAGAATGATGAAAGAAAGAGATAGAGGGAAGGACAGAAAGAAAGACCAAGAGAAAGAGATGGAGAGAAAATAAATAAAGAAGAAATAAAGTGATAGATAGAAAGACAGACAAGTGAGAGTGATAAAGAGAGAGAGAAAGATGGAAAGAGAGACATGGAGAGAGAAAGAGAGGTAGAGAGAGAGAGAAAAACAGAATAAGAGAGACAAAGAATGACAAAGAAAGAGAAAGATGGTGTGAGTGCGGCAATGCGCCCCACTAGCCTCGGTCTCGGTGTTTCTAGAAGTTTCTTTCCGACGCGTCACGTAAAGTAAATAAAGAGTCTTGAATCCAAGTTTGTCTTTTCTATCTTTACTAAAGTGAAAGGTCATACAGAGCGGGTGCAAATAAGGTGAATAAAGAGGGAAATGGAAAGATGAATTTCTGAGGCTTGTGGTTTTCCTACGTGTGTTGTGTTAGGCTCTGTATGTCTTGGTGAGGTGTGTCTTCTCCGGTGTCCGTGTGCTCTCTGTGTCAGTGTGACTCCTAAGGTCTGCATTTATAGCAGGTAAGACCAAAGATAAAAGAACAAAGAATAAAGCTAGATCAAAGTCATCCAATCAGAAAGCATTTCCTGAACCTGAAGGCGGGACAAGAAGAGCTGCTATAAAAAGAGTATTCCAGAACACAGAATGTACGAAATGGCTCCTACATATCCCGGCCCCTAATTGGCTAAGCTTTAGCAAGTCAATTACTAACTTAAGAATTGGAGCCATTAACTAATTTACAGTTTTAAAGTTAGCTGTTACATTTCCTTTTTTTTTTTTACAAGTATACTCTTCACAAATTACAGTTCATATCGAACGTGTAGCAGGTCCTTCTCTTCTTCAGTCTTCACCCTGTAAGAGACACAATTTGGTTATGGGTCTTTGTATGATACTCGTCTTCGTCCGGACTTCAGCGCTGCGGACCATCCCCTTGGAGTCTGGCATAATCTTGGTGATTCTGCCCAACATCCAGTCATTTCTTGCCAGGGATGATTTCTGCCGCCGTGTCCTGTTTCCAGATGGATATGGTGAAGAATAAGGTGTGTTGTTCTGTGTTGTTTACTGAGTAGGGCGGGAAGCTGGCTTCCCCTGGCTTCGCTGATCTGTTCAGACGCCGTCCTACTCTAAACTTTTCTCTTTCTTTCTCATTCTTCGATGGTACACCCGGTAGTGCGGTATGTACCATCCTCTTCGGCTCCGCTGCTCATCTGGGACTCCTGTGACGTACCCTCTCTCTAGGATTTTGGTCATCAAATCTCTGTGCTTCCGAAAGAAGTCTGAAATCCTGATGGGTTCCCTCTTCAAGGAGTCGAGTATTTGCTCGGCTATACCTCGGTTGCCTGGCATCTCCATGCAGACATCCCTCAGAAGTAGCTCAGTACAGCAATGGCCATCCAAAAGCTGTGCCGATGTGGCCATCGCGCGCACAAACTGCTTGTCGTGTTGAGATGGCCCTTGCCTGTCCTCACGCCGGTGTTCTGTAAAATCTGCTTCGTAGTGCATGACTTCTATGGTCGACACAGAGATGCGATTAACGAAGTTCTGTTTTTCGGCGTCATCGAATTCTTTCCCTGGGCATCCGCTGACAGGCCCGTTGACTACCCATCCTAGGGCCGCCTTCACGGCACGCGGTCCGTTGTTTTGGCTGTTGATTGTCTCCCACGGCTCTTTAGCCTTGTGAAACCAGATCTTACATGACATGAAGCTCTCAACCTTCAAGCCTCTCGAGGCGAGATCGGCTGGACCCCAAGAGGTGTCAACTCTCGAGATCCACTGAGCTCCTGTAACAGCCCCTCTGACAAAGGAGACACGGCCCGCCACAAATGTCTTTAAACGAAAAGCGTCATTTTCAGTGTACCTTAGTACCGTCGTGCTATTCGTCCAGAAGACCAAAACCTTCAGGGGGAGTTGAAGTTCCTCCTTCAACATCCGGTAAATCTCGACTGAGATCACTGCAGCCGACAATTCCATCCTAGGGATTGTAACCTGCTTAAGAGGAGCGACCTGGGACTTCTCCATCAAAAGGCAGACATGTTTCTCCTCTTGCTCGTTCTTCAACAAGAGGTACGGCACAACCCCATATCCATCTTGACTTGCGTTTGAGAAGTGATGGATTTGTGCGCTCTTTGTGGGCCCGACTGTGTTGGACTTAAAACATTTACTCACGCTGAGATCTGACAACTTGTCAAGGTCTTCAGGCTCCTTCTGCCATGCCTGTTGTAGCTTCTTTGGAATGTCTTCATTCCCGGCCCCGGTTTGTTCACCGCTTCTACACCCTGCACGTACGAGAGCACCACACTCAACAGCCGTACCTGTTGAGTTGTCATCTGCCTTGGTCTCCTCCGGTGAGTGATCTTGCTTTATGACGTGCAAAATAGCAGGATGACTATAGGAACAGTCAGGGCAAGAGCTCTTTTCTTTACAGACCTTAGACATGTGGCCTGGCGTAAGACAACCAAAACAAAGCTCTTGAGATCTCAGGAAGTCGGTTCTCTCATTCAAAGGCCGCTCTTTGATCTTGTTGCACATGTTCAGCGCATGTTTCCCCTTACAATACGAGCAGGGACTTTGGAAGGCATTGGCTGACTTTACTGCTGGTGCCTTCTTCCCTAATTGGTCTTTACCGGTGTTTTTATCAGCAGCAGTCACAGTCACAGCGAGGCTGCTTCCTTTCTCATCTTCTCCTAAGCTGGCTTTCTTTTCCGTGTTTGCGTGTTTATCGGTGGCTGAGGCGGCGTACTCAGCACCTTTGAACAACGGGCTTTGCCTTTGCCTTGTTGGACTTTTTCCTCTGACTGAAGGAACGCTCGGCTGCGCCTGTGAGACAGTTGGCGCAGCAGCTTTAGACCCAACGTCATGCAAAGGCCTTTCAAATTTAGCCTGGTCGCGGCTATAGGTGGTGCACCTTTCATTTCCACCAGTCGTACGTTTCGATGCAGCTCTTGACTTCCGAGCATCTTTATTCTGGTCGTAAGCTCTTAATTTGGCATTCGCGACTGCAATGTCAGCTTCCATCTGCAACCGCTCCTTTTTAGCTCTCAAATACGCCTCTTTTTCCTCAAATTCTTGTAGCAAGCACATTTCCTCTTCCTGCCTTTCTTGCTGCAGGCGTATTTTTTCACGCTGCAAGCGTCTTTCTTCTTGCTCAAGCGCTTGCCTCTGTATCATAGCCGCTTGGCTTGCTAACAGAACTTCACGTTCTACTCTGGCTTTTGACTGCGCTGAACTAGTAGTGGAACGTTGAGATGTGCGACTCGTAACTGAGTTAGCCCTAAAAGTGCTATCCTCCGATCTGATGACATTTTGCTCTCCGTCCGTGGCCCTTTTAGCAGTTGCGATCCATCCCTTCGTTTCATTGTCGTTTCGTTGCTTGGTTAGCTGTGACAAGATTCCGCTTCTCTCGTATTTTAGTCGCTCCATATCTGCTTTATAGTAGTAGTCAGACAGCACGCCAGCACTCGCTCCTGACATCATGTTTCCCGTATACATCCTTAGCCTGTGACAATTCCTCGAATTCCTCACAGCTTCTAACTCTTCTTAACTTTCACCGACACTCGGGAAAGGAGTTACTGGATGTGTCTTTAGGGCACATACTTCTATTTCCAGTGGCTAGCAGACTAGTAAAACTGAGAAGAGAATTGTCAGACCTGACCCAGGGAACGCTTGCTTCAGCCGTGGATGGAGTTTCTTGCTGGTTCAGATGGTTCTTTCTTCAATTAAGTATCCTGACTTGATACTGATTCTTTTGACCTTGATGTTAGACTTCGTGACTTTAGATGTTGCTTATGAGTCCTTTGACTTTAGCTAAGTCTTTTGACTTAAGTATGTTGCTATAGTCTTTTGACTTTAAGGTTGTTGCTATAGTCTTTTGACTTAAATGTGAGTGCGGCAATGCGCCCCACTAGCCTCGGTCTCGGTGTTTCTAGAAGTTTCTTTCCGACGCGTCACGTAAAGTAAATAAAGAGTCTTGAATCCAAGTTTGTCTTTTCTATCTTTACTTAAGTGAAAGGTCATACAGAGCGGGTGCAAATAAGGTGAATAAAGAGGGAAATGGAAAGATGAATTTCTGAGGCTTGTGGTTTTCCTACGTGTGTTGTGTTAGGCTCTGTATGTGTGGTGATGTCCTTCTTGGCGTCTTTGCGTGTCGTATAGCGGTGAGCTCCTGCCTGTCACTGGGAGACCGGGCTCCCTTGTCCTCCGTGGCTCCCGACAGGACTCACCCCACGTTGCGTTGTCAACGGTGCTACTGGTTCTTCTTTGCTGTCCATACGTGCCTTGTAGCGTTGCGTTTTCCCGCCTGTCACTTGGGAGACCGTGCTTCTTCGCTTCTCGGCTCCCGACGGGAATCCGTCTTATTTGCTACCTGCGGCTGCTACGTGACGTTTCACGTGACCTCCTTGTTACGTGACGTCCCACGTGACGTTCCTACGTTGGCGTCCGTCCGTACGTGCCTTGTAACGGTGCGCGTTCCCGTCTGTCACCCGGGAGACGGCCAATGTTACACTCTTGCTTGGTTATTACGCGACGATTATGTGACGATTACGTGACGGTCAAAAGACTGTATAGCTTCTGTGGTCCAGGACGTCCTAATACCCCGTCATCTCGGCTCATCCGATACTCTATGGTCTCGGGGTATCCTCCTGGCCACCAGACCGCGACTTCTATCCACACTACCTATGTAGCGTGGTCTCTTTCTTCGTGTGTGTGAGTGTGTGTTATGTGTCTTAGTGAGGTGTGTCTTCTCCGGTGTCCGTGTGCTCTCTGTGTCAGTGTGACTCCTAAGGTCTGCATTTATAGCAGGTAAGACCAAAGATAAAAGAACAAAGAATAAAGCTAGATCAAAGTCATCCAATCAGAAAGCTTTTCCTGAACCTGAAGGCGGGACAAGAAGAGCTGCTATAAAAAGAGTATTCCAGAACACAGAATGTACGAAATGGCTCCTACAGATGAAAAGAAAGACATGGAGAGAGGGAGAGAGAATGATGGAATGAAAGACAGAGAGAAAGAGTGAGAGAGAGAAAAACAAAGAGATAGAGTGAGTGAAAGAGAGAGTGGTAGAGAGAGAGAGAATGATGAAGATAGAGATATGGAGAGAATGACAAACAGAAAGAAATAGACATATGGGAAAAAGACAGTGGTAGAGAGAGAATGACACAAATAAATAGACAGAGAAAGAGAGAGAGAGAAAGAGCAAATGTCAGATGAGTATGTAGGTCAGTGGAGGAGACTCGGGAACGTATTTGAGCCTTACAGTCTGCATGGACATGTCACTGAAGCTTTAAAACAAGACACTTTTAGTAGGTTTCGCAGTGGTGATAATTAGGAAGAAGATGAGTCAGTGGCCTGGACACAAATGGGCCCTAAACACAGCTTGTAGAAACAGTAAAGGCCGTTCACTGAGGGACGCTGCTGAACGAGGATGTTACATATCCCAGTTTAAAGGGTTTAAACTAGCACCTTTGTGGTTTATGTGCTGCTATGAAAATGCATCTAAGCACAGAAGGCTTATTAGTTTTCATAGCGCTCTTTGGCCAAGCCTGGAGTGATTTATCATTCAAATCAGCATCATTTCTGTCAGGAAAAAAGTGTGACGTGAGATTACAAATGCTTCAAAAATATGTTTCTATACAAATATTGGCATTTTTTAAATTCAGTTTGTAATTTTTTCTCACTGTATCAAGGAAGAGAACTAATTTAAAAGAGGGACTAACATAATAGACTCACATGTTAAAGGAAAAGTAACGTTATTTTACAATCTGAGCCTTCTTTCGGTAATAAAACAAGTCGTTTGACTCACCCATAGCACGTTGGTGTCATTTGGAGCTGTTTGGTAAAAGTTATGTTGTAGCGTATCCGTTAGCGTGAGTACTCGGGGCATTACTTTGCGGTCTCCAAATAACACAAACTTTAGCACTTTTCAAATCATAGAAGCCCGATGTCTTAATCTACGATTTCGTTTGAAGCAAAAGTGGCCTGTAATCCGAGATTTATCCATAGTTTTCAGATTTGCGTTTCATGTTTGGGTCCCGGGAGCTGAGAGCACAGTCCGCACATGCGCACTGGCGTCCTCATCTACTCGAAACTATGGCTAAATCTCGGATTACAGGCCACTTTTGCTTCAAACGAAATCGTAGATTAAGACATCGGGCTTCTATGATTTGAAAAGTGCTAAAGTTTGTGTTATTTGGAGACCGCAAAGTAATGCCCCGAGTACGGATACGCTACAACATAACTTTCACCAAACAGCTCCAAATGACACCAACGTGCTATGGGTGAGTCAAACAACTTGTTTTATTACCGAAAGAAGGCTCAGATTGTAAAATAACGTTACTTTTCCTTTAAGTAAGTTCTCTCTCTGTCACAGCCTATACACAATATTCTCACACATAACATTACAGTCACAAGCCACCTAGCATTAGCCAACAGTTTTCAGTTAGTCACTCCCACCATGAACCATAAACACTTGGTTCACTGGCTGCTGCATGTGTTCATTTGGGATCAATGAGATAATTTAACAAGTAAGTACTACCATTATTGTAATCCATTACATACCATTACAGTTCTTACACACTTCTGCAAATCAGCAGGCAGGAGGAGCCCATCTCCTGTGATATTAAGAGACAGAAGTGCTCCATTCATCACAGAAAACACAGTCAGAAGAAGAAGGTGGAGAAGGACCCTAGCAGCTGGAGGCCCAGTGAGAAACACCGGACACATGCAGATAAGAAGAGCTCTGTCAGATAATATCTCCTCCATAATCTGGACTACAGCCTCTGCCTCTAAAAGCACAAATCCAGGCAGAAACACAGACCTTAGTTTTTAAGAGGTACAGGACATCTCAGGACCTGACCAGAGAGAATGGTACCCGAGGAACAAAACAAACAAAATGCCTTCTCAAACTCCACATAAGGAGGAGATAAGCCACATCAAATTGGAGTTTGGAAATTCTCTTATGTATGTTGAACAGGATGATGGCAGCCGCTGTCACTGCCCCTGTTTGAGAGGAGTGACCAATAAGATCAAGTCTTTCTTCACATTGTGCTTTGCCGTATTCTCTTTCCGCACTTTACTGAGCTGCCTGGTCCTCATAATGATCTACTGAAGGTGTTTATTAATGAGGAGGGGGATGTGTACCAAACACTGACCCAATAAATCCACCAGGGACAGTTGAAATGAATGCACAGGCTGCTCACTGACAGCATCTGCATCAACAGGTCCCTAGAAGAAGTAATCCCACAATTCCGGGAGCGCATCCAGATGGCGGTTCAGGCTTTCACAAGACATTTCTCTAACTGGCTTCACATTCACAGCCCCAGAAGACCCAGTAGAGAGAGCCTAGGATCTACAGACTGGTCTTCAGACCCCAGCTTAAGTATACAGTAGAGCCAGACCCAGTGCCCCTTTCAGAAGTCCCACTCTTTCTTCAGCCTTCTCAGGCTGTTCAGGAGCATGTGGTGCCCGCAGAGATCCAGGCTGAAGCTTCAGTGCCCTATCCAGACGTGCCTACGGCTCCTACATCAGAGAAGACATATCCCCTGACCAAACACTGGAGCAGGGATGACTGCAAAGCACTAGTGAATGATGTCATCTCCAGGATCTTCCAGAACAAATGGGACCCTGCCATGGAGCTTCTGTCCCAGGAGCTGCTGGCACAGCTGGAGGAGAAGGTGTCACAGTGGAACATTGCAGTGAAGCCGGAGGAGACACAGCTATGAAAATGTAGCATCGGTTGTGTACAAAGAGTTGTGCAAAGGATAAAAGAAGAATCATGTGACCCACACTGCTCTGGTCCAAAGAGGCTTCAGCTCCAAGGTCGTGGACACCATCCGCTACAACCTGGTCATGCCCCAGAAGAAGAGATGCACCCTGCAAACTTTCTTTAAGTCATTGAGGGGGAAAAAACAAAACAAAACAAAAAACAAAACTTTTAAACACAAAGCAGGATACCATTTAATAGTCCAAATATTTATGTTAAGAGTGTCTATACTTTTCTAAAATACGTTTCTCAGAATGGCATTAAATCTCCATGGAGATAAGCATTTGTCGGTAGCAGGCCAAGTTACAGGTCAAATTTGTGAAGATCTGACAGTGACACCACTCACATTTAAACACTTCTAATTTAATTGGTTGTTTAATACCATACTCTGGAAACAAAACTGTGACATCAAAATGCAGACAAGCTTGCACCAGAAACCACTACTAAAGCTAGTATCCAAACTAGATACTCATCACTCATTCAAGTATACATACAAGTATACTAAATAATTCATAGAAGAGAATTGAACCTTTGCTGAATATTTTTAGAATGATCTTGAGCTATATCAGAACAAGTATAAGACCACATAGACTAGTATGAAGCCATAGACCACAGATATAAGTAATAAAAAAGAAAGTACTATTATGTAATGTTACAGATGACATTCTACTGTCTATATAAAGTATCATGACAACACTATTATCTAGTGCATCTTTAATATATACTGTATTTTTTTCCTCAAGTAGGCCATTTTTCCCTCCCTTCCATACCAGTGCAGTATGGTTGTTATGCAGTAGATGGCTCCCTAACAAAGCTGCTGAACACACTGCTGTCTCTACACCCCTGCTCATCATTTGTGCCATCTCTTCTGTATCACTCGTCTTGCTTACAAGCTAACAGTTCTCCATGGAGTTCCTCTTAAGGCCATGTTGTTTTGGTTTCATTGCACGAGTTCACGGTTCCAAAGGCATGTTGTGTCACTAGCTGCAGGCGAGTGGAGTGTCCGGCCCTATCATCAAGCGGCGTGCACCCTGTAATTGCACAGGAGAGCTCTACCTAAAACCAGGAAAGAACATCTGTGTGTTTACTTTCATAATTCTCCTCTGCTTTATGGAAGTTACTCTGTCAGGCAAGAAAAATTGCTATTTTTGTGAAAGTAGTTATTAACCTGAATCTGTAGTTTCTCAGCACTGACAATGTTTTTGTTTTAGTAATGGCCATACACCTTTTTAATGCCAATCTTGTTTATTCTCAGAAGTTAAGCAGGTTTGAGCCTGGTTAATACCATATAATTCCATATGCTACAGTGGGGCAGCTGTGGCTCTAATGCAAAAATGTTGTTGTGTCCTTAGGCAAGACACTTTGCCTTGTATCAATGCGGTGAGTGATTGGTGGTCGGAAGGGCCAATAGCTTACCACCAATAAATGAAGTCCCATTTCACACTGCTTACTGTCTTGTATAATTTAATATTGAACATGACATACATTCTTCCATGGTATCAGAATCAGAATTGTCTATTCCTTAGTATCGAATTATGTTATGAAGGGAACTAATAACTCCCATTTCACACTGCTTACAGCCTTGTCTAATAACACAAATGTAAAGTTTTTGTCGTTTTAATATTCCCACTGTGATTATAATTGCCTAATTATACGACTCAACAACGAAAAAAATAATATTTTTGGGCTTTAAATTCAATTACAGAACTTACGCATGGTTTACCATTGGAAATAATGTGCAGTAGAATCGCAGAGTCCCTCACGATTCGATACAATTCTCAATACATGGTTCACCACACAATATAAGCCAATATGGAATAAACCAATTAAGTGATCATTAAAACTGAGTATGTCAAGTGTACTGTATTGCAAACAAGTTTCTTTGCGCTGAACAAACATCAAAACTATAGAATTGTCCAAATAAAAGATACCAAAAAATATTCTTGGTGATCGATACAGCAGTCCACAATAACAATACTGTATCACTCAAATTTAGTATCATGATATTTCGATATTTTAGCACACCCCTAATGTGCAGTATAACTTCCCTTTTCAGGAGCTACCATCCCAGAACAGTGTTAACGCATGACCTTATACAAGTGAAGTACTGTAGTAGATGCTCTTTGGTCAGCTGAAGTTGTTGTAAATCTGCTATATAAATAAACTTGAATCGAAATGAATAGTTAGAATTCAGATGCAAAGGTCAGAGTTTGGACACTTGTTTCTGATCCAAAATAAACACACAGGGTTGTGCCAGGGAGGGCATCTTGCTTTTCTAAACTGCACATGATAGAGTAAAAGAGAGCAGCCAATAATAACTTTTTTTTTTTATTGTTTAGTGTATAGTTTAGTGTAAAGTTTCTTACATTACTTAGACCTATCAAGATGACAAATTTTGAAGTGCTATATATTGTTGAACCAACTGTAGATAAAAAAAACAATAATACTGAAACCAAACCATAAAGCAGAATTATCCCTCAGAAAATATTCTTAAAGATCCCATGACATGGTACTTCTTGATGCTTTTATATGGCTCCTTAATGGTTCCCTAATACTGTAAATGAATCCTTCTTCAAAATCAACACTCAGTGCATGAGAAACAGAGATAAGATGAGAAAGAGTAATTTTTCTCCCTCGGAACAGGTCATAATGGGAGTTGTTGCTTGAATGCAAATGAGGAGAAAAGAGCTGGCCAATAGTAGAGGGTGGGGGCGTGGCCAAATGCTCCGCTCTCGGCTCTAGCTCTCAGCTGATCCATTTCCTTGTTTTTGCACGGGGGGAGAGATTTCAAGCGTTCCATTGAAAAATAAACACATTTCCACAGAAAATAAAATTAAACCACTGGTATTTCAGAGGTCCAGAGGGTCGGGTAAGGGACTTGCGAGCCTAGAAACACTCGGACGTGCCTCCAGGCAAATAAAAAAACGCATTTCGCATTGCGTAGCGCATTCACAGTCCAAACTCTATGGGCGTGATATACAGGGACGCTGAGCGGAGACAGAGGGAGGGGCTGGAGCTGCATTTGCCGATCTGACGTCAAAAAGGTGCCTTGTCCGAACTCGCCCGTTTCAACACCGGTTTTGTGTAACGCAGAAAAGGACCGCAAATGCTCAGTTTAGACATTTCGCAACTTTTAGCCATGGGGGGGCTAAACAGGATAGGGGAGCTCACATTAACGTTCAAAAACCTCAGAAAGTGAAAATTTCATGCCATGGGACCTTTAATGGACCATACTGATTAAAAAAATATTAATTGCAATACATAAATAAGAGAACACTTACGTTTGTATGAAAGTTATTTACTCAACCCTCTACAACTTAAATCTTACAGTAGAAAAAGTAGAAAAATAACAAAAAATTCCACCCTTTTGCAAAGTTTTTTTTTTCCCCACAATAATTACCAAAATATTGTTCGATCCGTCATGCATTGAATGAGTTGATATAGTAATTATTATTTCCCACAGATTTACACAAAGACTATGGCAGCATAAGCAACCCATATTTGAATAATTTTATTGAATAACATTTTTGCAGTATAAATATCATTTATTGACTCTACTGAACCAAAAAGCACTGATTTCAGATTAAAAATTGTAACTTGCATGTTTATGATAATATTACACGCATAAATTATTATTTGTTTTACCCTAACTTTCAGGTTTTGCTCTCTGACGGGATAACATTACTAACAGAATTTGATTATGGTTTTCAAGTTTGACCAACACTGTAAACCATTAAATCATTGTAAACCATTATTGCACCATATACTACCCTCTCAAAAGTGAACAAACAAAGCAAAACAAATGAAAAAAAGAACTTATCTTCAAAATCACTTTCCCTTCCCAAGACCCCACACTGAGCTGGTACAGGCTCACACATTTTTATTTAACACCGCAGCGGCATTGTGAAAGCATAGCCACAGGTAAACAAAAGTCTTAAAATAAATGTGAGGGAAGAATGCTCCACCTGCGTGCTCTTGGGCAAGGTACGTGGCAGTGAGGGAGCGCGTCATTAGGGCGATCAAACGTACCCCCCCGCCTGGCTAAACATGCAGCCTATTAAAGTGCGCAGTGAGGGGCGGGAGTAACAACCAGGAGCAGAGCCTGGGGGTACTGGTCCACGCTCATTAGCAGTTACTGTGTACTCGGTGACGTCCGCTCCGACATGGGATTTCACAGGGATACGGGAGCGATATCTCGGGGACATCCATGGAGCTACCACACAGGGCTGCAAGATTAACTGCAAATTTTGAATAGTCCCAATTAGCAAAATGCAAAGGTGCAAAGATTTTAGCCATTCCTTTGTATTCCTTTTTCCTTTGTATGTAAAAAAAAAAAAAAAAGCTAAATCTGTAGTTCACAACTCACAATTCTGGTATTAGTTTATCCGTTCTGATTTCAGTCTTCTCTCAAAGTCTTCTTAAGCTCCTGGGTGTCTTTAAAATATATAAACTTTGATCTTAATTCTGCTATGAAAACGGGAAATGTAAAGGTAATGCTTGTCAGAATTATTTTGTTTTTGTTTTTGTTTTTTGTTTTTGCCCTGTATCATATGAAGCTTTCAGAAATGGATTCAAACCAGACTTCTACAGCTCTGGAAAAAAATAAGGCTACGTTCACACTGCAGGGCTTAATGCTCAATTCCGATTTTTTTGTGAAATCCGATTTTTTTGCGAGGCCGTTCACATTTCCAGGTAAATGCGAATTGTATGTGATCTCCAGTGTGAACATTCTCCCCAAACTCCCCCATCCAGTGTCCCGCTTATGCGGGGCCTTGGAGGACACGATGACGTCACACGCAGTGAACGCGACCTCAATGTTTACCCCGGACGTAGCCTAAAGTTGCTTTCGTACCGGAGACCAAAACATGTACCCAGCTTATTTGTCTTAAGAGGAAACGGAGAAGGACAAGGTTTTTGGCCACGGCGTTTTGCGGGGCAGTGGCAGCAACGTGTGCAGAAAGAAACATGTGGGTGCGGAGTCACAGGCAGGAGGGGTGGGATTGCTACGTGCTTCGCCGCTTCACTGATACGAGTTTATATACTATTTTCGCATGATGAGAAGAACGTTTGTGCACATTTGTGAACGCCGACTTGTACCACTCTCATTGGAGGAAACACGCCCAGGTCGGATGAATGCGACCTGGCCGTTCAGACTGCAGTCGCATGTCAAAAGATCGGATATGTATCGGATTTAGGACCACATATCCAAGTGGCCTGGATCGCATTTGAAAAAATCGGATCTGTGTCGTTCACACTGTCATTAGAAGATCAGATACAGGTCGCATAGAGGCAAAAAAATCGGATTTGGGTCGTTTCAGGCTGCAGTGTGAACGTAGCCTAAGAGACCAATGCAAAATGATTTTACTACTTATAGGTATGTGTTTGGGCAAAAGGAACATTTTAGTTTGAGTCTATAAACTACTGACAACATTCTCCTCAAATTCCAAATAAAAATATTATTGTTTAGAGCAGAGGTCTTCAACAGGGGGGTCAGGACCCCTAGTGGGGTTGCGGAGGTACTGCAGGGGGGGGTCGCGAAATCTTTTGATTTCACTTTAAAATAATATAATTTTATATTTTATAGTGTAAAATACAGTATTAATCTATGTATTATTTCCTTGTATTGGATGTACCATAACAGAGTAGCAATGTTTATACATGACACTAAGCTCAATTTAAAATAAAACACTATTCTATGCCGTATATATAGTAAGTTGAAGACCCCTGATTTAGAGGTCAAAATAACAAAAAAGATACATGTTTTCAGACCTCAAACAATGCAAAGAAACAATTCATTTTAAAACAACATAATACTAATGTTTACACTTAAGAAGAGTTAAAAAAAAAAAAAAAATTTGGTGCAATAACCCTTATTTTTAATCACAGCTTTCATGCGTCTTGGCATGCTCTCCAGAAGTCTTTCACATTGTTCTTGGGTGACTTTATTCCACTCCTGGTGCAAGAACTGAAGTAGCTCAGCTTTGTGTTTGTGTTGGAATTCAACAGACGCTGGAATGGAATGGCTGTAATACATGAAGAGATGCATGAAAAGTCCCTCAGTCGTCCAGGTAGAATCCATGATAAAAGGAGAAGTTCAATTTGTCAACTGGACAAAGTTTGTTTGGTTGAAAACGTTTCGCCGCTCATCCGAGAGGCTTCGTCAGCTCTGGTTATTGTACTGGTTAGACCCTGCTTATATCTAGCTGCCAGGAGGCGCGTCCTACACTGAAAAAGCTCTGAAAACGATCTCCCCTAATCTGTCTCTTTGTTTTTCAAATTACTCTGGCGACTAGTTACGACCCCCTATTCAACGTCTAACGACCCTCTCCACCCTTCTGCCCTGGCTCGTCTGCCCTAATGTTTCTTTGTCTGTTTTGACTTGGTTTAAGAATCGAATTATAAATGGGAGACAAGTTATGTCTAACTCCCCCATTTCTGTTTAACGACGGATTCTCTTTTTTGACAAAAATTGCCTCTTTAACCCCCCTCTCAAACCAGTTCTTTTCCCTGGCTAAGATCTGAACCTCACTGTCCTCAAAAGAATGGCCCGTGGCTTCTAGGTGAAGATGTACGGCAGATGACGGTCCACTCTGGCACGCCCGCCTGTGTTGGTACATCCTCTTGTGAAGTGGCTGTTTGGTTTTCCCAATGTAGTGCTCACTGCAGTCTTCACTACACTGAATGGAGTAGACCACATTGCTTTGTTTGTGGCTCGGTGTTTTGTCCTTTGGGTGGATGAGTTTTTGTCTTAAAATGTTTGTGGGTTTGAAATAAACTGGAATTTCATATGTAGAGATGCTGATGCTGATGCTGATTTCAGAAAAAAATGCAGTGGTCTCTTATTTTTTTTCCAGATCTGTATATTAATAATGCCAAGATGACGTTACATTACATTAACCGTATGAATACTGCGTCTTCCACTGAAGAATGATCTCTAAGGTCAAAGATTTTATCCCCAGAGGGAAACGTGTACTCTGCATTTGACCCAGCCCTCAATGCCACCAACCCATTAAGAGCAGTGGACAGCCAGCTACAGTGTGCATCTCTTTGGTTTCCTCTTCTATCATTGCTCTACATCTGCCCTGATGAATTCATGAAACTTTAACTGAAAATGTCTCTTGCAAGGCCCAAAGGTACTGGGATAGGTCATCCAAAACACCCCCCCAAAAAACAGAAGAAAATAAATAATCTGCAACTAAGTAAAAAAAAAAAATAGAATGCTAACCTCTGATGGATATTTCTTTGTATGTAATTCATGTTTAATCAAAACTTTGCCTATGCCATTGTAAGATGTGTAATTTATTGAGAAAGATGGGTCTAATTACAAAAGGCAACATCCAGAGGGGCATTACACATTAAACTGTTTACTGCACTAATTATTGAAGCTGTGCGCAGCAACAGCATTCTCATGAAATATTCAGGAGTTGTTTGGTTTTGAAGCTAAAATAATTTTCATGTATAAAAGCTTTTGTTGATTAAAATACAATTTTGGTAGAACAGAAGAAGTAAAATAATTTGTTATTCTATGATTAGCCAATATGGTAGCAATTCTACAGCTTTATGTTTCCAATAATGGAAGGCAAGGCAGAATTTTATGGTAGAATTTGCTGTAAAGCTGTCAGATTGCAGATTCACTGACTATATGCTTAATACCTCTATAATTACTGGGCATATCCAGATAAAATAAAAAATTTCCTTCAAGATCCATCTATCTGACACAAGTGACACAACATCAAATAAACAAAAGTGATATTTTGATTTCACAATAACTGATGACCTTATTCAACTCAAAGATGTGATTGTTGTCAGTTGAATTTTAAGTAATAAAACTAACCAATTTTGGTGCCAATCCCAAACAAATGAGATCATGAGGTTCAACATTTGTGGCTCATAAGTTTGGATATTGCAAAAACACTGAATTATTCAATACAAATAATATTGTTTAAAGGGATAGTGCGTTTTTTAAAATTTTAATCTGTATGGGTTTCCTTCTAAAAGTTTCGCGTGTTGACACCGGCTTACCTCTGACACTCTCAGCTGATCCCGGTTCAGCTCGCTTTCTCAAGCTCACGTAAGTAGGTCCAGTAGCTTCTCTGGAACATGAAATAAAGCTTGTTTTTCTTCTCAAAACAAAACATTTGTCCGAAAGGTGATATATTTGCGTCCAAAACAGTTGTCAACGAAACATCCAGCAGCGAACTTAGCGATCGCGTATTGTGTCTGCCGACTCATATCACTGCGCTCACATTAGCTGTATTAGCCTGTTCACCTTTAGCGGAAGTGTACGGCAGATGCGGTCCACCACAAGGGGAAGTTTACAAGTGAACAGGCTAATACAGCTAATGTGAGCGCAGTGATATGAGTCGGCAGACACAATACGCGTTCGCTAAGTTTGCTGCTGGATGTTTTGTTGACAACTGTTTGGGACGCAAATATATCACCTTTCGGACAAATGTTTTGTTTTGAGAAGAAAAACAAGCTTTATTTCATGTTCCAGAGAAGTTACCGGACCTACCTACGTGAGCTTGAGAAAGCGAGCCAAACCGGGATCAGCTGAGAGTGTCAGAGGTAAGCCGGTGTCAACACACGAAACTTTTAGAAGGAAACCCATACAGATTAACATTTTAAAAAAAACGCACTATCCCTTTAAACGGAGGTTTACAGTGAGTTCTTGGGTCTAGTCAATAATAGAAATTATTAGGTTCAACATTTGTGCGTTTACCTTTTGGATGTGGTGATGCCATACTTCCCCCTCTAGAAGCATGGAATCACTACATTATAGAATCTGAAAACTACCCATGAAAAATATCATGGTAGCTTTCCAACAAAATGTTAACAGGCACGGCAATTAGAGAAGTCCACAGGTCCCAAAAGTTCACCACCGAATCATCTGACATTTCATCTGTTAAAATGTGAGCTGATTTAATGCCATTTTCTTTTTTCAGAATGGCCCCTGAGTTGGTGAACTGGTCCTTAAATGTTAACGTACCTCGGAGATGACAGGTTTGCAGTACCCAGCTCCAAACACCAGGTTCTCTAAAGCTGATGCATCTCCTGTACTCTCCGGTGAGCCCTTCCCCAGCCAGGAGCTCTTCCCTGTCCGTGCAAAGCTATAGGCGACACAACATAGTATCAGTGTGTGTGTGTGTTTGTGTGTGTGTGTGTGGATAATCAATAGAGCATTGCGCTAATCTATATACTGCAATGCTAAACAATGGCGGTGTGGATTCATCTCATAAGTGTTTAGGGATCAATGTGTTTAGCAGTTAACAGATGCTAGTAATATATTTGCTCAAGAACAATTACTGTAGTAACATTTATACATGTAGTTTTCAGACACTACTTGATAAAATATTTGCACTGTAACAAGAGTCTTACTGGTTGCTTAATTTCCTCATCAAATCTTAATGAAATGATTTCTTGGACTACTCAAATATGATTTCGTTTTTCACGTTTTTGTGGTTTATCTTTTGAATATATCGGATTTCGTGAATTTAATATTTTCTCCTTCTACTTACATTAAATTGGGACTAAACTGTAAATTAACTTTGTGCTACTAAACTGTGCACATGGTATTTTGATAGCATTTCCTTTTGTTCTTGCTAGTTTTTTGGCAATTTGAATGCAAACTAAAGAAAAGTGGAGCTTGAATTGTGGTTGTGCATGGTGTTTTGATCTTTATCCCCATTTTAAGTTCAAATTATAAATCTGATGTCCAGTCCAACTTGTATAATCACTTTTCCTTGAGTAGTAGTATCCCAAATACTTGAATAAATTCCTGGACTACTACATTGTACTTCAACTCAAGTAATATTTTGAAGTAATGGTAATCTTACTTGTGTCCATTTTTTGTTTACTCTACCCTTCTGAATATGTGGTGTTACCTGATTAGCGGTTGATGTAAGGCCACCAGTGAAGCGTGGATGGAGACGGAGATGACGGAGAGGTGGAAGTAGTCAAACATGACGGGGACGTGGTGGTGGAGGCCTCTGCGTGGGTGGAAGTGCAGGCTGAGGGTGCGAGAGCTGATCAGAGGCACGCTCGCTATCTCTGCTAACCTAAAATAACACAACACAACAGTGATCAACCTGAAACAATGTAAATGTGCCCAAGTTAGCTGATTTTCATTGGTAGTTCCTTTGCAGATGTGAGAGGGTATCTTAAAGGTCCTATATTATGTAAAATAATATATTTAAGCCATGAGTTAAGAGTTAAGCCTGAACTCAGTCCCATCTAATGTTAATAAATGTCATGTTTTATATATCATTTTAAAACCATGGGAGTTAATACAATGTTCATATTTATAAAGCAATTCTTTCAGTCCATTACTTGATTACGCTAAAAATAGATTTCTATTCTGTGCAGTAGACAGATTTATCAGACTCAGTCCTCTATCAGGAACATATTATTATTACACCTCCCCATTACATTTATCTGCCCATTACAAAACAGAAAAAATATATTTTATTATTTCATGCATAAATAAAGTTGATGTTATCTCAAATTCATAACCCCTTAAAGGTCCCATGGCATGAAATTTTCACTTTCTGAGGTTTTTGAACGTTAATGTGAGCTCCCCTACCCTGTTTAGGGCCCCCCCCCATGGTTAAAAGTTGCGAAATGTCTAAACTGAGCATTTGCGATCCTTTTCTGCGTTAGAAAAAATCAGAGCTCAAACGGGCGATTTTGAACAAGGCACCTTATTGACGTCAGATCGAAAAAAGAAATGCAAATGCAGTTCCACCACCGTCTGTCTGTACTCAGCGTCTCTGTAAATCACGCCCAGAGAGTTTGGACTGCGGAGGAGCTACGCAATGCGAAATACGTTTTTTTATTTGCCTGGAGGAACTTGCGAGTGTTTCTAGGCTCGGAAGTCCTTTATCTGAGCCTGTGGATATCTGAAACAGCAGTGGTTTAACTTGATTTTCTGTGGAAATGTGTTTATTTTTCAATGGAAGGCTTCTCATCTCTCCCCCCGTGCAAAAACACGGAAGTGGGTCACAGAGCGGAGTGGAGAGCTTGGCCACGCCCCCACCCCCTACTATAGGCCATCTCTGTCCTCCTCATTTGCATTCAAGCAACGCCCTTAACTCATTCACTGCCGGCCTGTTTTCAGAATTCTAACCCCAGAGTGCCACAGGTTTCAGTAGAATTTCACTGATTTTCCAAGACCCACAGAATACTGAGTTCTTTGACTATATAAACATGGGACACATCAAAATAAAGTGTCGACTCTCTTCTTTCACCTGGAAAAAAAATTATGTTTCTAACCTTTTCGGTTCTCAAATAACTGATAGTAGAACATAGGGAAGTTTCAGCAAAAACACTGGTTTTTGAGCAAGAAATGGAGAAAACGAGCGTTTAGTTCAGAGAAGGATTTCGAGCAGATCAGTGACTTTGACATCAATATTTATCGATTTAGTGACACCTCAAACATCTAAAATAACAGAGAAAGAGATTTTTTATGACAAAGTACATTTTTTATTTACAAATATAAGAATATAAGGCTCTGTGAATCCTTCAACTCAATTGTGCCAAGAGATGTTTACAGGATATAATAATATCTTTTCATATAAAATAGAACTTTGTCACTTCACAACAATATTGAGGCTCAGAGTACACACTCATATACACACACACACGCACCTACATACACACACACACACACACACACACACATATATACGTATACGTACATACACACAAGCCCATGCATAAACCTTTACACACACACAGCTACACACGCACATACACACACGCGCGCGCCGCACGCGCGCGTACACACGCACGCACACACACACACACACACATATAAACTCAATTCTTCTCATCTCGTGCCTCTTTGGAGAGCAGAATCCAAGTCAGTAAACTTCTTTGGCACTGTCGTAGTTCTCTCTGCTCTGCTGCGCGGAGCAGCGCGATCAGGACACGCCCCCTGCCTCAGCCAGAGCAGATCTCTGCCCCGACATCGCTGCGTGTCTCTGTGATCCTCTGATCCGGGATCTTGGGTCCCAAAAGCGATCAAACCGCTCCGTAGGCGCTGATCAACAGTTATCTGCTTTTCCGGGTTCACTCGCCTCACCATCTTGCTCCACTCGCCTCCACTCGCACTCCACAGTACACACACACACTACACTCCTCTCCTCTCCCGCATCTCCGATCGGCAGATAATGATACAAGATCGCCACCTACAGGTTGGGAAGTGTGAATTACACCTTCAAAGCTGCTCCAGGTCGTATCCTAGCAACCCCCGCTGAAAAACGTCCTTGACGAGTTTATTCGTCACGGCACTCAACGTTCGGATTCAACATGACGAGAAAACTCGTCACCGGCAGTCAATGAGTTAATGGACTGTTCCAGAGTGACATTTATGACTCTTTCTCATCTTATCTCTCTTTCTCATGCACTGAGTGTTGATTTTGAAGAAGGATTCATTTACAGTATTAGGGAACCATTAAGGAGCCACATAAAAGCATCAAGAAGTACCATGTCATGGGATCTTTAAGCCCTACGGGCCCACCCATGAGCCCGCCCACTGCCACACCCACCACTGCCATAAAAAATCTGAAAATAGCAACTCAGCAGAACAGCCAGATCAGTCATTTTCAGATGAAATGAACACAGCTCAATTAAAGAGTAAATATGTCCCCCCCTAGGCACAACCTAGCATTGTCAAATGCTAGCTTTTTAGACTAAGCTTTTGTGAAAAACAATTCTAATGGACATGTACATGTGAAAGTTAAATATCAATGGAAAGCATAAAATCACCTGAATCCATCAATACCATAAGTGACTGAGCACGGCAAAGTAGGCTGCATGTCACGATTAGTGAAACGGAGATATTTGCATTAGAAGTTTTTTGTTTTTTTTTCAAAATTTGTGATTTTCATTTTTTTGCGGAATGTGCTAGTTGAGATCATGAAGAAGCCACTCCATGTTTCAGATAACAGCATTGGCTGCTTAAAAAACATACATTTTGTCTGTGTAATTGGCTTATTTTTCGGAAAGAATCGAGGCGTGTCTAAATTTCCATCCTACCACTGCGGACCAATCAGGTGACATTAGTGCTCTTTTGTCTTCTTTTTCCGCCTATCAGCTGTGAATACGTAGCTGCATTTTGTAGGACGCATTTGCCTCCGTAACTTAAAAAATCCGTAACTTTGACTGTAAATGCTACATAGGAAGGAATCTCTCCTTGGGACATGGGACCCATTTCTCCGAAGCTTACAGAATGCGATCGGATACTTTATTGCCAAAAGATCTGCGAATAAACGGACAACGAGGCAAACAACGAGGCAAGTAAGTGTACCCGATGATGTTCGCAGGAACATATTTACTTTATAGACTTTAGGACATGTTTAAATACTAATTCAGCTTTTTGTGTTGTGATCATATTTCATTACGGCCACTGCGGTTGTGTGCGGGACCGCGCTGTGCTAAAACCAGGACTAAACCAGGACTAAAGCAGGACTAAACCAGGACTAGAACAGGACTAAACCAGGACTAAACCAGGACTAAACCAGGACTAAAGCAGGACTAAACCAGGACTAGAACAGGACTAAACCAGGACTAAAGCAGGACTAAACCAGGACTAAACCAGGAATAAAGCAGGACTAAAGCAGGACTAAACCAGGACTAGAACAGGGCTAAACCAAGACTAAAGCAGGACTAAAGCAGGACTAAACCAGGACTAAACCAGGACTAAAGCAGGACTAAACCAGGACTAAACCAGGAATAAAGCAGGACTAAACCAGGACTAAAACAGGACAGGTGTGTGTGTGAGTGTGTGTGTAGTGTTGTATTGTATTAAATTGACAATACAGGTGATTTTTAACTTAACTTTTTAACTTAACTTTTTAACTTAATTTAACTTAATTATTGAATTATTGAATGATTATATGGACTTTTTGTTATAAAAGCATTTCCATTTTAACAAAGTACCTTCTAACTCTGACCTGCCCTGAATGGAAACACCACACCACAGTGATGTCAGTGATGGGGGAAGGCTTAGCTTAATGTCATGCAAATGAGTTCTGAAGACCTGGAGTTTGAGATCTTTAGAGAAGCTTTTCTCAGCTTGTTATTATTCAGATGTCCTGCTTTCATATTGCCACAGCGTCTTCAAATGTTGTCAGATTTCCATGTGTAAGGCATCATTGGAAAGCTTAGAATATACACTTTCAGAATCTGTGAATAACTCAAAATGCCCCTGGGATGAGTTGAGTCCTGTTTTGCTGCGGTCGGTCACATATGTGTTTGTCTATCCCTAGCTATAAGTAAAAAGGTGCAGCCAAATTTTGCACAAGTGATGATCTCATGTTGTTTTTACAATTCCTTTGTGTACCAGAAGGTACATCCACAGTTTAAAAGGCAATTTTCAGTTTTAATTTTGTATTTTTTGTCAGGTGGATTTAAAAGGGTTGTGTTTGAGTCTAGTGTACTTATCGCTAATGTTATACAACGACATTATTTAACAGCAGATAGAAAACACTAAGACACCAAGATCATCCATGTGGCCATGTGCAGGCTGAGAAAACCCTCAATATATGTACTTTTCCTTTTGCCGAGGATTTGTCCAAACAAGGACTTAGGGCTTAACTTTTGCGGTAGAGGGTCCGCCACCTGCATATCTCCATGGAAACTGCTTCAATTGTAATGTTCCACAGTATGGCATTAAACTTCTCTATCTCTATGGAGACAAGCAGGTAATGCCACCAGGTGAAGTTCCAGGTGAGATCTGAAGAGATGACCCCACTCACAGTAAGAATGTATGTTTCTTTAAGTGTTCTCGAGCAATAAGCACACATGTAATATTTGAGTAAATGCAAGATAGTTTAATGCCATACTGCGGATTTTCCCAAGCACAGCAATGACAATAAACTCTTGAAGAAGAACTGTGTAACTTTTCTGGTGGAGGGTATGCCACCTAATTGTTTCCACAGAGATGTCATTGATTTACTTAGAATAGAGTATCATTAAACTTATCTATCACTATGGAGACAGACTTCACCAGGTCAAGCTACAAGTGAGATCTGTGGAGAGGTAATCCCGACCACAGTTTTTTCTTTAAAAAAAAAACAAATCAACTACTATAATTTAATCAATGAAGATAGATTTGTTAAATGCCATATTGTGGAACATTTAAGCAGGCACCAGGCCCCTCACCAGAAAGTTGCATAGTTTAAATTTCACCCATGATATAACTCCTAATATAGAAACAATCATGTTATCTCATGTTCTCATCCTAGACCTGCTCCAGAAATGTCAGACTCCAATAGTGGCTGGTGTCTGGTTTTGTATTGAAGAATTTCAGTTTCTTTTAACAGAGCTACTTCCCACACTTGCAAGGGCATTCCTTTGTAGGAGAAACAAAACTACACAATCATTTGTCATCTGTGCATCTCCCCGACTACTGTAATCAGCCAGGTATGTCGAAAATAGAGACAGTACACTTAAAAAACACAGTGTAGCCCAGCAAAAACACTGGCATTTGGGCATTCAATGCAAACTCGTCATTTTGGACTTTTATTGTAATCACATGCATTGGCACACCACCTGCATAATAGAGCGTTTTCATGCCTACTTTGCATTCTTGCTCATGTATAAAAGCTCAGCAAGGTTACTTTTGTTTTTTGGGGGCTAAACATAATAGAAAAAGTGCACTGAAGCATTTAGTGCAGTGCTGTAAAACGTACTGTTGTTCATTATCGGTGAAATGGAGATCCAGCTTCAACTGAAAGTCCACCTCGCTCAGAGCCTCCTCCACCTGTGAACAAACAAAGGAGATTAGCATTTCTCTTCAAAGGGCAGTGCATTCAACAGTGTAGTACTTTAAAGAAGGGCTACTGTGTTTGTGTCTGCTACGTAGTTATAATCTCTGACAACCCCATTTATGACTACTCCTCAATGCTGCCGAATCCTACATGAATCACCGATTAAGAAAATAAAATTGGAGAAGTAGAGAGCAGTGGATGTATGTATGTATTGGAAAAGGAGGATTGCTCTGCAATATGACATCTTGAAAATAAGCTATTAAAGATTGTTAAGCAAAATACCCACTTGCCGAACAACTCTGCAGAAAGTCACAATTATTAGGTAAAATACCCACTTGACTAATAACTGTACACACAGTCACTGTGTGCAGTTATTAGGCCTAGGATGTGTATTTGTGTAACAAATTAAGATGTCACCTAAGGTGATCAACACCCTATATCAAGGTGTGCAGAATTATTAGGCAGCTTCTTTTCCTCATGCAAAATGTACCAAAAAAGAGATTTAACTGACTCTGAAAAGTCAAAAAATGTCAAAAGTCTTTCAGAGGAATGCAGCACTCTTGAAATTGCAAAGATATTGGTGCGTGATCATAGAACCATCAAATGTTTTGTTGCAAATAGTGTGTCGCAGGATACTTGTTAAGAAAAAAGACACAAATTAACTGCAAGCAAGAAGAATTTGAGAAGAATCAAACATGAAGCTACCAGGAACCCATTATCCTCCAGCACTGTCATATTACAGAACTGCAGCCTACCTGGAGTGCCCAGAAATAGCAGATGTTCAGGGCTCAGAAACATGGCCAAGGTAAGGAAGGCTGAAACCTGACCACCACTGAAGAAGAAGTGTAAGCTGAAACGTCAAGACTGGGCCAAGAAGTATCTGAAGACAGATTTTTTAAAGGTTTGATGGACTGATAAGATGAGAGTGACTCTTGACAGATCAGATGGATGGGCCTGTGGCTGGATCGGTAATGAGCACAGAGCTCCACTTCAACTCAGACGCCAGCAAGGTGAAGGTGTGGTACCGGTCTGGGCTGGAATGATTAAATATGAGCTTGTTGGATGGACTCGAAATAAACTCCAAAACCTACTGCCAGTTTTTAGAAGACACTTTCTTCAAGCAGTGGTACAGATGCAAAAATCTGCATCTTTTAAGAGGACCATGATTTTTATGCAGGACAATGGTCCATCACTGCATCAAAGTATCAGAGATGTTTTAGTTTAGCGATTAGTGATTAGCGTTCTCAGGGCATATATGCCCCGAGCATGTAATATATGCCCCAAGTGGTCTCCAAATAACACAAACTTTAACACTTTTCAAATCATAGAAGCTCAATGTCTTAGTCTACGCCTTCGTTTGAGTCAAAAGTGGCCTGTAATCTGAGATTTATCCATAATATGCCCCGAGAACACTAATCGCTAATCTAAAACATCTCTGAAAGTGCTCCATATGACACCAAAGTGCTATGGGTGAGTAAAACAACTTGTTTTATTACTGAAATAAGGCTCAGATTGTAAAAAAACGTTAATTCTCCTTTAAATGGGAGATTTACGGTAAAGGAAAATAGTACACAGTGCTGCTGCGCAAAAAGTTGATCATCACCAGATCAAGAAACTGAGAGAGTCCAGACTTTTGACCATTACTGAGAAGAAGGATGACTATATTAGTCACAGATTTATGTATTTATTTATTTATTTATTTATTTATTTATTAATGTAAGAAATGTTTATATGTAAATTTTGAGTTGTTTACTATTCTGACAGATGAAAATAAACATGTGAGAATGGAAAATGTTAATTTTTCATTTAGTTGTATAATAATTCTGCATCTTCAAATTTTTTTCTTCATCACTCAGTGGGACAAAATTACATTTTTACATCATTGGAATTGCCTTTTTAGGACATAATTATACATGACAAGTTTACAATTCAGTCCTCCCGTGGACCCACCACCCGCGGGAGGATTCATGGGGGCTGGTGTGTTGTGTTCTGGGCAGCAGATCTGCTTAGACTGCTGCCCCTGTGACCCAGAAATGGAGAAGCAGAAGAAGATGGATGGACAATTCAAATAAATAATTAAAATCAATCCTGTCTATTTTTTCTTTTTAATAATTAACAACTATATAATCTGGAAACGAATGGACATATTACATGTTGTCCATTTGTAACCTATGGCATGGGAGCTTAATGAATATCTGTCTCGTGTTATAAACCTTAAACCTTTGTGTCCTTTGTGTTACTTAAAAGTCTCTGTAATCTCATCTTTACATGAATAATACCCACACTTTGATCTCCTATGTGCGCTTGTTTAAAGTCTTATGGTACATGCATGTTCAAAGTACCACTGAACCCTCGGCATTTAGAACAGAGTACAAAGCCCGGTTGTACTGCAGTCGTTTGAAGAGCAGATCAGCCATGGGCTAATCACAATGAAAGTGCTGACAGTTAAAGGCATGGATGTGGTAAACAGACGATTGTGTTCCCTCATGTGATTGATGTAGCATGTGTATGTGTGTATGTGTAGCTGTACAGAGGCTATTTCAGGGCTGCAGTGTGGAGCTGTGGGCTGGAGATAACCTCTGGAAGAAAAAACACATAGGACTGGAAAAAAAAAGACTGGAATGGAGCCAACACAACTTGCTATAAATGTCGGCTAATAATAAACAAGTTAATGTTAGGAGAAAGGGCAAAGCTGTGTAAGGCAATGCCATTTTGCAATTAATAATAATCCAACAATGATTAAATGGCCCATACGATACTATTTGCTGATCTATGTTATAATGTTGTTACTTCATCACAAACACACCTGGAGTTGTGTTTTGTTTCATTCACCCATATTATTCCCTGCATATTTAGGCTGACTTCTTCTCTCAAATTGGAAACACTTGATAATTTTAGCCCTGGAATTGCCCGTCCCTACTGAACTAAAGGTAAACTACTACCACTTCATGACATCACGAGGTGGAACAGAGCATTTTGAGCTTTGGTGATGTAGACAGATTAATAATAAAGAGTTACTAAGACATGAGTGAATGAAACAAACCACAGCTCCAGGTATATTTGTGATGAGGTAACAACATTATAACATGGCTTAAGGCTCATAAAAGTCAATATAGGACATTTAAGTGGGTTAGAAAATATTCATTCTTTCTTTCTGATTACACATGATTTTAGCAGTGCCACATTTGCCACTCAAATATAGGAGACATTTTTCCCTTACTTGTTATGACTACAAATTGCTTTACTGTAAATTATTAAGAGCCCTTGCCCAATTTTGCCAGTGTAAACGTGAAATTACCTGGTCTCTCAATCTCAGTCTCACATACTTTTGACCGATCACCTATTTCTTATTTATATATTACACAAAATTTACTCAAAATTGCAAAATTTTGCCATGTTGTAATGTTATTACCTTATGAAAAATGAACCTGGACCATTCTGTTTCATTCAGACATGTTTGAGTAACCCTTTATTATCAGTCTGTCTACATTTCCAAAGCTCAGAATGCTCTGTTCCACCTTGTGATGTCATGTAGTGGTAGTTTTCAATTGAACCTTTTACCTTTTGTTGTGTAGAGATTAAGGTGATTCTCCAACTATCAAAGAATTTGTGTCCCAGGCAGAAATAAGAAAAACAAAAACACGTTTGTCATTTTTTAATTCATGCTGCACTTACTAGACAAAAAGACGAACGTAGATAAATTACTATTTTTATTGTATAAAATATGGTTTTATATTGAGTGTTTTTGCTATATGTCCTTTGTCCCTTGGCCAGGTTTTTGACTCCCTCATAAGACTGAAATTAAATTTGATTCAAAAGTAACTTCATTGACAAATGGCACAGAAATTCCTCATTTTAATGAAAAATATCCTGTGCTTGAAAGATATATTAGTATTTGATTTATTTTTCATAAAAGAAGAAGAATGACTTTATTGATCTCACACAGGAGAAATTGTTCTCTGCATTTAACCCATCCTTATTATTAGGAGCATTGAGCAGGACATTAGTGCACCCGGGGACTCTTCTCTATGATCTTGTTGCTTAGGCTTGGTCAGGACCTCAGCTGGAGGATTTTTACCTCTGGTGCATGTTTTGGGTTGATGGGGGAAACCGGACACCCAGACACGGGCAGAACATGCAAACTCCACACAGAAAGACCCAGGCGAGCCGGGGATCGAACCCAGACCATACATGCAAACTCCACACAGAACGCACACAGATTGAACCCGGAACCTTCTTGCTGTGAAGCATGAGTGCTAGCCACTCAGCCACCGTGCCGCCAAAAAGAACAGCTGTCCCTAGGGATCACTGTCATTTCCACCACTCACCACAAAATGTAACTTTTAACTTTTTTTAAACCTTTGTCTACTTGAACCACATCAGTTGTGATGTGACAGGAGCTCATGGCAGGATAGCAGCGATAGCTCCATGGAAGGAAGGGAAACAAGAACAAAATCAAGGTAAAGTTTTGTGGTAAAAGGAGAAATTCAATTTGTCAACTGGACAAAGTTTATTTGGTCGAAAACGTTTCGCAGCTCATCCGAGTTGCTTCCTCAGTTCTGGTTAGAGTGCTGATGGACACTGCTTATATCTAGCTGCAGGGAGGAGCTAACTACACTGAAATTATTCTGAAACTATCCCACATCTTTGAAGTTTCAGAATAATTTTAGTGTGGTTAGCTCCTGAGAGGACTGAGGGATTCTTCACCTTCTTTCAAGGTCAAGTTTTCCAAAACCAAGAGTAGGTTTATTGGTCGTCATTTCCAAACACCTCATATTTCCTTTGAATGTACAAATAATGAGAAAAATGCCATTTTAAATTGTGTATTTTGAGTATTTTTTATGTTAACTCTAAAACAGAGATTAGCATGTTAATATGTCATGAGATTTTAACAGAAATGCTAAACATTGTCATTTCCACAACAGTCATTTCCATCACTTTATTTATTGTTATTGTTTATTATTATTTATTTATTATTTATGTCATTTTCATTACAACCACAATGTTTCTACACATTGTTATGAAGTAGGCCTAGAACAAATCAAAATACAGTGGTATTACGAATGACCCAACAAACGAAAATTTCAAGTTACGAAACGCCTTCACGGTAAATTTTTGTCTCTAGATACGAAAGAAAATTCAAGTTACGAAACGCGAAATCTCAAAAATTCAAATAATGCGCGCTCAGCCACACACATTATAGCTTTTCTCAGACTGGATTTAAACTTTTCTCACATTTGTCTCTGTTTAAACACTCAAACTTTCATAGATTTTCAACAAAACGTATTAATAGTGAAGTGTGGGGGGAAGTGGGAGGGGGGAGAAGACTGCGCAGACTAGCGCACCATGACCCCGCGCAGAGCTGACAGCAGGTCTCGACCAAGGTCTAAACCTGGACTGGACCAGAACTAGGAGGAGCGCGGCTCCTCCTGGTTTAGTCCAGGTTTAGTCCTGGTTTAGTCCAGACCACCGCGGCTCCTCTAGACCTAGAGGAGGTCTAGACCACCTCTTGCATGGGTCTCGCTCACATGCGCTCAGACTGCCTGCGGTCTCCTCCTCGCTGCTCGCCTCAGCTGTGACTCGTGAGAAACCAGGAAATAGACCCGCACGCGGCGCTTTAATCCACCTGGTCTAGTCCTGGTTTAGTCCTGGTTTAGTCCAGGTTTAGTCCTGGTTTAGTCCAGGTTTAGTCCTGGTCCAGTCCAGGTTTAGATCTTGGTCTAGACCTGCTGTCAGCTCTGCCCCGGGTCATGCTGCGCACACGTGTCCGCGCAGTTTTCTCCCCCCTCCCGCTTCCCCCCACACTTCAATATTGATACGTTTTGTTGAAAATCTATGAAAGTTTTTAAACGAGAGACAAACGTGAGAAAAGTTTAAATCCAGTCTGAGAAACCAATCAGGACGCAGAACAGAATGTTACACTATAAAAAAAAAGTTACACTATAAAAAAAAAACCTTGGATTGGGGCCTTGGAACGAATCAGGCTTTTTCCATTGAAATAGCTACTCAACTTACGAATTTTTCACGTTACGAAACCACTTCTGGAACGAATTAATTTCGTAAGGTGAGGTACCACTGTATTTCTAAAAATATGTGTTGGATTTTCTGAAAAAACACTGGACCAGCTCTATACTCTCCATCGGGTGCTCGAGGGTGCATGGGAGTTTGCCCAACCAGTTCACATGTGCTTTGTGGATCTGGAGAAGGCATTCGACCATGTCCCTCGTGGGGCCCTGTGGGGAGTGCTCTGGGAGTACGGGGTTCGGGGCCCTTTGATAAGGGCTGTTCGGTCCCTGTATGACCGGAGCAGGAGCTGTGTTCGCATTGCCGGTAGTAAGTCGGACCTGTTTCCTTTGCATGTTGGACTTCGCCAGGGCTGCCATTTGTCACCGGTTCTGTTCATTATATTTATGGACCAAATTTTAGGTGCAGTCAGGGGCCGGAGGGGATCCGGTTTGGGAACCACAGGAGCTCATCTCTGCTGTTTGCAGATGATGTCCTGATGGCTTCATCGAACCGGGACCTCCAATGTGCACTCCAATGTGCCGAGTGTGAAGCGGCTGGGATGAGGATCAGCTCCTCCAAATCCGAGGCCATGGTTCTCGACCGGAAAAAGGTGGCTTGCCCTCTCCGGGTGGGTGGAGAGTCCTTGTCTCAGGTGGAGGAGTTCAAGTATCTCGGGGTCTTGTTCACGAGTGAGGGGAGGATGGAGCGTGAGATTGACAGGCGGATCGGTGCAGCGTCGGTAGTGATGCTGTCGCTGTACCAGACCGTTGTGGTGAAGAGGGAGCTGAGCCGAAAGGCGAAGCTCTCAATTTACCGGTCAATCTACTTTCCTACCCTCACCTATGGTCATGAGCTCTGGGTAATGACCGAAAGGACAGGATCGTGGATACAAGCGGCCGAAATGAGTTTCCTCCACAGAGTGGCTGGGGAGAGAGAGGGTGAGGAGCTCAGTCACACGGGAGGAGCTCGGAGTATAGCCGCTGCTTCTCCACGTCGAGAGGAGCCAGCTGAGGTGGTTCGGGCATCTGTTTCGGATGCCTCCTGGACACCTCTCTCGGGAGGAGTTCCGGGCATGTCCCACCGGGAGGAGGCCCCGGGGAAGACCCAGGACACGCTGGAGGGACTATGTGTCCCGGCTGGCCTGGGAACACCTTGGGGTCCCCCCGGAGGAGCTGGAGGAAGTGTCCGGGGTGAAGGAGGTCTGGGCGTCCCTGCTTAGACTGTTACCCCCGCGACCCGGCCCCGGATAAGCGGAAGAAAATGGATGGATGGACAGGTGAATGAAACTAAACAATTCTGGCTATTATAACGTGGCTAAAAGTCCATCTTGTGTAATATAGGACCTTTAAGATCTTTATAAAGACTGGTTGGTACAGATCCAGAGGAACTGTCTCATGGTCCACTCGTCATCATGAAGCCCCCTCATGATTCTTCTGATCTCTTGTGAGCTGTGCTGCTGTGTATTGTACTGGGTCTCCTCTCTCCCATCCATCACTGCTGTCTGTATCAGAAAACCATGACTGATGCTCTCCTCACTTACGGCCGTCAGGAGCGAGATTAGCCTTCACCACCTCTGCACACATCACTTAGGTCATATGGTCACTGCCAGCAACCAGGAAGAAGTCATTTTTCAAGATGGAGGCCAGAGTAAGAGCATTAAGAACACTCTGTCAATAAGTGTCAAGGAGATTGAAGAGGAGAAGTGACCCTGCAGGACTTTTAATCTTAAAAAGTTTACAAATGTGTTTTTTTTTTAGCAAAGGAATAATCTGGTTTTTTTACTGTAACAGATTCATTTCGAGCTATGTATCATGTCTCATAACAGTTTGGTACACTGTGCTGCAGTCCAAAGTAAAATTACCAGTAGTAGTAACAGTAGTAGTAATTTGAGGTATATCATCGGTATAAGTGGCAGTAGTAGTAAAAGTAGTAAAAGTAGCAGCAGTGGTAGTAGTAGCAATACCAGCAGCAGCAATGGTAGAGATTTTGCACAATGACCAGTATTGAAATCAGTATGCTAGTTAGGAGGTAAATCTATCATGCGTCACACTGGATTCTGTAATTCTCAACCTTTAGTACAAGTAGCAGTAGCAGTAGTACTAATAGTAGTAGCGGTAGTGGTAGTAGCAGCAGCAATGGTAGGGATTTTGCACAATGATCGGTACTAAAATCAGTAAATCATGTATCACATCAAATTGTGAGATACCCTATAATTTCCACCCTAAGCAGAGGTATAGTAGTAGAAGTAGTAGCAGTAGTAATAGTAGCAGTAACAAAATATACTAAAGGCAAACACAATACTGTATACTATTCTTTCCCTGGAGCTAAATCTGCTGTTGTAACTGACCTACTCAACCAAAAAGACTCTTTAATTCATTCGGCATATATTACCCATAATGTGGCCAGACTTCCAACTAAATTTCATTTCTTTGATTAAATAGTTGATGTCATATTTGGCCAGCTGGATAAATGAAAGCTCCGCTGGGCCTCTGCTGCTGGCTACAGCCCAAAGTAGAAAGTGCAGGGGAGTGAGAGGAAGTGCAGAATCAATGAGTCAGTCCAAGGTACCTTTGACTATACAGACTGCAAGAAGATTTATCCAATAAGAACTCTAAAAAGCCCATAGCACAGGGTGTCATAGGGTGTCAAAGGAGAGCTGCCCAGTTTGGTTTGTAAGGAGGAGCAGGCATCTATTAGTGGCTAATACTCTCGCCTCACAGCAAGAAGGCTGGGGATTCGACTCCTAGGATTTTCTGCGAAGAGTTTTCAGGTTTCTCCCTGTTTCTGTGTTGTTTTTTCATGCCAGTTTCCCCCATAAATGCAAATATGCCTGAACATAAAATCCTTTGGCTGAGGTAGTCCTGACATCAAGATCTGGAGACGAGTCCCCAAATGCCCACTGCTCATGACAGGTTGCCTAGTAACATGGACAAAAACTGACAAAGGGCAAAAATACATGGGGAGAACATGCAAAAGGCCCCAAATGGCGAGGGAATTAAACCTGTGATGGTCATGCTTGTAGTTTTTAATAATAATTTAAAGCATGTACCGATCAAACCATGCAAAATAAATCAAATGCCTGTTTTTGATACCACATTCTCAGGTACAAGGATGGATAAAAGCTGCTACATTATTAAGCACTAACACTTCAGTATGTTTTTTATACTCTTGTCAGTACACTGTTCTCATTTTATGCTCATTATAAACAAATAATACCATAATTACAGGCATAGCTAATGTGATTCCTGCATGTGCACAGTGGTAACACCAGCTGAAACACTTCCATTAGTACGCACAGTCATGGTTTTAATTGTGTTATGTGAAATCCAGGCTTTAATTAAAAGTGTTGTTGGACTCTGAAGAGCCAAACTGAAGGAACAAAAGATGTGCATATGTTTTAGTCTTCTACTTGTATCTTCTGTGGAATGAAAAATGTGGCGGGAGCTTGCTGAAGTAACAAAAGTAGAAGTAGAGATCTGCAAATTTGCCATCACATTACATAACTTGACAGAAGCTAGACAGATGTATGAGTCTTTGTTTTTTAATGTTTTCGGGAAGAACTGAAATGAGTACGTTTTGTGTTTTCCACCAAAGGGCATATTGTAAAAACACACTGTAACAAAATGACTGTCTGTAGCTAATATTAACTACACTGCAGAAACTAAAATCCAGCCAAGTTAAAATTACTTGAATTAAGAAAGTTTTATTATGATTTGAATAATTTTCACTTGGCAAGTAAAATGATCTACCAATGGGACAAACTTTTTTGTACTTAAAACATGAAAACAATAGCTTTTCCCACTTAAGATAAGAAACTAAATGTTGCTGAAATGAAGAAAAACACACTTATTCCACTGGTAGATCATTTTACCTGTCATGTTGACTCACTCAAAAAAAAAGTAAAATATTCTTAATTCATTTTAACTAACTTAAATGTTGCATTTTTACTTCAAGATGAAAGTAACAGCCAAATGCAGTTCTCAGATTGGCTGTCCTTGGGTAGCTTCACTTAGTCGCACCAACCTCCCAGTACTAACTTCCTCTTTCAGTGTTGTGAAAATCACGTAACTCAGCTTTAAGTGAAATACTTAAAAGCTTGGACCAAGAGTCACAAAGAGCAGAGCGAAAACAAACTTTTTCCAAATCCCCTGGAGAAAGGCGCAGACCTTTTTCCAGTCCACAAAAGTACAAATGTCCAACTTGTTTGTTTTGTTTCGGCTGGGCTGCTCCCACTATCAAATCTAAATGACCCGCCCAAAGACACAATGCTCCCCTGGTCCATGGGTCAGAGCCACCAATGGCTTTAAGACAAATGTCTGAGCTAGAGCTGTAAAAATACACAAATAATGTTGCCCTTAACAAACATGTGAGTCTGGTCATTGTGACACAAAATTGACTCTTGTGAGCTTTAAGCCATTTTACAATGTTATTAGCTTATCAAACAGTGTTTTGATTCATTCAAACCTGTTTGAGTAACACTTTATCATTATCCTGTCTACATTCTGGGGCAGAAATAATGCAAATGATTCTAGTGAAGGTGTATGGAGTTTAAAAACACTGTGGAGCACTTACTGTGTTACCAAATTAGATCACAAGAGTTTTCAATTTGAGAGAAGATGTAAACATGTGTGAATGAAACAAAACACAACTCAACTCAACTCAAGGCACGTTTTTAATGAGGAAACAACATTCTAAATAAAGTAGATCAGAAAATAGCATAATATGAGCCCTTTAACAAGTGGATTAGCCAATCAGGAACCTGCATGGCCTGTCCTTATCAAAACAAATATGTCATAAACAGTGTTGGGCACGTTACTTTGAAAAAGTAATTAGTTACAGTTACTAGTTACTAACCCAAAAAAGTAACTGAGTTAGTAACTGAGTTACTACACTATAAAAGTAAGTAGTTACCTAGGAAAGTAACTAATGCGTTACTTTTTTTTAAGTTAAAAAATGTCAAATAATTTGGATTTTTTTTGACAGTGCATTATACAGCTTTTGCTGCTTGGCTGGCGTGGCTCCATCACCGTGGCTTCATTTTTAATGGCACCGAGCATGCGATTATCATCATGGGGCCTGCTGGTGGCCACTAGTTTAACAGAAGAGTGCGCCGTCCAGAGATGCTTCATTAAATTCGAGTTGCTTACACTGGACAAAGTCTTTGGTCTTTGACACAATGTGCACGTAACATGTAAGTTTTTACCTTTTACCTTGACAAGGTTAAAATATTGCCTATACTTCTGTCTTCGACTCGGGACTCGCCGTCTGACACGGGGTGTGTATTGTGTGTGCGCTACTACTGTGTGCTGGGATTGTGTGTAGAACCCGCCCACCGCCCACTGGGTGTCTCTGGTTGGCTCAACATGAAATCTTACTCTGCTTTAGCCAATCATCATTACTTATCCCGCCCTTACCAAAGGGAGAGAAAAATTCCCCTGTGCCTATGCGAGTCGCGCACATGATGCCAGTTTCAAAATGAGTAGGTTCAGTAACACGCGGTAACGGCGTGTTGGTGCCGGTAACGGCGTTATAACGATAGATAAAGTAACTCGTTAGATTACCCGTTACTGAAAAAAGTAACGCCGTTAGTAACGGGGTTTATTTGAATGCCGTTATTCCCATCACTGGTCATAAATCATCACAGGGGACTGAAAATCATGGAACAATGCAGTAAATCTGTGGTGAGTGAAAGTTACAGTGGAGGAAGTTGAGACCGGACTGATATCTCTCTGTATAAATTATACAGAGATGTCACTTTAGATCTGCCAGGAAACAAATAATGTATTCCTTCAAAGAATTCTTGTCCTGATTAGTATGGATCTCTGACTCAAATATGCAGTGAGAATGCATTTTCAAGCCACTAAAAGCAATACTGTCTTGAATGTAAATGTGATTTGTACAAGACTAAAGTACAGATGTTAGTTCCAGCATTTTTATCACAGAGGAATACAAAGCTTTGACTCTGAGATTGGGGATAATTGTTGGGGTATTAAAGGAGCAATATTTTTGCCCCATATTACACCATTTTCTATGTTGTAATGTTGTTTCCTCATTAAAAACACACCTGGAGTTGTGTTTTGTTTTATTCACATATGTTTAACACACAATCCCTGCATATTTAGGCTGAGTTCTTCTCTCAAAAGGAAAACACTCTGTTTCACCTTGTGGAACGTGTTTTTAAACTCCATACACCTTCACTAGAATCCTTTGGATGATTTCAGCTCTGGAATTTCCAGTCTCAACTGACAAAAGAGGTAAAAGATAGCTGTTAACTTGAAAACTACCACTTCATGACATCACAATCTGGAACAGAGCATTTTGAGCTTTAGAGATGTAGACAGACTAATAATAATGGATTACTCAAAATGTGTGAAACAAAACACAACTCCAGGTATGTTTTTGACAAGGTAACAATATTATAACATGGCTTAAAGTTCACAATTTTGCGTAATATTTTTTTCTGTACCCCTTATTTCTGTGTCAGATGTATCCCCTCTCCCCCCATGTATGAAAAGTTTGATTGATTGTCCATAAGAATGTGTGGTGATCCTCGGGGGACTCACTCTGTCTCCATCCAGCAGTAGGTGCACTCTGAAGACCATGCAGTCATTGACGGTGATCTCCTCGTTCCTGTAGAGGATCTGCACGATTCGGCTGTACACAGAGCCATCGTAGACCCCCGGGGAAGTGAAGCTGCATTCTTCTGCAAGGACACAAAAGCAAATACTATTAGAAATCTATCCATGTCCAAACTATACTGCAGCAACATGCATCATACCTATTGTGCTCTGTAAAACATCCATTAAAGGTCCCATATTACAGAGATTCGACTCTTGTGAGCTTGAAGTCGTGTTATAATGTTGTTACCTCATCAAAAACATATATCCAGAGCTGTGTTTTTTTCATTCCTATATATTTGAGTAAGCCTGCATTATTAATCTGTCTACATCTCCAAAGCTCAAAATGCTCTTTTCTATTTTGTGATGTTGCGAAGTGCCTTTAGTTTAGTAGAGATGGGCAGTTCCAGGGCTGAAATGATCCAAATGTTTCTAATGAAGGTGTTAAGAGTTTAAAAAAAAGAACAGACTGTTTTCTGTTTGAGAGAAGAAATCAGCCTAGTTATGCAGGGTTTGTGTGTTAAACATTTGTTATTAAAGAATGTATTTAACATACAATATTTTAAACTATTTATTCTTATTCTTATTTGTGCTGCTGTTGACCTGGACCTGAGTGCAGTGTTTTGTTTCTGTGTATTTTTTTTATACTGAAATGACAAATAAATTCTGATTCTGAATGAAATAAAACACAACTTCAGGTTTGTTTTTGATGATGAAATATTACAGTATAGATAAAAATGTGCATAATTTAAGCCTTTAGTGACATGACAGAAAAGCAAATGGCACCCTTTTCGATATACTGTTATTGTACAGCTCTGGAAAAAAATAAGAGACTACTGCATTTTTTTCTGAAATCAGCATCTCTTCATGTATTACAGCCATTCCATTCCAGCGTCTGTTGAATTCCAACACAAACACAAAGCTGAGCTACTTCAGTTCTTGCACCAGGAGTGGAATAAAGTCACCCAAGAACAATGTGAAAGACTTGTGGAGAGCATGCCAAGACACATGAAAGCTGTGATTAAAAATAAGGGTTATTGCACCAAATATTGATTTCTGAACTCTTCTTAAGTGTAAACATTAAAGGTCCCATGGCATGAAATTTTCACTTTCTGAGGTTTTTGAACGTTAATGTGAGCTCCCCTACCCTGTTTAAGCCCCCCCTCATGGTTAAAAGTTGCGAAATGTCTAAACTGAGCATTTGCGATCCTTTTCTGCGTTACAAAAAATCGGAGCTCAAACGGGCGATTTTGAACAAGGCACCTTATTGACGTCAGATCGAAAAAAGAAATGCAAATGCAGTTCCACCCCCGTCTGTCTGAACTCAGCGTCTCTGTAAATCACGCCCAGAGAGTTTGGACTGCGAATGCGCTAGGCAATGTGAAATTTTATTTGCCTGGAGGCACGTCCGAGTGTTTCTAGGCTCGGAAGTCCTTTATCTGAGCCTCTGGACCTTTGAACAGCAGTGGTTTAATTTTATTTTATGTGGAAATGTGTTTATTTTTCAATGGAACACTTCAAATCTCTCCCCCCGTGCAAAAACACGGAAATGGATCAGCTGAGCGCTCAGAGCCGAGAGCGGAGAGTTTGGCCACGCCCCCACCCTCTACTATTGGCCATCTCTTTTCTCCTCATTTGCATTCAAGCAACAACGCCCATTATGGCCTGTTCAGAGAGAAAAAAAATACTCTTTCTCATCTTATCTCTGTTTCTCATGCAGTGTTGATTTTGAAGAAGGATTCATTTACAGTATTAGGGAACCATTAAGGAGCCATATAAAAGCATCAAGAAGTACCATGTCATGGGATCTTTAATATTATGTTGTTTTAAAATGAATTTGATCTTGTGTGAGGTCTGAAAACATGTATCTTTTTTGTTGTTTTGACCATTTGTCATTTTCTGCAAATAAATGCTCTAAACGATAATATTTTTATTTGGAATTTGGGGGAAATGTTGTCAGTAGTTTATAGACTCAAACACACCTATATAAAAAACTGATAATTTTGCAGTGGTCTCTTATTTTTTTCCAGAGCTGTATAAGGCGTTCAATGATTCAAAAATATGTATCGTCATGTCACATACACACATTCTTACTTACTTGCTTCCTTTAGAAATAAATGCATACAGTGACCTATACCAAGACATGCTCCCCTGATTGCCCACTCCAGTCACAGTACTTAGTTACTTGATTCTTTATTTGTCCGGGACCACATACAAGTTCATTACGCTTACAAAAGAAAAGATGATCTAAAATCACAGCTTGTGACAGACAGGGCAACTGTCAAAAATAAATCTGCCAAATCACTGTGATGTGAAATGAGCCATGGGTGTCAGACGCCAGAGTTAAAAAATCTGAACTTTCAGCGAAATTCAGTGCACGTCTATGAGCTTCAAGCGTCTGCCCTCAAACGAAGAGGCGTTTGATGTGATTTTGACCCTGCAGTCTGAACACAGCATTACACAACACTTCATAACTGAGGACTGTGATTATGGCATGTACTAACATTAATATTGATTTGCGATGTTCACAAATGTTCTAAGAGCACAGAAATATCCTCAGCGCAGAAAGTGTTCGAAGTGGTGAATCATCTTTATTTCCACTCCTCCTCTGAATCACAGCAACAGCTTTCTCACTCCTTCAAGTGTGTGATCTGTGTGGGGCTTGGGGCCCAGCTGAGAGCGCCCCCTGCTGGTCCGGTGATCTTTTCTCTCTCAGTCTTCCTCTGCAGGGCTCCATCTGACTACACAGCTTCTCAGATAAGTAATGAATCATCCCAGTAAACATTATTGAGGGAGGCAGAATGTATATAGTCTAGAGTTGTAAGTCCACTGAAGAATGTCTTTGTCGAGTATGTTAGTAAGCTGTGCCTTCAGATTTAAAGGTCCCATGGCATGAAATTTTCACTTTCTGAGGTTTTTGAACGTTAATGTGAGCTCCCCTACCCTGTTTAGGCCCCCCCCCATGGCTAAAAGTTGCGAAATGTCTAAACTGAGCATTTGCGGTCCTTTTCTGCGTTACACAAAACCAGTGTTGAAACGGGCGAGTTCGGACAAGGCACCTTTTTGACGTCAGATCGGCAAATGCAGCTCCAGCCCCTCCCTCTGTCTCTACTCAGCGTCCCTGTATACCCCGCCCACAGAGTTTGGACTGTGAATGCGCTACGCAATGCGAAATGCGTTTTTTTATTTGCCTGGAGGCACGTCCGAGTGTTTCTAGGCTCGGAAGTCCTTTATCTGAGCCTCTGGACCTTTGAACAGCAGTGGTTTAATTTTATTTTATGTGGAAATGTGTTTATTTTTCAATGGAACACTTCAAATCTCTCCCCCCGTGCAAAAACAAGGAAATGGATCAGAGAGCGCTCAGAGCAGACAGCGGAGCGTTTAGCCACGCCCCCACCTTCTACTATTGGCCAGCTTTTTTCTCCTCATTTGCATTCAAGCAACAACGCCCATTATAGAGTGTTCTGAGTGAAAAAAATTACTCTTTCTCAGCTTATCTCTGTTTCTCATGCAGTGAGTGTTGATTTTGAAGAAGGATTCATTTACAGTATTAGGGAACCATTAAGGAGCCATATAAAAGCATCAAGAAGTACCATGTCATGGGATCTTTAAAAAGAAAGATTAAACTCACAAATCACCCCAACTACCTCCATCTCACTCCATGTCTTCTCATTTTTTGTCCATAAAATCATGTCTAATCCTAATAATAATCCTAAAAAATCTTTTTAAAAAGTGAGGCTGGACAAAACTGCAAAATTATAATTATCACAATATCGCAATGAAGGTAGTTGCTTTGCCTAGAATGTTACTTAGTATGGTATTAAATCTCAATGGGGACAAGTATAAGACATCACTAGGCCAAGTCACAGAATCTCAAATCTTTCTGAGTTTCCAAGGGATCTGGTGCCGTTATACAGAATAGATAAGTTTAATGCCATATGGTGGGACATTTCAAGCAAAGCATGCCCCATGTCTTACAGAAAAGTAACACAGTGCACCTTTAAAGGTCCCATGGCATGAAATTTTCACTTTCTGAGGTTTTTGAACGTTAATGTGAGCTCCTCTACCCTGTTTAGGGCCCCCCAATGGCTAAAAGTTGCAAAATGTCTAAACTGAGCATTTGCGATCCTTTTCTGCGTTTGAAAAAAACACAGCTCAAACGGGCGATTTTGGACAAGGCACCTTATTGACGTCAGATCGAAAAAAGAAATGCAAATTCAGTTCCACCACCGTCTGGATCTCCACCCCCTGTCTCTGGAAATCACGCCCAGAGAATTTGGACTGCGGAGGAGCTACGCAATGCGAAATGCGTTTTTTTATTTGCCTGGAGGCACATGCGAGTGTTTCTAGACTCGGAAGTCCTTTACCCAACCCTCTGGACCTCTGAAACAGCAGTGGTTTAATTTTATTTTCTGTGAAAATGTGTTTTTTTTCATTGAAAAGGCTCTCCTTTCCTCCTTCGCGCTTACACACGCGGAAGTGGGGCCAGGCACAGCGCACCGCTAAAACAAGGAACCAGCGGCGCATTTGCCCCCCCCCACCCGCTCCTCTAACCAATCTGTGTCCTTCTCATTTGCATTCAAGCAACAAGGCCCAGAATGAGTTGTTCAGAGAGTTATTTTTTGACTCTGACTCTGTACATGTGTCTTTCTCATGCACTAAGTGTTGATTTTGAAGAAGGATTCATTTACAGTATTAGGAAACCATTAAGGCACCATATAAAAGCATCAAGAAGTACCATGTCATGGGATCTTTAAACATTCTAAAAACCTTGAGTCAGCTTCTTACAGAAATTTCACCCTGATTTAGCCTTGCTCTTTTTGTCAGGATTTTGACACTTTTACTACATTTACTTAAAATTACAATGTACCATAATTTCCGGACTATTGAGCGCACCTGAAAATAAACCGCATCAACTAAATTTTAAAAGAATTTTATTTTTGTACATATATAAGCCGCACCTGTCTGTAAGCCACAAGTGTCCACGTCGTCAAGAACGTGTTCAAGTTCGGGCCATCTGCTTTTATTGCCTCTGAAAGCTTTTGTCGTCTCTTTGCGTTGAGTCAGTTCATCACACTGCTGTCGCTAGCGTCTCATCATCGATTCATCAATGCCAAGCTCACGTGCAGCAGCTCTATTTCCTTCTTCGACAGTCAGATTGATTGCCTTTAGCTTAAAAGATGCATCATATTTATTTCTTCATGTGTTTTCCATGAGGAGGGTGTGTGCATGAAGCGCAAAATAACTGTTCAAAACAAAATCAAAATCTAGCACCTTCCTCGGCGTGTCGTCTCTTCACCTGTCTGTCTTCACCTGTCTGTCTCGCTCTTGCACCCCCGTCACTTCACGCTCTACTGCACATGTCTCCTGCAGAAAGAGCCGCTGTCCTGTCTGGGATCATGTTAGTGTCTGGGATCATGTCGGTGTCTGGGATCATGTCGGTGTCTGGGATCATGTCGGTGTCTGGGATCATGTCGGTGTCTGGGATCATGTCGGTGTCTGGGATCATGTCGGTGTCTGGGATCATGTTAGTGTCTGGGATCAGGTCAGTGTCTGGGATCATGTCGGTGTCTGGGATCATGTCAGTGTCTGGGATCATGTCAGTGTCTGGGATCATGTTAGTGTCTGGGATCATGTCGGTGTCTGGGATCATGTCAGTGTCTGGGATCATGTCGGTGTCTGGGATCATGTCAGTGTCTGGGATCATGTTAGTGTCTGGGATCAGGTCAGTGTCTGGGATCATGTCGGTGTCTGGGATCATGTCCGTGTCTGGGATCAGGTCAGTGTCTGGGATCATGTCGGTGTCTGGGATCATGTCCGTGTCTGGGATCAGGTCAGTGTCTCGTAGGATTTCAGCAGATTTCAGGTTCTCCCGGGGGGCGAGGACAGGTGTATCGATCAGATATGAGTGGATGTCCAGCTACTGAAGTTTTAGAAGTTTCTTCTCATCATTTACTCACTGTTCTGCATTTAACGCATACGGATCATTATGACGTATTCCCCTCACTAATGTTAATTTAGCATCATAACTTATTTTATCACATGGCGATAAACTGTTTTAGTGCTGACAACAGCGCTCACTAGTGCTGTAAGTTCATGTTAACCCCAGAGACAGTGACGCTTTCTGCATTCATCCGCTGTGTTGATAAACAAATAATCCATCCATATATTAGCTGCATCGTTTTAAACGCCGCAGGGTTTAAAGTGTGAGAAAAAAATAGCGGCTTATAGTCCAGAAATTACGGTACTTAGTGTTGGTTAAAGGAAAATTAACGTTTTTTACAATCTGAGCCTTCTTTCGGCAATAAAACAAGTAGTTTTACTCACCCATAGCAGTTTGGTGTCAATTGGAGCAGTATCACAGAACTTATGTTGAGCCGTTCTGTTCTACTAGTGATCCCGTATCCGTTAGCGTGAGTGCTCGGGGCATTACTTTGCGGTGTCCAAATAACACAAACTTTAGCACTTTTCAAATCACAGAAGATCGCTGTGTCAGGATAGACTTTCAGTGGATTCCAAAACGGCCTGAAACCCGATATCCAGCTATAGTTTCATTTGATGACGTCATCAGAGAGGACAGTGCGCATGCGTGAACTCAGCTGTTTTGTAAACACCGCTTGTCCGAAAGAAGCTAACACCACTCTGAACTTTACTTTTCTGTTGCGATATCGGGTTTCAGGCCGTTTTGGAATCTACTAAAAGTCTACCCTGACACAGCGATCTTCTGTGATTTGAAAAGTGCTAAAGTTTGTGTTATTTGGACACCGCAAATCAGTGCCCCGAGCACTCACGCTAACGGATACGGGATCATTAGCAGAACAGAACGGCTCAACATAAGTTCTGCGATACCACTCCAATTGACACCAAACTGCTATGGGTGAGTAAAACTACTTGTTTTATTGCCGAAAGAAGGCTCAGATTGTTAAAAAAAATGTTAATTTTCCTTTAAGTTTTCCACTGAGTCCAGGAAAAGTGCACTGTGACTACAGGGTGAAAACTGTTGCCCTTGAACACTTTTTTTTCATTAATATAATTGTATTGTATTGTATGGGTGACCGGTTGCACTTATTGGCAGATCTTAGCCAGTCTGGAGAGCAGGAAAAAAGCCTGACCAGTGACTCATGGTTGCATGTCCTGCAAGGTTGTAGAAAGGACAAGACTATTGATTTTTGTGAATGTTATGTATTGGATAACTAGGTGATTAAAGAAAACACATTATGTTTGTGTCTGCTATATTGTTATAATCAGCAACACCCCAGGATCACTATGTTATACTTGGAACATTTTAAATCAAATTATTCATCTAAATAATTAGTTAACAAAAGAAACAAGCCTGCTGACTTCTGCATTAGAAAACTCGAGTGCCCAATGGGAGCTGATGTCACTGTAAACAACATCATAACAAATTACCAAGTAAAAAAATAAAATTGAGTAATGAAGTGAGTACAGAGCAGTGGGCATATGCTGGTGGCGGTGAAAACGTGAATTGAAACTATAACATGGTTAAAAGCTTTGAAAAGTCAATTACATAAATAGATCTGTGTTATGCAGTTAAAAGACATATAGTAAAAACCACATATATGAACTTCCCACACACAAAATATATGTCAATTACAACAATTGCTTTCTATTGATATGGATATATTTATGGTCTGCAAGCTAGTAATCATGTTAAAGAAATGCTTACGTTTTTTAATCAATCTTCTGGTATACATGCCCACCAATTTAAAGGTGCTTTTTCTAGTAGAGAGTGTGCTTGTTATTGCTTTGCCTGAAATATCCCACAGTAAGGCATTAAACTTATTTATTTTGCATGTATTCAGCCAAACAGGTGTTACTGTTGAAAACATCATTCTTACTGTGAACAGGGTTCACAGTAACTTGGACTTGTGGCATCACATGATGGTGTTAAAGGTTAAAGGTTGGACTGTGAAACTTACCAGGCAAATTAAGAAGAAAATAAGAATGTAACCTAAGAAGTATTATTGAAAGTCTAACATTGTGAACTCGTCAACAATCCACACTCACTTTTAACACTTAATTGTCACAAATTAAAGGTACAATGTGTAACTTTTCTGGTGGAGGGCCTGTCACCTGCTTATCTCATGAAAATGCTATTGCTTTGCCTGGAATACACGGTGTGGAATAAACATAAATTACTAGATGACAGGCGTTTTTATTGTCAAACAATACTAGACTGGGTGCAATCATCAGCTTGTCTCCATGGAGACTGCACAATTTTATGGCATTCTGTGGAACATTCATGTGAGAAAATAACTACATTTGTAGGGCCTCTTTAAGATTGAATGTACACCAGTGCTCCTGCATATTACTACTACCACACAATTTAGGATCAATGAGGGCTTGTCGCTTCAGAGATAGTAGCTTATGCAGATGAAAGATATTGACACAGCGGGATATGTGAGCTCCTCTGGGACTTTCCTATGCTTTTCCAGTTCTAATCAATACCTAGTAACAGCTTTATTATGTTACAAACATACTGTAAACACAATGTGGATCAGATTTACACAAGATACTTTGATAACATGATAGTACCTTTGTCTTGTATTACATGACTGATAATGATACACTGCATCCTGCATCCAGGATCTCTTATTGATGTCTGTTATGTCATTCACTTTTTTCCCCCAAGATTTCTGTAATAATTCTTAAAAGGAGACAAGCGGCTATGGATCATGCAACAGAAATTGGTAGTGTACTGTAAAAGAGCAACAAAGAATAACAGAATAAATATTGGAGTAGTGTTCATTTGGGAATGAAGATGTTACATAAGAATTTCACACTAACTGACTAACTGATGATTTTGAACATTTTGCTATTTTCTGTATCAAATTTGGACAGTACTGCAGTACTGTTTAACCAACCACGTACCCTAATGGTTATCAGAATTGTGGAGAATGAACAACAATACTGTATTGGGTCAAAGTAAAAATGTCCATCACAAAAATTCAAAATAATGTCAGGTAAAATCAATATTTGTATGAATAAAATTTACTCTAGATTGCAGACAAGCAAAATACTTATTATATTATGGATAAATGTATATTATGAATAATTTTATGGATATGGATCATTTTAAAGGAGCTGTATCTGATTTTTGCTGTCTTAAAATGTGAGAAACTAGTTAATTCTAAGCAGGTCCAAAGTTATTCCCTGTAGGGTGACATCAGGTAATTTGAGCCATCAGCTAAAATGAGACATTTAAAGGGATATGCCACCCCCAGGTCAAACTTGAGCATCTCCCCACAGTCCAGAGACTAAAATAAGTGGTTTTTCTGGTGACGCAGCCATTGTCCAGGTCTGTCAGCACTGACCGCCGCGGTATCTGCTGCTCCTCCGCGTTAGACTGGAGTCTAACGTCGCCAGAGAAAGATTTCGGCCAAAAGGAATTAATTTGCTCGATGCATTTCCCAATTACTTTCTGTGTAGTGCGCATTCATATCGAGCGCAAATAAATGTACAAATCAACACGGAGAGCTTGACTTGGTCATTTTGGGTGGGAACTATTTTTCAGTGCGGAAAAAGACAGACGAAGCACGCACCACGCTGACAGCGGAATCCCTGTTACGCACCAGGAAGGGAGTTCCCCTGTTACGCAGTGTGGTGTGGCTCAAATTACTTGATGTCACCCTAAGTGCTTTTCACAACTTTCAGAGACCCACTAGTTCCACAACAAGCATGCTAATGCGCACTTTTTGATTTTAGGCCAATAGCACTCTTTATAATTAAATACAGACAGCACACGATTGCTTTATTTTGACCTCGAAAGCTGTTTATTTTTATTGATCTTTTTGCTCAAACACAACCTAAATCAAAACAAACAAAGAAAACAATAGGGCAGCGAGGTCAGGTCCAGAGGTGTGAAAACACTCATTATGGCCCTGAATGGTTCTGCTAGCAAGACCCCACACTCCACTCTCACTGCATATTTAACAGGCTCATCTAACTAATAGAAAATGTAAACAAATAGGTGTGGCAGTCTCAGTTTCATTGTAGTTAACTCCTCCCTTCAGGCAGATATTAGCAGTGTCCAACAGCGTCTGACCAGAACTGAAGAAGCAGTTTGGATGGGCTGTGAAACATATTCGACCAAAAAAACTTTTGTCCAGTTGACAAATTGAATTTCCCCTTTTGCCATGATTCTACCTGGATGACTGAGGGATTCTACACAAAAAGTAATCAAGTAATTAAATTAAAATTCATCAAACTGAATCAAATAATACTGCCAACATTTGACTAACAAGGTCAAAGGAGTGGCTGGTACAGACTTACTGCTAAAACATTTAAAGGTCCCATGACATGGTACTTCTTGATGCTTTTATATGGCTCCTTAATGGTTCCCTAATACTGTAAATGAATCCTTCTTCAAAATCAACACTCACTGCATGAGATATGACTCTGACAGTCTTCATGAGGCTAGATATGTGTGTAAAATGCTTTATTCTGGGTGTTGCTGCTTCAATGCAAATGAGAAGGACAGAGAGATTGGCTAAGGAGCGGGGGGGCGGGTTTCCCCCGCAGCTCAGCGCAGCTCGGCTCCTCTCTGTCTGCTCACTTCCGTGAGAGACAGATGAGAGACTTTGCAATGAAAAAAAGCATATTTACACAGAAAATAAAATTAAACCACTGGTATTTCAGAGGTCCAGAGGGTCGGGTAAGGGACTTGCGAGCCTAGAAACACTCGGACGTGCCTCCAGGCAAATAAAAAACGCATTTCGCATTGTAGCGCATTCACAGTCCAAACTCTCTGGGCGGGATATACAGGGACGCTGAGCGGAGACAGAGGGAGGGGCTGGAGCTGCATTTGCCGATCTGACGTCAAAAAGGTGCCTTGTCCGAACTCGCCCGTTTCAACACTGGTTTTGTGTAACGCAGAAAAGGACCGCAAATGCTCAGTTTAGACATTTCGCAACTTTTAGCCAGGGGGGGGGGGGGGGAAGGGGGGGCTAAACAGGGTAGGGGAGCTCACATTAACGTTCAAAAACCTCAGAAAGTGAAAATTTCATGCCATGGGACCTTTAAAGACTGCATTTTTAATGTTAACTTTTCTGGTAAGCAAACCACACCAAGTCACAGATCAGTTCTGTGGAGAGGCAGTCAGAATATGGAATTATATAACCACCTGTAATTTAATAAATGTAAGGTAGAACTGTTTAACATCATACTGGGACATTCCAGGCAGAGTGATGACATATCCAAAAAAACAAAAAGTTACACAGTGCACCTTTAAGAACACTGAACCCATTTCTGCAACATTCCTGTAGAGAATTCCACTGCTTCACCTCTTACTATAAACAGCTCAAATATGGAGTACCTCTCCTGTTTATACAGCTCTGGGGCTGTGTTTACAATTCACCTCACTCATTGTGTATTTGGAATCTACATTCACTTTAAGCCTGCGCAGGATTTGATCTGTTAAGCCCACATCTGAACACGGCAAAAAATCAAGTCTATAAACGCTCATATATTTCCTCCTCTCTCATACAGAGGAGGGAGACATGTCAAAAAGTGGATAATATCACCATTGTTGTTCCGGGGATGCAAAATTTGTATTCACTTTATTCCGGAAGTTGCCGTGGGCGCCGCCATTGTCATTCAGTTGTATTATTTGGCATGCTGCAGTTCCTGACAGCAAATAAGTTTTATAACTACAAAGCTGTTTAAAAGTCTTCCAAAGAATCAGAGCATTGTTGACTTGGTGGTGCATATCAGGGTGATTCTCCAACTATCAAAGAATTTGTGTCCCAGGAAAGAAACAAAAAGGAAGAAAAACAAAAACACATTTTTTATTCATGCTGCACTTACTAGACAAAAAGACGAACTTACAAAAGATTATGATAGATAAATTACTATTTTTATTATATAAAATATGGTTTTATATTGAGTGTTTTTGTTATATGTCCTTTGTCCCTGGGCCAGGTTTTGGACTCTCAGTCCCTCATAAGACTGAAATTAAATTTGATTCAACAGTAACTTCATTGACAAATGGCACAGAAAATCCTTATTTTAATGAAAATGATCATGTGCTTGAAATATATATTAGTATTTTATTTATTTTTCATAAAAAGAACAGCTGTCCCTAGGCATCACTGTCATTTCCACCACAAAATGTAACTTTTTTTTAACCCTTTGTCTACTTGAACCACATCAGTTGTGATGTGACAGGAGCTCATGTTAGCATAGCAGCGTTAGCTCCATGGAAGGAAGGGAAACAAGAACAAAATCAAGGTCAAGTTTTGCAAAACCAAGAGTCATCATTTCCAAACACCTCATATTTCCTTTGAATGTACAAATAATGAAAAAAATACCGTTTTATATTGTGTATTTTGAGTATATTTTATGCTAACTATAAACAGAGATTAGCATGCTAATATGTCATGAGATTTTAAAAGAAATGCTAAATATTGTCATTTCCACAACAGTCATTTCCATCACTTTATGTATTGTTATTGTTTATTATTATTTCATATTTATGTTACAGCCATTATCAGTTACAGCCATTATCAGTTAATGTTTCTAGACATTGTGATGAAGTAGAACAAGTCAAATTTGACTGTAGTTGGAGAATCACACATCAATATTTAACATTTTACAGAAATCAACCTACTTTATATCATGAGAATTAATTAAGGGCCCATATTATGCTATTTTCTGATCTATGCTATAATGTTTTATGTGATATGTTGTTTTCTAATCTAAAGATACCCAGAGTTGTGTTTTGTTTTATTCACGTTTAACACACAAACACCACTGTGTCTTTAAACTCTATACACCTTCACTAGAATCATTTGGATATTTTTACCCCTAATATTGCCAGTTTCTACTGAACTAAAAGTAAAAGGTAGCTGCTAAAATGAAAGTTACCATTACTTGACATCAGAAGGTGAAGAGTATTTTAAGATCACAGGATTCAATTTTGCATAACATAGGACCATTAAATAAAGCTGTAAAATAGCTGTTTAAGAATAAAATGAGCAGAAATGCCTAGTGTCATTTCCCAAAAAAGAGCGTAAGGTGATATTTTTGCACTTGGTTGGTGGCTGATTTTATGGTTCACATTTTAGTGTAATTTAATGACACTTAAAGGACACTGTCAAAGCTGCTTAAATGACACCATTTGAGCTGTATTACGCTACACATTGTATGTTTTACCTATTTGTATTATATAAAAGTTTACCGTAACTTTTGCTACAGGTATATGTGATGTTTTAGTCATGGTGTTTATTGTCTTGTTTATCAGATGTTTTATGTTCAATTTCAATTCCTGCAATTTCAAATCCTGTGTGTGCAACCTGTACATATGGTTTTTGACAATAAAGCTGACTTTGAACTTTAGCACATTCTTGGTGTATGGAAAAAGTCAATATCGACCACCCATATTCTAATATAGAATAACTGCATGCCTATATAATTTCACTGGCTCTTGATGAAGTATAGTGCACAGTATTAGCACCATTAAAAAGCTTCACTTCTGCCTCTCATCTTAAGTCACATTCACTCTGTATTAGAAATAATCTGCTCATATATACAGTATATACAGCCAGTGTTCTCCACATCTGCTGTTATGCACCACCAGGATCACTGAAGCCCACGCTCGCATAGTTAATACGAATAAGAAGAGGCTGGGCAGTAAACAAAAAACTCATTCCATACCTTGTTACTGCATGTATATACAGTAATAGTTTTAGCAGCATATAAAATTATATGGAAATAGCCCACTGGGACATTAGTATAGCTCAGGAGAGATGTTCGCCTACACACTAACCCAGGATTTGCTGGATTTTGCATTACAACATTTAATTGTGATATTGACAACATAAATTATGGTAAATTACTTTTTTTTATGAGAAAATGGTGAGCAGGTTACACCACAAATCCAATTTACATGTCAGATCTGTAGAGCGGCAAGCCCACTCACAGATAAAATGCAAGTTTTAGGTCAATCAAAACCCATGTTATTGAGTAAATGCAAAACGTTTAATGCCATAAATGGACATTCCAGACAAAACAATAACATCTCCATGGAGACAAGCAATTGATGGACCCTCCACCAGAACAAGTTACACAGTGCACCTTTAAAATAATGCATTAAGCACATATGACCGTGGTTTACATCAGGTCAAGTAAGTATGTGACTGGTCAGAGTGAGGCTGGTTGGTCCGAGCTAGAGGTGCTTTAACTTTTACAGAGTAATGAAAACTGAAACAGACTGATTCATATCCGCTACAGTGGACCTGACTCAGGGGTGCTCAACCTTATTTTAAACGAGATCTACTTTTGAGGTTGATGGTGTGTCGAGATGTTCCAAAAGGCCCTGTGATACACGCTGGTACGCAAAGGTACACGCTGTTGTGAACAAGCTGTGTGCGCTGGGGGCGCGTGTGGTGACGTTCTGCGAGGTGTCTGCAGCGCCAGACGAGCGCACAGGCTGCAGTGAGAAGCCCCGCGCAGTCCCACACACTGGTAAAAGTTTATTGCTGTCGGCAGCGGCTGTAATGAAATATTATCGCACTCATCTCGAGACCGAGACCAGTGTCGAGTACTACGACACAGCGATCTACCCACACTACCTTGGCGATCGACGTTGTTGGGCACCCCTGACCTGACTGATGGAAATGGTACTCTGTTTATATATAGTGATTAAAATGATCAAAGTTCCATGCATTATTCATTCAGTTTAATGACCTGGTAAGGCGACTTTAGCCACAGCAGCCCTGGGGCAGACTGACCAAAGCAAGACAGCCAATCTTTACCCCTCCGACCACCAACACTCACTCCTTATTTCCATACAGGCCAGGTGGTGTGCTCTCGCCGCAGAACCCTGCCCTATAATGAGAAGGTGTTTTGTTTAATGCTCGCTGGGCTGTGCAATCAATCACATTTTAATAGAGACTCAGTTGTCTCTAATCACAGTGATCAGCTTAAGTCTTTTTTAATTTGAGAGCTCTACAGCCGGTCCTCTGTCAGTAAAAGCAGTTAAGACCTGAGTTCGGAGGAATAAACGTGACTATTCTAATGGGAATTGTTGCAAAATAAATAAATCTTATCTCTTGTGCTGCTAATGGTATTTCATTAATGGAGCAGCATATTTCATCTACAGTATTTACTTTTCCATTCTTTTGTAGCCATGAATCCAACTTGTTCCGGTATACTGCTGTGTTCTATTCGTCCTTGGAGGTCGGACTTGCATAGCAATCACGCAGTTTCTACTGGAAAACTTAGAGAACATCTCTCCTCCTGTCCATTCGCTTCTGTGAACCCGCTCACAACATCTGCTGTTACGTCATTCCGAGTTGTGCCCTCTGAAGGTTATTGGAACGTGATTTTTACTATTAAATCAAGCTATTTTCATATCTATAGCAACATGTGTGACATTATCTCCTCTACTTGAAGTGTTTTGCTCATATCCCCGCAGCACGCCTCTCTTAACTCAATCATTTAAAAGGAAAACGCACTCTGTAATTGTGGGTGAATCACTGTCATTAAACGCAGTATTTATGAATGTCAAGAATATACGATGGGGGTAGTGGATCATATTTCATCTTTCTGTTAGTGACCTTGTGATAAACTGCAATGAGGAGGGTGTGCTGTAGTCGTCACATTATAATATGGATCTGACAGAGAAGGCCTATCCAACATGCATGCTGAGGCGCTGTTGAATTATAAAACTGCAGTCAGTGGGTTAGACACAGGAGCTGCACTGCGGCCCACCTATGAAATATTATTCTTCAAAAAGCCATATGCAAGACTGAATCAGTGCTGGAGAGAGCAGTAAACAGACTGGTGGATTAAAGGCTAGCGCGAGTAGACTGTGCTTGTGACCAGTATGTTCGGGCTAAAATGTTTAACAGATAATGTTATAATGTGATGTTTCCTCATCACAAACACACCTGGAGTTGTGTTTTGTTTCAGTCACACATGTTTAACACACAAATCATGTATATTTAGGCTGAGTTCTTTTTTCAAACAGAAAACATTCTGCGCCACCCTGTGATGTCATGTGGTAATACAGGAAATGCTCCACTGTGTTTTTAAACTCCAAGAATCTATTTTGGGTAATGGGACTTTTAAGGAACACAAATTACCCTTTTAACTGACAAAACTAGGACTAAATCAGGAGTAAAATCAATCTAGGATTAGTCCAGGTCTAAACCTGGTCCTAGGCCTGTCATGATAATGACTATATCAACCTTTTGGACTACACAGGGTCTAAACTAGATCTAAACCAGGACTACACAGGGTCTAAACTAGATCTAAACCAAGACTACACAGGGTCTAAACTAGGTCTAAACTAAGACTACAGAGGGTCTAAATTAGATCTAAACCAGGACTACACAGGGTCTAAACTAGATGTAAACCAGGTCTACACAGGATCTAAATTAGATCTAAACCAGGACTACACAGGGTCTAAACTAGATCTAAACCAGGTCTACACAGGATCTAAATTAGATCTAAACCAGGACTACACAGGGTCTAAACTAGCTCTAAACTAAGACTACACAGGGTCTAAACTAGATCTAAACCAAGACTACACAGGGTCTAAACTAGATCTAAACCAGGACTACACAGGGTCTAAACTAGATCTAAACCAGGACTACACAGGGTCTAAACTAGCTCTAAACTAAGACTACACAGGGTCTAAACTAGATCTAAACCAAGACTACACAGGGTCTAAACTAGATCTAAACCAGGACTACACAGGGTCTAAACTAGATCTAAACCAGGACTACACAGGGTCTAAATTAGTTCTAAACCAAGACTACACAGGGTCTAAACTAGGTCTAAACCAGGACTACACACAAACCCTGTATATTTAGGCTGAGTTCTTTTTTCAAACAGAAAACATTCTCTGCCACCCTGTGATGTCGTGTGGTAATACAGGAAATGCTCCACTGCGTTTTCAAGAATCTATTTTGGATAATAGGACTTTTAAGGAACACAAATTACCTTTTTAACTGACAAAACTAGGACTAAATCAGGAGTAAAATCAATCTAGGATTAGTCCAGGTCTAAACCTGGTCCTAGGCCTGTCATGATAATGACTATATCAACCTTTTGGATATATTTTTGGGGGTCAATATTTATGAGCACTTTGTCTTTGTAGGGAAACTTTACTGTACTATAATAAGATTTCAGCTGCAGAGGGTTGAATAAATAACTTATTACGTGTTTCATATATTTACTGCAGCTCAGAATATCTTTTAGGGTGAAATCCTGCTTTAGGGTGATGGTGTCAGCGGCATAGTGGCGTTCAGCACTATCTAGCTATGTGTATGTTTTCTTCAGCAATACCATTCTCAAAAATGTGTTATTGTAATTTGTTATTTAGTTGGTGACAGGCCTACCTGGTTCAAACTGGGGCTGCAAGATTAATCGCAACATCGCAGTATGAAGGGACGCAATTAGTAAACTGCAAAGGCTGCGATTTTTTCCACCAACAACAGAATGTCCTGTATTGTCCACATAAACCTACATTCTACAAACACGTTCTGAAATGTGATTGTTGTAATAGTTTGTCAGTTCATATTTCAGTCTTTTTGTAAATTCTTCTGAACACTTTTAAAATGTGAACTTGGAACAGAATCCTATTATTAAACTAGATCTAAACCAGGATTACACAGGGTCTAAACTAGATCTAAACCAAGACTACACAGGGTCTAAACTAGATCTAAACCAGCACTACACAGGGTCTAAACTAGATCTAAACCAGGACTACACAGGGTCTAAACTAGATCTAAACCAGGACTACACAGGGTCTAAACTAGATCTAAACCAGGACTACACAGGGTCTAAACTAGATCTAAACCAGGACTACACAGGGTCAAAACTAGATCTAAACCAAGACTACACAGGGTCTAAACTAGGTCTAAACCAAGACTACACAGGGTCTAAACTAGGTCTAAACCAGGACTACACAGGGTCTTAACTAGGTCTAAAGCAGGACTACACAGGGTCTAAACTAGATCTAAACCAGGACTACACAGGGTCTAAACTAGATCTAAACCAGGACTACACAGGGTCTAAACTAGATCTAAACCAGGACTACACAGGGTCTAAACTAGGTCTAAACCAGGACTACACAGGGTCTAAACTAGGTCTAAACCAGGACTACACAGGGTCTAAACTAGGTCTAAACCAGGACTACACAGGGTCTAAACTAGATCTAAACCAGGACTACACAGGGTCTAAACTAGATCTAAACCAGGACTACACAGGGTCTAAACTAGGTCTAAACCAGGACTACACAGGGTCTAAACTAGATCTAAACCAGGACTACACAGGGTCTAAACTAGATCTAAACCAGGACTACACAGGGTCTAAACTAGATCTAAACCAGGACTACACAGGGTCTAAACTAGGTCTAAACCAGGATTACACAGGGTCTAAACTAGATCTAAACCAAGACTACACAGGGTCTAAACTAGATCTAAACCAGGACTACACAGGGTCTAAACTAGGCCTAAACCAGGACTACACAGGGTCTAAACTAGGTCTAAATCAGGACTACACAGGGTCTAAACTAGATCTAAACCAGGACTACACAGGGTCTAAACTAGGCCTAAACCAGGATTACACAGGGTCTAAACTAGATCTAAACCAAGACTACACAGGGTCTAAACTAGATCTAAATCAGGACTACACAGGGTCAAAACTAGATCTAAAGCAGGACTACATAGGGTCTAAACTAGATCTAAAGCAGGACTACATAGGGTCTAAACTAGGTTTAAAACAGGACTACACAGGGTCTAAACTAGATCTAAACCAGGACTACAGGTTTTAAACTAGATCTAAACCAGGACTACACAGGGTCTAAACTAGATCTAAACCAAGATGTGACACGGGGTCTATTCTACTGTAATTCGATGGCTTAGTCAGAAGGATGTTTTGATTATTTAATTAAGGAAGTTCCCAAAAGAAGAAAGTTTGACGAGTGCTATATACAAGACAGTGAAATAAAAAAAAGATATTTACAATATATACACACACAACCGCAGAGATCTGCTCCATAAGCTCTGCTGTTACCTTCTCTCTACAGCTCCAAGTCCAGACTGACTGAGGTAGGGAGAGTGGCCCCCTTTTATCCACCAAGGCTCCTCCCCCCAGCCAATTAACACAAAAATACTAGGTTTTCCCCATTAAAACCCATTTAACAATAATAACAAAAATATAGCACATACATTGGAATACAGTGTGCAACATGGCCATGTCCCTGCACCTGTATCAGCACCAGTAATAGTAACATTGATCAATTCCTTATATTTCTCCTGATGTCACTGTGACGTAAGATACCATTATCCCGCGCATGACGAAATAAAACGGAAGTACGATCGGCGCTCGGTTTGGCAGTGAGCGTTGTGAATGGGAGATGGATACTTGTTTGGAGTGTGGTGAAAAACAAAGTTATGGACGTGAAGGATTCAACAGCGGACTTGTGTGCACCCAAGACTACTGCGGTGGTGAACGGACCGAAAATATATAGCAGCAAACAGCGTGGACAGATGGAAAGTGGGACACGGAGCGCAAAACAGCGAAATGAATGAAACCGGGTGAGCGGCGAGCGCGGGCTGTTTGGAGGTACTTAAGTGAGCGCGGTCTTTGACGGAGCTACTCCGTCACACAGGACTACACAGGGTCTAAACTAGGACTAAAACAGGACTACACAGGGTCTAAACTAGGACTAAAACAGGACTACACAGGGTCTAAACTAGGACTAAAACAGGACTACACAGGGTCTAAACTAGGTCTAAAACAGGACTACACAGGGTCTAAACTAGGTCTAAAACAGGACTACACAGGGTCTAAACTAGATCTAAACCAGCACTACACAGGGTCTAAACTAGGTCTAAAACAGGACTACACAGGGTCTAAACTAGGTCTAAAACAGGACTACACAGGGTCTAAACTAGGTCTAAAACAGGACTACACAGGGTCTAAACTAGATCTAAACCAGGACTACACAGGGTCTAAACTAGGTCTAAACCAGGACTACACAGGGTCTAAACTAGATCTAAACCAGGACTACACAGGGTCTAAACTAGGTCTAAAACAGGACTACACAGGGTCTAAACTAGGTCTAAACCAGGACTACACAGGGTCTAAACTAGATCTAAGCCAGGACTACACAGGGTCTAAACTAGATCTAAACCAGGACTACACAGGGTCTAAACTAGGTCTAAAACAGGACAACACAGGGTCTAAACTAGATCTAAACCAGGACTACACAGGGTCTAAACTAGGTCTAAAACAGGACTACACAGGGTCTAAACTAGGACTAAAACAGGACTACACAGGGTCTAAACTAGGTCTAAAACAGGACTACACAGGGTCTAAACTAGATCTAAACCAGCACTACACAGGGTCTAAACTAGGTCTATAACAGGACTACACAGGGTCTAAACTAGGTCTAAAACAGGACTACACAGGGTCTAAACTAGGTCTAAAACAGGACTACACAGGGTCTAAACTAGATCTAAACCAGGACTACACAGGGTCTAAACTAGGTCTAAACCAGGACTACACAGGGTCTAAACTAGATCTAAACCAGGACTACACAGGGTCTAAACTAGGTCTAAAACAGGACTACACAGGGTCTAAACTAGGTCTAAACCAGGACTACACAGGGTCTAAACTAGATCTAAGCCAGGACTACACAGGGTCTAAACTAGATCTAAACCAGGACTACACAGGGTCTAAACTAGGTCTAAAACAGGACAACACAGGGTCTAAACTAGATCTAAACCAGGACTACACAGGGTCTAAACTAGGTCTAAAACAGGACTACACAGGGTCTAAACTAGGTCTAAAACAGGACTACACAGGGTCTAAACTAGGTCTAAAACAGGACTACACAGGGTCTAAACTAGGTCTAAAACAGGAGTACATAAAGTCTTAAAATGCTGATCATGATCTTTAATTCGTCTTGTTTGGGAAAATACCGTTAACGCCATACAGAATATTGTGGGATGCAGAGGAGAATGAAGGAACATTTTGTTGGACGAGAACCATACAGAAGCAGGCAATGTGCTATTGAATAAGACATGTTGTTGGATGAGAGCCATGTGGAAACAACAGTTGACTTGGTTCGACAGTTTATTCTGAAACATGTTTTTGCTTGAGAGTTCAAAATCAAGTACAGGCCCTTTTTGTAAGTTGCAAACCTTGTAAACCGGGAATATATCAGTTCTAACATACAGTAGATTTAAACCTGGACTTTACAAAGCTAACTGTATGCTAACTATAAACTAGGTTGCAATGTTCAAACTATAGGTGTGAGCAAGACTTAAGTATTTGGCAATGCTCTATTCCATAAAAGTAAGAGTATTATTGTGATTCATGAACAAGAAATGTATAGATGCTACAGTGCGCTCAGGAGATTAAAAACACATACCTTTTAATAAAACTGGGGAGCCTGAATCCTCAATGCAAACATTTTACAACTTTTTGCAACTCTTCCAAACTTCACAAATGTGCTTTCAAAATGATGTCTTGAAAGTCTTTAAAATGTCATTATAAGCCCCTGTAATTGCCTGAGGTGTTTTCAAATGTCAACATACTTCTGTGTGTCTGATGGAAAGATATTTTAGATAGAGATATAAGATACCTGATATTCTAATTTTTAATTAAGATTCAGACAGAATATTTCTATGCACTAGGGCTGCAACAAATGATTATTTTGGTGATTTTTCACTTAGGCTACGTTCACACTGCAGCCTGAAACGACCCAAATCCGATTTTTTTGCCTCTATGCGACCTGTATCTGATCTTCTAATGACAGTGTGAACGACACAGATCCGATTTTTTCAAATGCGACCCAGGCCACTTGGATATGTGGTCCTTAATCCGATACATATCCGATCTTTTGACATGCGACTTCAGTCTGAACGGCCAGGTCGCATTCATCTGACCTGAGTGTGTTTCCTCCAATGAGAGTGGTACAAGTAGGCGTTCACAAATGTGCACAAACGTTCTTCTCGTCATGCGAAAATAGTATATAAACTCGTTATCAGTGAAGCGGCGAAGCACGTAGCAATCCCACCCCTCCTGCCTGTGACTCCGCACCCACATGTTCCTTTCTGCACACGTTGCTGCCACTGCCCCACAAAACGCTGCGGCCAAAAACCTTGTCCTTCTCCGTCTCCTCCTTAAAACAAATAAGCTGTACATGTTTTGGCTCCGGTACGAAAGCAACTTTAGGCTACTTCCGTAAACATTGAGCGCGTTCGCTGCGTGTGACGTCATCGTGTCCTCCAAGGCGCATGCGGGACACTTATGGGGAGTTTAGCGTTCACACTGGAGATCACATACAATTCGCATTTACCTGGAAATGTGAACGGCCTCGCAAAAAAATCTGATTTCACAAAAAAATCGGAATTGAGCATTAAGCCCTGCAGTGTGAACGTAGCCTTAGTTAGTCAAACAATTACTTCTATTGATACTTTGCAATCATCAATATTCCCTGGGGTGTGATGCTAACTGTAGGTTCTACTCTGAGTCTTATTAGACTTTAATCTGAGCTTTATTTTAACACAATCACAAACCATAAAGGACTGTCTTAGATGGAGCAACAACAGATTTGTGCTGCTGAACAAGAAGTGTTGTACTGTTCATATTTTGGGCAAATGTGAACTGAACGCACTGTATTACTGCCTGATGAACGAACTGTGAACGCATTCATTCTGGTGTCTGTGAACAGCATCTGCTAATCTATTTTTTGTTCAGTAGGGCGCCAGATTTCTTTAGTGTCCCAGGCAAAAACCTGCCTAAGTACACCGTAAAGAGCCCTTAATATTTAGTGGAAAGACATTCAATCTGGCAATAACACCAGCCACCAGTGTCACATTGCCGCATGTCATCGAAACAAGAAAACAAAAAAGCAGCATGGAGGCGACTGTAGCAGGTAGGAGCAACAAGGATTCATCATATGAACATTTAAAAGAGCTCTATGACAAGGTCGGTGAGGAAGGAAATAATCTCACATTTATATGAAAAACTTTCCAACTTTCCAAAAGAAAATCTGGACTTGAGTCACATCAACAGCAAACTTAAAGTGACAAATTAACTGAAGCACAGAGCTGGCCTTTCAAGGTATATGAAAGCAATTTGATATGAAGATGAAACCTAACACATAGTTTCAAAAATAAAATAATTGCTGTCTGTGGTTCTATATGGGCTTTGGCAATGATATAGAAAAATAATAGCTTGCATCAACTATGAACAAACTATTAATTATAAACAATTATGATCTATGAACGAACAAGTTCATTTTGAAATTTGTGAACTGAATTTGAACTAGCTCAAGTAAAAGAGGAACTTTCCCAACACTGTAAACAAGTCTCTCACACATAAAATGACAGTTACAAGAAAGCTCGCAACACTTTTTCCTGTTACTCACACTCACCATTTCTGTTGAAAACCAAGCTCCTAAACTGGACCATAAACGCTTCTATTGATCACAGACTCAAATTTGTGTTTTTTCTTGGGTTTTCAGACAAACTTAATCTCAATATTTTGGTTTGCTAATGTGTGCACTGTGTCACCATGGTAACTCCTAAACATTCTGCCATTAGAGATACTGTACATGTATTACACCCCCAGCATGATGTCACTGCAAAGTATCAATTGTACATTGAGGCTTTTTAAATACATTATCAACCAAATAAAGAAATGATAAATGAAGTATGATAATTGAGGGCTTCTAAATAGTGATTTATTTTTTTAAATTTCATGTGTTATAGACTCTGTATAGTCCAGATAACTACAATTACAGTCAAATAGTCACCATAGTGGATTAATGGTTGCAGCCATATATTATATGAAGACACTAACAATAGCATAACAATGATGATAGAACTATATGAGGAGTGAGACTAAAAACAGCACACCTGGTCATTGCTCCACTTCCTCTACCTCTAACAGACTAACTCTCCTCTAAATATGGAAGCTCCAAAACCACACTGGGTCACTTGAAGCTATTCTATACATGTTATTTGAAGTAATGAAATATAAAACTATGACTAACAAAAAAAAAAAAAATCCGACTTACACCTGACAAGGCCTGTCACAATAACACATTTTGATATACTGCTGAAGTAAATATAAACGATAAACAAAACAAATTTATACCACTGACACAAAAACTCAAGAGCAGATTTCAACCACAAAAACCATTCTAACTGTATAATATAATAAAAGGAAGTTATTAATTGAACCTATTAAAGCTTAAATTTAATGTATTTACTTGTACTTGTACATAGTAGAACAGAAAAATAACAAAACGTTTCCCAGTAGTACTAACACAGTATTTCGACAAATATTGACCCCAAAAATATTGTTCCACTTTTCCTGTACTGAACAATAAGCCAATAAATGAACCTATATATATGTTTATGTTTATAATAGGAAATACACCCTAACTGAGAATACACATTATAGGGTAATTTTTTTTCTTTACGAAACAAAAATATGGTATCACAATTTATAAAACTTAACTTATCTGGAGTTTGGTTCATTTACACATGCTTGAGTAACACTTTATTACTTATGTATTAATCTGTTTACATCTCCAAAGCTCCAAATGCTCTGTACCACCTTGTGATGTCGTGAAGCTGTAGCAAAAGGAGAAATTCAATTTGTCAACTGGACAAAAGTTTATTTGGTCGAATATGTTTCGCAGCTCATCCAAGCTGCTTCTTCAGTTCTGGTGAGACGCTGGTGGACACTGCCTATATCTGCCTGAAGGGGGGAGCTAACGACAATGAAACTGAGACTGCCACACCTATTTGTTTACAGTTACAGAGAGGGGATAATAAACATTTGTCCAGCTGACAAATTGAATTTCTCCTTTTGCCATGGATTCCACCTGGAAGACTGAGGGATTGTACATTCCTGAAGCTGTAGTTTACCTTTAGTAGAGTAGGGATAGGCAACTCCACGGCCAAAATTATCAAAATGATTCTAGTGAAGGTGAATGGAATTTAAAAACACAGTGGAGTACATCAAGCATTACCTGTGTTTTCTGTTTGAAAGAAGAATTCAGCCTAAATATGCAAGATGCGTTTGTTAAACATGCGTGAATGAAACAAAACATAACTCTAGGTATATTTGTGATGGCAGCATTATAACAGAGCTCAGAAAATGGCCTAATATGAGGCCTTTAAGTAACATAATTTCCTGAGCAAATCACAAAATGTCTGGTCTTGTTATTACGTATAAATCAGAATAGCCATCTATAAACTGCATAGGATTCTTGCACTCGTCTAGCAGTTTATATTCAGCATTAAAGATCCCATGACATGGTACTTCTTGATGCTTTTATATGACTCCTTAATGGTTCCCTAATACTGTAAATGAATCCTTCTTCAAAATCAACACTCAGTGCATGAGAAACAGAGATAAGCTGAGAAAGAGTAATTTTTCTCACTCAGAACACTCCATAATGGGCGTTGTTGCTTGAATGCAAATGAGGAGAAAAAAGCTGGCCAATAGTAGAAGGTGGGGGCGTGGCTAAACACGCTGTCTGCTCTGAGCGCTCTCTGATCCATTTCCTTGTTTTTGCACGGGGGGAGAGATTTGAAGCGTTCCATTGAAAAATAAACACATTTTCACATAAAATAAAATTAAACCACTGCTGTTCAAAGGTCCAGAGGCTCAGATAAAGGACTTCCGAGCCTAGAAACACTCGCAGGTGCCTCCAGGCAAATAAAAAAACGCATTTCGCATTGCCTAGCGCATTCACAGTCCAAACTCTATGGGCGGGATATACAGGGACGCTGAGCGGAGACAGAGGGAGGGGCTGGAGCTGCATTTGCCGATCTGACGTCAAAAAGGTGCCTTGTCCGAACTCGCCCGTTTGAACACTGGTTTTGTGTAACGCAGAAAAGGACCGCAAATGCTCAGTTTAGACATTTCGCAACTTTTAGCCATGGGGGGGGGCCTAAACAGGGTAGGGGAGCTCACATTAACGTTCAAAAACTTCAGAAAGTGAAAATTTCATGCCATGGGACCTTTAACCACTCCTGGGCGTGTTTATAATGTGTTATTGTATGAAAAACATGAAGCATAAATCAAATCCATGTCAGAAACACTGAAACGTGATATTCTTCCAAAATTGCTGCATGAATCCAAACACCTTCACTTCCTCATATAACCTTGAGGCTCACTGCATGTTGATTCCAGATAATAGCCCAGCCTCCAGACCAGCATGTCCCCACAAGGGCACCGGGGCCCCTCTGTCACATGGCACACACACACACACACACACACACACTCACACACGGTACTGCAGACATGACCAGGGCTAAAAATAGCTCACATTACTGGATCTGTACTGCCCGTGAACCAGCTTCCTCCATTTCACCAGAAAGACATTAGAACGGTTGGATTCACAGAGCCATGGATGGAATACAAAAGAGAAAAAAAATTGTGTTTATTGAACTGTGTGAAATGCACATGAATACAAATAGGTGGCGTGTCTTTTTGATCGGCAGCTAAAAGGAGATTGGAGGGGGTAGATAGCCAAAAATAGTTCTAAAATAAAAGTATTGTTACTTCAAAATAATATTACTATAGTGGAAATACAAAGTAGTGATCCAAGAAATTACGCAAAACTTGTAAGAGTAACTAATTTATAATTTGAAGTTCTTATAATTAGAAGGACAAAACATTCTAACAGTTAAAGCATAGATCACAAAATGTAACGAGGAAAACTAAACCATGGGTCACACAAGAAACAAACAGTACTGATGCACTGTAGTGATGTGAAATATGTTACTAAAGCAGTACAATCGTATTCTAAGGTTATAAGACTGCCCAGTTATGTGATGGTATGAGAATATCTATTGGACAAATATTAGAAAGATAAATCCTGGGAGGCTCATTGTTTTATCCAACACACAACACAACTTTGCTCTATGGACCAATTTTGCTATACTTTCTACTAAACCCAGTACAGTATTCTTTCTAGTCTTGAAGTCTCATTGCTACTTTCTATACCAAGTGTCTGTACATAAATAAATACATTTAAGTATTCTAGGACTATTACCCTAATATGGTATACAGTGGTCCCTCGCTCTATCGCGGTTCACTTTTCGCGGCCTCGCTGTTTTGCAGATTTATTTTTATTTTTTATAGTGTATCAGCGGAGACATGAGTCACTGGATCCGTAGGAAGTCCAGACCGGGACTAAGACATGAGGACCAGACAGGGACCAGACCGGGACTAGACCGGAACTAGACCAGGAGTAGACCAGGACTAAATGTGGACTAAACCAGGACTAAACCAGGACTAAACCAGGTCTAAACCAGGTCTAAACCAGGTCTAAACCTGGACTAAACCAGGACTAGACCAGGTCTAAACCTGGGATGGTCACACAGGGTGGTAGGGACAGAGTCTATGATGTCTTTCACGAGAGCGCCTGGGTGACAGGAGGTGTGGCCTTTGTTTTCTTGCACGTGGCGGACCATGGAAGAGCCAAGAATCAAAACGGACGGGCCTGGCCTGGGGGGGGGGGGATCGCGCGCGGAAAGGGGACAGTGGGTCTTCCCCTGTCACGTCTAGCAGAGACGACACGTGCAAGGCCAGATCTCCGGGCGTAGTTGGGGGAAGTCCTAGAGAGCAGTGGAGTATCGCTCTCGTGTAAGTTAACCAAGGCTGGTGGCGATGCATTGATAGCCATTCCCCGAACTCCGGGGCGGTCTGATTTTGGAAATGCAACCAACCCATTACTCTGTCTTACCCCTTCCCCTACCCCTTTATCTACATCTTTGTCTTGCCCCTCGATACCGAGCTGAGAGGGCTCGGGGTACGAATGTTCCCCTAAGAAATGGGACACCACTCGATTACCGCTTGCGTCATCATCCCTCGCCTCTACCTGGCTGCTACGTCTACAGAGGTGACAACAATTGACGCAAACAAACGTAAACAAATGTTAAGGACTATCAGGTACCTCAGCTAAACAAAAAAACTAGCTTGTCTATACATGAAAGTTTGATGAAAATGATAACGTCGGCTAAACAGACTTCACTACAATTAAAACCGCAACAACAGTTCACGAAAAGTACATAAATGAAAATACATTTATGAGACTCCTTGCCATCCTGATCCCAAAACCTGCCTGAGCTTGTAGGTGTACCCCTTCGTTTCAAGTCGAGAGCTCACTTCGTTTCAAGGGGTATGTAGCCCTCGGTCGTGGCCCTAGCCCTTGATCAAAATTAGAATCGGGACACCCCTCGCCCTCACAAAACCAAGGGGTAGGGGTAAGACGAAGGGGTAAGACAGAGAAATGGGACGCAGCCTTATCCTGGACTCTTGCATTAATCAATATAAAATGTATTAAATCTGTGTAAATAAACCAGACCAGAGATAGTGCTACAGCCTTGCACATTTTCAACACAATTCATTTTCCAATCGTTTTAATTTAAAATGAGACAGATTTTGTTTGTTCTGAATTCTGTCTCCAGCACAACAGTCTCACAACAGTCCTGGAGTAATGTTCTTGTACCGCGGCACTGCTCCGAGTGTGAAGTATGCCCCTAAGACTAGACCGCCCTAACCACTATCTGCAATACAACGTGTAGTCTAGCATACGCACAGTAATAATGCATTTGACTAGTTATTTCCACACAGTTCAAACGCATAGCTCTATATCATTCACAAACATAATACACGGCCATAAAAGGACTTCCTGAGAGGAGATTTTCCCACACTTGGTCCCCTCAGATTTGTACATTTGTCATCTGTCAGTTTGTTCCTGTGTCTGTGTATGATGTCAGAAGACAGTTATTAAAGTCAAGTTTTAGTCTGATAGTGCCTAAATTCCAGGGCTGGAATTTAATGGAAAGATATGCTCTGTTAACCGATCAGTCAACTAAAAAGAAGATATGACTTCAACTCTTAAAATGATTATACAGAAATCAGCTATTTAAAGAGAAATATACTAGGAAATCATCAGATAACTCATACCATACATTTTCTTACCTGCTGTTGTCCCATGTAAAGGACTACAGCCCTACTAAATTCATGGTTACAGACTCTTGTGAAGATATCTCTGGAGAGGTCTCATTTGGAAATGACAATATTTCTGTGTGATTTTTCTGGGTCAAAAAACGAATATGAATGAAAATTAAATTCAAATGAAATCCATGAAAAGGTCAATTTTTCAATTTCTGCATGCATAATGAAACCTGCAGTTTAACTCCCAATTATCATAACAGTGAACTGTCCTTGAGACACAACCAATAGTGTCAAAACAGCCTCGAAGGTCACGTGTTATGTAAAATTTACTTTTAGAGCTTTAAATCAGGTTCTCTCCTCATTGACCCTCTCAAAGTTGTATTTAGAGTGAGTCATGCATGTTTGAATAATCTTCCTCATCAAGGTATTACTCAAACAACTTTACATTGGTGCTCTTTTTCTTGATAATACATGTAGGATTCAGCATGTATAACCATTTTGAAATGAATGGGAAAAAAACAAAACAAAAAACTGCTTGCTGTTGTGAGCTGGAGCTAAATATTACTTCAAGGTAGAGGTACAGCAAGTGGGCCACAAAACGCTACATAGTGCTTTACATTACATCACTGCATATCTTGAGGTGAGTTCAGATGGGTATTTCATGTTACTCAGTGTTCTTTTATTATTAAGTATGTTAGTCAGCGTCTCCAAACCACTTTTTATGTTTTGAATTTGCAATTCTATTCACCAAAAATAGGTTAAAACATTTATCACAACTGAATCAAAAGCGGAACTTGAATGGACACGATTAGCAAATCACAAAAGGTGTCAAGTATCATAATCTCCTCCATGAACAACTAAATATCCTATCTTATTCTGCATAAAAACAACTAACCCTGTAGTTTAGATCTTTTAAAACTTGTCCTGAAATGTTTCTTCAATTAGTTTGTCAGCTCATATTTCAGTGTTTTGTTGATTCTTCAGATTTAAAATATGAACTTTGAACAGAATCTCATATTACTCTATTTTCTCGTCTATGTATAAGATAAAGAAAAAACTCTGTTCCACCTTGTGATGTCATGACGCCACATTGTCATGTAGTAATACAGGAAGTGCTCCACTCCCTACACCTTCACTTTGGATAATTTCAACCCTGGAATTGCCTATCTCTACTGAACAAAAGGTAAAAGGTAGTTGTTAACTTAAAAGCTACCACTACATGACTACCAGAGGCCTGGGAGCTTGAGAGTATCTTTGCTGTTACTAAAAGTGCAGTACTAGGAACAGCAAATATATATATATATATATATATATATATATATATATATATATATATATATATATATATATATATATATATATATATATATATATATATATATATATATATATATATATATGTATATATATATATATTAGGGGTGTGAATCTTTCACTCACAAAACGGTTCGATTCTAATCTCGATTCACAGGCTACAATTTGATTCAGGGACGATTCATAAAATTTGTAAATGATCCGGTACAATTCGATTCAATTTGATCCAATCCGGTTAATTTCAATTCAATACAAATTGACAACTTTACTCCCAAGTGCTTTAAAGGGACAGTGTGTAAGATTTTTACCCGTTAATTACCGAAATTGAAGATACCCATTTAAAAATATTGTTTTCCAAGCCTTTTCACTTCCATCATGAAATCAAAATATTCTTTTGGACTTAGATATAGTCACATAAAAGGGGGATCTTCCCCATGCAGAGGCAGCCATTTTGAATACGAGAGCCACAGAAGGACATTTGGGCTCCGCCTTCGCCTTCAGCAAGGCTTGTGGTTTTGGGTAAACAACGACAAGCATGCTGCCGGATCACACATCGTAATGGATCTAACACGTGTTTTGGACTAAATTGTTTTACTGGATTTTATTCGCTGGATCCTTACGGACAGATTTCAGACCAAGCTTATGGTGAAATGCTGAGTTTGACCTAGGCAGAGCCTTCAAAGGTAAGCTTTGTGCTTTTCCGTTTTGTGCTTTACCGTTTAAAAGCCCCATGTGCTCGGGAAGAGATTGTTGTGCCGGGAAATGAATTGCAAAGTCAAAAAGAGGAGACTGTAAGGTTTCATTTGATGTGTAGATTGTCATGATACATGATCGGGAATGTGTGTTTTCATGCGAAAAGAAAAAAAAAAAAGTGAACGGGGGGACAGCGTTTTATGTATACAGTAGTGGCGCGCGGTTCTTGCGCCGGTACGCGAGCTGTCCACGCTACGGCGCGCCCGGATGACCCTCGAGGTCTGCCGTAGCTAAAACAGGAAGTGCAATAGCGACTATCCACTTATGCGCCACGAATCCTACACACTGGGGCTTTAAAGTTACTGAGAAGAAAAAGAGAGAAACAAAATGAAATTTCAAAATAGTATCCTTTTGTTTATTTAGTGTCCAACAGACAATACACCAGGCCTACTGAAAAACTGGCGTGTGTGTTCGCCCGCGTTCGCGTGTGTGATTTCCGAACCTTGGATGTTAGGTGATCCACGTCCACATCCGCGTTGTTTGACATGGTTAGTTGGTTCCATAGCAAAGTTGTAGAAAGTATCCCATGCTGCGCTCCAACAACATCTGCCGACGTCACAGGTAAAAGTACAACACTGTAGTCTCCTGAGAGTTCAAACACACGCACGGGGCCGCTTCTACTGTCTATGAGAGCGACCGCTCATGATCACAGGAGCTAGGGAACCGATTTGCGGCCGTAAATCCGAGCCATCGGACCATTCTTAGCGCATTTTTACCAATCCGGGCTCAGTTGATAGGTACACTCGGATCGCAGAGGTCGAATCTTTACACCCCTAATATATGTGTGTGTGTGTGTGTGTGTGTGTGTGTGTGCGTGTGTGTGTGCGTGTGTGTGTGTGTGTGTGTGTGCGTGTGTGTGTGTGTGTGACTGAGCACCCGGAAAGAGGTCACAACTCGGGATTAGTGAAACCTAGATAATTGAGTTTTTAGTTGTCTTTTTTTTCAAACTTTGTGATTTTCGTTTTTTTGCAGAATGTGCTATTTGAGATCATGAAGAAGCCACTCCATGTTTCAGATAGCAGCATTGGCTGCTTAAAAAACATTTACCTGGCCAGCCAAATGATATCTCTCTGTATTTCCTATACACCGCGATACCATTTGGACACCCTCCATCCACCCTCGCTCCTCCGGTTAACAACGGACTCCGCGATTCTGATTCGTTCAAAGATGGTGACGTCAGTGCACCCGCCTTTGCCCGCAAAGTCACTCTTAGGCAGCGGAAGTTCCGCCTCAGTTTTGAATCAAGATGGCGCAATCTCTGATTGGTTCACTTAGCTGTCTGTTTACGCGCAACCGCAGCGCATTTTGGACCAAGCGTTACCAGACTCACTCGCTGGTACAGCGATGAGTCATGGATTCTTCCAGGCAAAAAAAACATACATTTTGTCTGTGAAATTGGCTTGTTTTTCAGAAAGAATCAAGGCATGTCTAAATTACCATCCCCTGCCGCTGCGGACCAATCATGTGACATTAGCGTTCTTTTGTTTTCTTTTTCCGCCTATCAGCTGTGAGTGAACCTTGTGAATATGTAGCTGAATTTCAACAGGATCCGTAACTTAAGAAATCCGTAACTTTGACTGTAAATGCTACATAAGAAGGAAGGAGTCTCTCCTCGGGACACGTCCGTTTCTCCAAAGCTTATGTACAGAATGCGATCGGATACTTTAATGCCGAAAGACCATGGATACAAGAATAATCGGACAACGAGGCAAACAACGAACCAAGTAAGTGTACCCGATGATGTTTGCAGGAACACATTTACTTTATAGACTTTAGGACATGTTTAAATACTAATTCAGCTTTTATGTGGATGGCATTTCATGACGGCTGCTGCGGTCAACAATAAACTTTAACCGGTGTGCACGCAGTCTAGCCTATTTCTGCTAGGACTTAACTGGGACTAAACCAGGACTAAACCAGGACTAAAGCAGGACTAAAACAGGGCTAAACCAGGACTAAAGCAGGACTAAACCAGGACTAAACAAGGACCAAACCAGGACCAAACCAGGACTAAACCAGGACTAAACCAGGACTAAACCAGGACTAAAGCAGGACTAAACCAGGACTAAACCAGGACCAAACCAGGACTAAACCAGGACTAAACCAGGACTAAACCAGGACTAAAGCAGATTTCCATGTGTAAGGCATCGTTGGAAAGCTTAGAATCTACACTTTCAGAATCTGTGAATAAATCAAGACGCCTGCGGGACGACTTGTGTCCTGTTTTGCTGTGGTCGGTCACACATATATATATGTGTAAAACACAGTGGGTTGGATTGCAGCCAGACAGTCAAAGGTTCATCCACCCATTCAATAACGCATTATGATGACACAGATGCAATATAGCAAAATGAGCCTTATTCCTGGACAGCTGGAGATGCCTCCATTGTTTGTAGATGAAACCCAGTGCGCTCTTACCTGTATTGTTTTGTGTTGTTGCTATCAGCCTGTGTGGCACCCGCGGTGACACTTTTAACCCTGCGCGCACCTGGTAAAACCTGAAATGACATATAAGAAAGGGTAAGTATTTAAGTATTTTTAGAAATAGTTTAAAAACATTTCAGATTGAGTGGCCCAGCTGAAGTTGAATTGGACAAGTCAGTAACACACACAAAAAAGGTTTCAGCTTTTCGTTGACCTTAACAAAAATCAGTGATCATCATTTTATTGGCTAAATTTTTCACATTTCTAGACATGGTTTGACAGTATTAATTTAATTCCTTTTCTGCATTGTATTAAAAAAAAAAAAAGGTTTACTATAGAACACAATTCTAAATGACAAGAAGAAAAATGTCATCAAGTCATTAGAATTATTTGAAATACATTTTTCATAGGAGTCCTGACCCAGTGTGTTTGCATAATCTGAATATGTCTTTAGTGGTACATTTGCCTGGTTTACACCAGACCATATATCACAAGTGATATATGGTCTGGGAGCCACCTACTGAATATCTCGTAGTGGAGGTGTGGTGTACGATTGCCAACGGCCATTTATTGGGCGTTACGAATGTCTATCATTTGCCGTATACGTAGCCCTTAGCCAATCATGTCAGTTGTACTCGATGACGTAGTTAGAGCGATGACCGGGGAGAAGAGAAGGAAACGCCGCCATTTTCCCCAATCTCCGCGAAAACAGAAGGCAAAACAAAAATACGATTAAACAATGGCACCGAACGATTACTGCTGCTTGTGTAAGATAAATATGAGAGAAGGTAGACCCGCTTCCGTTTGTCGCGTAGTACGCGTCACCGTCTTTCCACCCCTCCCAGTTCTCTGATTGGCTCCCCCGCTCAGGAGCCCTCACTTAGCCTTGTTGCCAGGCTGTCTTTCAGATCGGAACGATCGTGCAAAGCAGCCTGGGATTTCCCAGGTTAGTGGTACATCAGATCTTATGACATTTAGTTAGTTATTTATGAGTACATTATGAGAGCTGACGAAGCCTCTCGGATGAGCGGCAAAACGTTTTCAACCAAACAAACTTTGTCCAGTTGACAAATTGAACTTCTCCTTTTATCATTTAGGAGTTATGCATGCAGAATTTTTTACACTACTTTACACTATTTTACACTACTTTACACAAAAATTTATTTTGATCGATTCATGCATGTCCGAGTAATCTTGTTTTGTCTAATATTTGAGGCTTAAGTGCTCAAAAATCTACTTACCCCTCTCTCCACCCACTTCCTTGTGTTTAGTTGCAATGTTTTTTTTAAAAGATTAAGACAAGCTGCCTTATGTTCACTCAAAATAAAAACACATAAATGAACATGCTGCTTGCTACTGAGAAATGCAATTATGACCTATCAGTTCTGAAGTTTTGAACAGGAAGTCACTTTTCTCTTTTCTATAATTAAAAGAAGATTTGTGATTATGACTACTATATAGCTATAATCTATGACACCCATGGTTCATTATGTTATAATTTTCACATAATTTTAAATATATATATACACAATATTGATCTAAAAAGGTGCCAAATCCTGCACGTATCACTGACCACAAAATAAGTGGTTAAAGATTGCTTAAACGTGCACAAATCACTCCAAATACAACTTTGAATGGGTAAATGGTGAGGGGAAACTATAACATAGTTAAAAGCTTTTAAAAACAATTTTGCATAATAGGTCTGCTTTAAAGGCAAACGACTTGTTTTATTACCGAAAGAAGGCTCAGATTGTAAAATAACGTTACTTTTCCTTTAAGTCATTTTCGATCAATATTGCCGAACACAAAGTAAGAACACAAAGTAAAATAATGATCTACTTATGTTAGAAAGTACCAGGAAAATGCATAATATTTCTTCTTTAATGACATTACCAATGGGTAATTCTATAAGTGGGGTTAATGATGATATGATGTAACCGCAAATAGTGCAAAAGTGAATAAATGATTCATATTTTAAGTTGTAAGAGGAAAATGAATAATTAACAAGACATGCTCATGTGTGAAGTGCTGTTAATATGGGCTACTGTGTATTACATCACTGCAATGTGTAAAAATCAACATATGTCAGACTAAGGTGACGATTAAATCATTGTGAATATCATTTTGACAGCTTAAACTCATGACGTCTTTCTTTTTTCATAGCTATTTTTGCATGAACCCCCATACAGCTGTGGTATGGTGAGTGCAGTTTTGGCCAAATACCTAGAGACCATTTATATAGTGTCAAATAGAAATCCTACCACTCTCATAACAATTTGATATGAGCTAGCATTACATAAGCTAAAGGTAACATGCCAATAGTGACAAACAACAAAATCCGCAAAGACAACTGTATTTCTTTCCCAGAAATATTTTAAGTACTACCCACTTGTTACCTATACTAGCATTGGAGGATTGATACACTAAACCACAGCTTTTGTTTTCTACCAGCCTAGTCTTTTTTTGTACCGATTGTCAGTAAAGTTTTAATGTCACTAATTAAGAAATCACACAGCACTGAGTATTGAATCTTGCAGCAGAAAGTGCTTCGAGTGCCATTCTTATCACTACAGCTTTTCTATGCAAATCCAATGGAGATATAATCTGTGTTTTACTGCAATCAGTGCAATTCAATGTGCACAGCTGTCGGCTCCTTCGGATCAATACGAGCTTTTCAGCAGCACTTCCTCTTTGGATGGTTAGCTATTCTCTTGCTTCCTTCTTCTCTTTGTGTCCCTATCCTGCAATACGGCAGCCTCTGGGAACTAGCATATTAGCTGAGTAGGGTATGGGTAAAGTAGCCTAAAAATTAAGTAGTAAAGGTACTGTGGTAAAAGAAATTACTTGAAGTCACAAGTCAACTACAAGGACCACAAGTAACTGGAAAGTAAGAAGGCTTGTTTGAGATGAGCTACAGAGTTACCCTTTCCTAAATTTCCCATCCTTTGTAAATGTTTTTTGTCTACACACTTTCTCTGAGTATTTCATCCTTATTTGAAGTAAAAACATGAAATGATAAACAATATGATCTTTTATTTTCAAGTACGTTTGAATTAAAAAGCAATACAGTGGTCCCTCGTTTATCGCGGGGGTTAGAGTCCAGAAATAAACCGTAATGAGTGAAATCCACGAAGTAGGACTTTATATTTTACAATTATTCTACATGTTTTAAGGCTGTAAATGCCTTAAAACACTGGAATTAACATTTTCTCACATTTCTCTCTCTCTCGTTCAAACTTTCGTAGATTTTCAACAAAATGTGTTAATAGTGAAGCGTGGGGGCTCCGCCGGGAGCGCGAGGGGGGCGGAGACATGAGTCACTGGATCCGCAGAAAGCACCGCGCTCATCCAATGGCACTGCCACATCCCGGGACGCGACACGCACCAACCCCTTGGAGAAGTGCGCGTGGTCAAATCCGTGACAGAGCAGCACAACCGGCGCAAGGCCGGGGCTGCGAGCACGAGATCGAACCGCGGCGCTTGGACCATGCCTCCCCCTCGGGACCGCGTCCTCGCAGCCCGAGCCACAAACCGAACACGCACAAACCGAACACGCACAAACGAACGCAAGAGCCGCACAAAACCAGCAAAGAGCTGCACGGGGTGATTTAATCCTGGTTTAGACCTGGTTTAGTCTCCGTTTAGTCCAGGTCTAGACCTGGTCCAGTCCTGGTTTAGTCCAGGACCAGTCCAGGTTTAAACCTGGTTTAGACCTGGTCTAGACCTGGTTTAGTTCTGGTCTAGACCTGGTTTAGTCCATGTTTAGTCCTGGTCAAATCCCGGTCCCCCCTGCATCCCCCATCTATCAATCGGCAAAGGTCTACAGTCTCTTAGCCAATCAGGATGCAGAACACAATGTTACACTATAAACATTTTTTTACACTATTTAAAAAAAAAAAAAAAATCACGAAGCAGCGTGGCCGCGAACAGTGAACCGCGATAGAGCGAGGAACCACTGTATTTAAAAAAAAAAACTACTGTCTGTCCTCTGTCTGGATTCTGGATGTAAGAACTAATTTAGAATTTGTTTTATAAAATTAAAGTAACTGGAAGATACAGGACAATAAAATGATGTATAGAATGGTATTTTGAACAACTTGATGACAAAGAAAGAAACTGTGTGAAGAATCCCTCAGTCGTCCAGGTAGAATCCATGGCAAAAGGAGAAATTCAATTTGTCAACTGGACAAAGTTTATTTGGTCAAAAACGTTTCGACCAAATAATAATAAAAGGGGTAGCGATTCCTTACCTGGCCGGTGTTTCTGAAAAACTACAGAGGATTTTCAGACAATATGAAATCCCAGTTTATTTCAAACCCACAAAAACTGGTCCACCCAAAGGACAAAACCGAGCCACAAACAAAGCAATGTGGTCTACTCCATTCAGTGTAGTGAAGACTGCAGTGAGCGCTATATTGGAGAAACCAAACAGCCACTTCACAAGAGGATGTACCAACACAGGCGGGCGTGCCAGAGTGGACCGTCATCTGCCGTACATCTTCACCTAGAAGCCACGGGCCATTCATTTGAGGACAGTGAGGTTCAGATCTTAGCCAGGGAAAAGAACTGGTATGAGAGGGGAGTTAAAGAGGCATTTTTTGTCAAAAAAAGAGAATCCTTCTTTAAACAGAAATGGGGGAGTCAGACATAATTTGTCTCCCATATACAATTCCATTCAAACCAAAATCAAAACAAACTAAGGAAACAATAGGGCAGCCAGGCAGGGCCAGAGGTGTGAAAACAGTCGTTAGGGGTTGAATAGGTATGCTAAACTAGACGCAAGAGAAACTGGACAAACAAAAGACAGAAACTCAAAACAAAGACATGCGATAGTTTTAGAATAATTTCATTGTAGTTAGCTCCGCCCTGCAGCGAGATATAAGCAGTGTCCTTCAGCACTCTAACCAGAACTGACGAAGCAGCGAGGATGAGCTGCGAAACGTTTTCGACCAAATAAACTTTGTCCAGTTGACAAATTGATTTTCTCCTTTTGCCAAAGAAAGAAACTCAAATGTTCAAATCATGTTATAATATCTTGTAATCAAAGCACTTGTAACTCAATAAAAATATGACTCAAGTAGAAGTTTGTTGTGAGAATACTACCATGAGAGGAAATATTACTCAAGTAAATGTCACTGAGTAAATATTATGTAACCGATTACTAACCCACCTCTGCATATTAGTGCACTCAAGCGGAGGGATTACCGAGATAAAGCTTTTTAGAACAGCCCATTTAGAAGGAGGAAATCATTTCAGACCGAGCCAGAGGGCGGCCAGATGAGGTTTAGCCGCTAATCTGGGACCAGACGCATCATGACGGGATCAAACGGGAGCCGTTTAGATTGTATGCAATCAGTAAATGTCCAAAAAGATTACGCTGCTGGCCTCTTGAAGGGAGTAATTAAAGACAAAGTAAAGTGTGCTGGTGGAGGATCGCAGATGGGTTGTTCATCAAAGTACTTGTACTTGGATGAAGTTGCAAAGGATTATGGGTGCTTACTGCTTTCCTTCCTGCACGCCACGCAAAATCTGCTGACTACAAATATTGTACCATGAAATTTTTGATAGTGAAGTGAAAATGTCTCTTTTTCATAAGACAAGTTTTGTATCTGAATAATTATTTATAGACTATTCAATTGTTAAAAGGGTTTGGTTAAATAAAAGAAAAAAAGGCTCATTTTTGTAGGGGCATCCTCCATCCTCCACCTGCTTCTCTCCTTAGAGATGCTATTATTGCTTTGCCCAGAATGGTCATAGCATTAAACCTCTGTAATGTATTTCCTTTATGTCCGGAGTTTGTATTGGAAAAAATATAAATGACTTCTTAGTGTAAGTGGGCTCGCCTCTTCAAAATAACACAACATATTACAACATACAGTGGTACCTCACCTTACGAAATTAATTCGTTCCAGAAGTGGTTTTGTAACGTGAAACATTCGTAAGTTGAGTTGCTATTTCAATGGAAAAAGCCTGATCCGTTCCAAGGTTGTTGTTTTTTTATAGTGTAACTTTTTTTTTTTTATAGTGTAACGTTGTGTTCCTGACGGGCTAAGAGACTAGACCAGGACTAAAAGAACGTGGAATAAACCAGGTCTGGCCAGAACTAAACCTGGATTGGACCTGTTATTATTATAACATGGCAGTGCCGTTGGACGAGCGCGTTGCTCGTGTCTCCGCACCTTTAAGAGGCCAAGAAAGACGCTCTTTCAGCGGGAATAAGAGCGGGGCGGGGCGAGCTCTGCTTCTATCTGACCTCCAGAGCCGGGGGGCTGACACTGTGAGCTAACAGGCCGCTCTATCGGCGGGCAAGACCGTGGGGTCTCGCTCGGGGTGGGCTCTGGTTCTATCTGACTTCCAGAGCGCGGCTCACACTGTGAGCTGTGAGCCACGCGGGCGGGCCGAGCCGCGCGGGCTCAGCCCCGAGGAGGAGGCACGCGGCGGGTACCTCCTCAATCCCGCAGCCCCGGTGTAGCGCGGCCTTGCGCTGTATGGACGTTTTGATCCTTCGATGTCGGCTCTTCCTATCATTGTGAAGCAGAATTCACCAAGTGTTGGATTGTTCACTCACTAAGGGAACGTGAGCGGGGTTTAGACCGTCGTGAGACAGGTGAGTTTTACCATACTGTGTTGTTGTGTCTCCGCTCCCATCGCACGTTCGGAGGCGCTATATTGAGCCGTGTCCCCCCAACACATTCCATTGAAAATCTATGAAAGTTCGAGTGTTTAAACGAGAGAGAAATGTGAGAAAAAAGTGTAGAATGTGTGTGGTGAGGCATTTACAGCCCTAAAACATGTAGAACAATTGCAAAATACAAAGTTGTCCTACCTCGTGGACCTCTCCCAGCGGGCCACCTCTGGAACATAACCCCGTGTGTGTTGATAAAGTGTATTTACGTTTCGGGGCGTGCATCTGAGCGCGCATTAATTGAATTTTTGAGATTTGTTGTTTTTAAAGTGCTTTATAAATAAAGTTGGACTGGATTGGAGATTTCGCGTTTCGTAACTTGAAATTTCATTCGTATCTAGAGACCAAAATTTGACGTGAAGGCGTTTCGTAACTTGAAATTTTCGTTTGTTGGGTCATTCGTAAGGTGAGGTACCACTGTATTACAAATGAAGGCTATTTTACTTGCTATTTATGATCTCGATACCTCATGTAAACGCTGTGCTGCATTGTGTAACTTACTATATGTTGATTCAAACTCAAAACAGACTGATGTGTTAGTATTAGTCATAATGGAAACAGATTATGTGTTATATAGTACTAATATCTCATTTAAATAAGGCTACTGACTGAAAGGGACCTCTAAATGTCAGCAGAATTAAGCAGATGAGCATTACAAATTCTAAAAAGCCGGAAAGATGCCCATGCAATGTCAAATCACTAAATTACATATTAAAGCTTCAGCCTGGTAAATAAGCCTATTCATTATCCAACCCAATATTACTGCAAATAAGTATTAAGTATTATTAAAATGCTAATTGTACAGTCGCTGTATTTACAAGGTTTCTCATGTGTACAAACATCTGTCTCTGCTCTAAACCATAGATTGTATGAAGAAGTAGACTAGCGTTTGGCTCCAGTCAAATGGAGCTCGTCGAGGCTAGCAGTCATAAGAGCAAATTTGGAGCTGAGTTCCATATTTGGAATTCCAACCAGGAGTATCGTAACTAGGGATGCAAATTATCGGTTAATTCATTAATTGATAGTTGATTGACCTTATCGGTCGATTAACGATTAACTGATAAGCGGCGTTTTTCACCTGAATTTCAGTGTTTCAATAGGGTCTTTAAGAATATAAGCTATAGTATACATAACACTGAGTCATAAATATATCATAGTATTATTATATTGTATATTCCTCAATTAATTATTCCTTAGTAAAAAGCAGACAAATGTATTGATGCTGAATAACAAAATACAGTAATCCCTCGCTCTATCCAATTTTTTTTTTTTTATAGTGTAACTTTTTTTTTTATAGAGTAACATTGTGTTCTGTCCTGATCGGCTAAGAGACTAGACCAGGACTGAACGTGGACTGGACCAGGTCTGAACCAGGTCTGGACCTGGACTGGACCTGGACTGGACCGGGACTCGACCGGGTCTAGACCTGGACTAGACCAGGATTAAACCACTGGGGCGCGTGCTGGTTTCGCCGCGCCCCGCGCTCCGAGCCGCAGGCCAGCCGCGCGGGGCTCGGGGCTCGGGCTGCGGCGAAACCAGCAGCAGCGGCACGCATTCCGGGTTAGATCTCGCCTCGCGGTACACCCGGGGCTGCTGAGCAGTGCCGTTGGCGCCTGCGGTCGGCTGTGAGTCGATCTTAGCGCAGCGCGGTTGCCTTGTTTCATGACCACGCGGGTGCGCATGTCCGCATGTCCGTGGTTAGCGGTTAATTACAATTAATGCATTTTGATCGACCAACGTCTTAATCGACAATTAACCGTTAATCGATTAATTGTTGACATCCCTAATCGTAACACCACTGGTTTAGCAGGGAGCGGGCACCTGATTTGTCTGTTAGTAATGTTCATATGTTGATTTACATACAAAATAGCAGGATCATGAAAAGTGGGTCAATACAAACATTTTAAGACTAAAATGACAAATCTGACAACAGCACTTACAGAGACAGGGAGTTTTTCTAATAGAAAGTGAATTGGAGTTGCTCACCTCCTATTTGGAAAGTGGCTAGCGAGTTATTTATGTCCAAACAGTCTCTGCTCTAAACAAAAGACAAAGTTTTAAACTCACTGCATAACCTCCTGTTGAAAACTTTAACTGTACTTTGTAGTGCCCTTATTCAAACACACTGAGAGCTCAGTCTGCAGTGAGAACAGAAGGCTTATTTACTGTATAAACATAGTGACCAGCAGTTTGACAATGCACATAAAACGTTTTAGGATGTAAAGGGCAAGTGAGGACAAAGGCTTTTGTTTTTCTAATTACACAGATGATTATTTGAATTTAGCTCAAGAATACTACTTTCATTTAAAAAGGAAGTGTTATGTGTTTCTCTTGTATTTAGTCATAAACATGCACACATAGATGTTTTCTGCAATAAACTGCAATATTGATCTCAAACAACTATATAACAGAAATGAGTGCATTGACTTCCTGTTCAAAGCTACAGAACTGGCCCTGCATCTTAACAGTGGCAATTCACCATGACCGTAGTGAGCAGCAAATGTTCCATTAACGCGTGGAATTATTACAGAACACTTTTTGCAACTACAGTATTTTACCTGGAGTCTCAGAGTGTAAAATAAGAGCTGTGGGCAGAGATAGGGGGTTGGTGAGACAATTAATTTTCAAAGCATTCAAGCTTCAAATGCAGGACATTACAGGATTAGTCAAACATGCTATAAAAACACAACAGAGAGGAAACTTCGTGAGGGAAAACCAATCAAACAAGGTTAAAGGCAAAAGAAATTCAATTTGTCAAGTGGACAAAAGTTTATTTGGTTGAATATATTTCGCAGCTCAGCCAAGCTGCTTCTTCAGTTCTGGTCAGACGCTGCTGGACACTGCCTATATCTGCCTGAAGGGAGGAGCTAACAACTAATCCATTCAGTGTAGTGAAGACTGCAGTGAGCGCTACATTGAAGGATCAAAAAAGCCACTTCACAAGAGGATGTACTAACACAGACGGGAGAGCCAGAGTGGACCTTCATCTGCCGTTCATCTCCACCTAAAAGCCACAGGCCACTCCTTTGAGGACAGTGAGGTACAGCTCTTGGCCAGAGAAAAGAACGGGTTTGAGAGGGGAGTTAAAGAGGCTATTTTTGTCAAGAAAGAGAATCCTTCCTTGAACAGAAATGGAGGTCTCAAACATCATTTGTCTCCCATTTATAACTCTATCCTCAAACATAATTATCACAACAAACAAAGAAAACAATAGGGCTAGCCCGCTCAGGTCCAGAGGTGTGAAAACACCCATTATGGCCCTGAATGGTTCTGCTCACCAGACCCCACACTCTACTCCCACTACATATTTAATAGGCCAACCTAACTAACAGAAACTGTAAACAAATAGGTGTGGCAGCCTCAGAGTAATTTCATTATAGTCAGCTCCTCCCTTCAGGAAGATATAGGCAGTGTCCTCCAGCGTCTGACCAGAACTGAAGAAGCAACTTGGATGAACTGCGAAAGGTATTCGACCAAATAAACTATTGTGCAGGTCACAAATTGAATTTCTCCTTTTGCCATGGATTCTACCTGGACGACTGAGGAATTCTACACACTCATAAATGTTGATTATGTTTCATGTAAACGGTCCTGTTATATTCTCACATATCACCACTAGATGCTGTCTACATTACTGCTGTCTGTTTGTGCACCAGCATTGACCTGACAGAAGAACACCTGAGAGCCAGCACGGGTGAGCCTGAACAAAGGCCAGGCGAGGAAGGGGGCAGGAGGGAACAAAAATCAAATATATTTACAAATGGTAGCTTCCAGACTATTCCTACACAGGGTCAGACTGACGTCACAAAAATATATTTGAAGTTAGATCAAATACACAAGCCACACCAGGACTGGATCAAAACAAGTGTGAAGGCAACCTGTATCTAACCAAAAGAAAAATCCCTTACACATTCATTGGTTTGAGTAGTTACTCCACATGCTAAAATAAAATAACAGAAATAAACCACTTACCCTCTTTGGAACAGATCCACGTTGTGAAACTTGTGCAGCTCCACTGAAAACTCCACTGTTCCCTGTACTTCAGACATGATCTCGCCCCACACATCACCTGAGGCAAAGAAGAGAGGGGCTGGTCGGTCACACTGACATGTCACGCACACAGAAACAGCACAAATGATAATGAGGCTGCATGATTTCCCCCGGCTGCCTTGATGATGTGACTCAGCCCACTATGAGCCACCATCTTGGACAGCACTTGAGTTTGCAGGTAGGTGAGGTTTTTATTGAAATTAATCCCATCTCTTGCTGTGAAATTGGCAGTGAGTCATCAAGTTTAATACCATTTTCTCTGAGATTTTTACTGACAGGGTACAATTTATTTCAGATACCATGCCAGCATAATTATATTTCTGTGAGCTATGTGGACGAAATGTGCATAATCAGGGCTAATATATAGGCCGATATGCAAGATTGTTTTGTACTGGCCTTGGTAAGTTGTTCAATACATTACATCAATATGTTTTGTGACTTTTCAAATGGAATCATGAGCTCAAATGGAAATACAAATGTAATGAAGCTGTGAGATGGCTGTGTTTAAACAATCAAACTATATCCTGTGTTATAGATAAGTCTGTGTCCTGCAGCCCAGACATTACAACAGTGTCCAGAGGGAACTAGGTGAAGACAACAGGAAAGGCTCTTCTAAGCCTCGCTCTCACTCCTCTCTGTTGTTTTGTGGTGATGAAATAGGCCATTCCCTTAAAGTATTTCCTCTGGAAGGTCTTTTTCCACATTTGCTGCCACATTTGGTGTAAGAAGCCATTTGTGGTGTAAAACGTCTGTAGCATCTCAAAGGTCCATAGTTAGCTCCTTAGCTCGCCTCTTGCAAGATCTCCACAGATACGGGAAAATCAAAATCTTATTTCGCACAATCCAATAGTCCCTTACTTATATCCATTGACCTGCATGTGCTGCACGTCTTAGTTGGTTAAAATCCTATGATAATCCTGTGAGCCACAAGAGCAGCCAACCACTCATGTAATTATTCTTACAAAAGAGAATAGTTCCTTTGTGAAATTTTCTACACCTTAACTATAGTTTGTGGGCCTTGTAATAAACATAGATGCCATAAAATCATAGAGGCACAGCCACAACACCAAGACATTTATATCTAGACATCAAGACATCATATATTTATTGAAGAATGGATACGATCACAGTTGTCATTCTGGAGATGTGCAACATTTGAATATCAAGTACTGTCTATAAATAAAACTTTTAAAAATAAAAGAAAAAATATGTATCTTCTGAAAAGTGGTGAGTTCTGTGAACTAGCTATTGTTTCCATTAGTATAGTTGAATAACATGTAAATATAGACATCAGAGCAGGCACATGAACTGGTCTACAAACGTCTGAGCTGCCACAGTGATTGAAATTATAATGTGGAAAAGAGTTGCCATGGTGATTTTTTTTTTTTTTTTGCACTTACATTAATCTAATCAAAAGAACCCATACTGTAATTGATGTAATGGCATATGATATTCTGTTCAAATCAAACCTTATCTTCATCCATCATTTTATGATGTGATCATGGCATACTTAAGTAAATTAAAATTTGAATTGCCAGAAATAGTTTAGACATAATATGTTTAGATATGTCAGATAAAGAGGATAAAGAAGAGTGCTTCACTGGATCATCATTAAAAAGTTAAAAGTAGCAGTACATGTGCTTTAAAAGGGTTAAATATGAAATCTCAACAAAATGTAGCCCTTACTAGAAAAATCATGGGGATGGTCCCCGGGTCAAATGCAGATTTCTCCTGTGTGAGATCAATAAAAAGTCTAATCCTCATTTTATGGCACTTTGTGTTACATTTTTTGTATGAAAAGCACTTTATAAATAATGTTTGATTGATAGAAAATGCAAAAATGTGCAAGGTACAACCCAAGGCACACCAAATGAATATATATAAAGTCTTTTATTGGATGGAGAGACACCAAGCGTTTTGACCAGCAAGATGGTCAGGGCATAAGGGTGGAACAGGACACACAGGTGTCATTAAATACAATTACATTGCAATCACATAACAACATCACATGACTATAGAGAAAGTAACAAGAAAAAAGGTTGGGCAGCCATGAGGAATGTATAAGTGATGGGCAGAACCACAAAACAGTAACAAGATAAAGATGACATGTTGGAAAAAGATTGGAGTGTCCATCACATATGCATTAATATCAAATATACAATTATACAATAAGCAACCACTAGACCACAGATCAAAACATTGTTCATATAGAAGAAGACTGTTACCAATATGATATAGATATAAAAGGTACTGCATTCACATACAGTACACAATAGTAGCCTCTTTAATATGACTCATTACGTGCATATGGCCACACAAACTATTTCCTGACAAGAATATAATTAGCTTGAAGAGTCGACCGGCACTAATTATCTCTCAGTAGATAAAAATAACTAATGTATGCTAATAGGCAGATATATACTTGAAAAATCTCCTCCATGTTTTGCTTTAGAAATGTTTAACATGTATCAATCAATCAATCAATCAAACTTGTGTATATGACAAGTATTCATGTTTTTCTAATTATTACTTGGTTTGGTCAGATGTCATTGACCTAGAAAATTCTATACAAAATGTAAGCTCAGTTTACAAGCAGAAAAAAATGGTGTTAAAATTGTGGTTGCTAGGAAAAAGTCAGAAAAGTAAGAAAATAAGTAGTCCCTGTCGTATCCTCTTTAAAATTCCATACAACACTATTTTCTGATCTATGTTATAATGTTTCTTCATCACAAACATACCTGGAGTTGTGTTTTGTTTCATTCACACGTTTAACCCACAAATCATGGATATTTAGGCTGAGTTCATCTCTCAAACAGAAAACACTTTTGATGTCATGTGCTAATACAGAACGTGCTCCACTGTGTTTTTAAACTCCATACACCTTCACTAGAATCATTTAGATAATTTCAGCCCTGGAATTGCCTATCTCTACTGAAGTCAAGGTAAAAGGAGCTGTTCTGGGAACAGAGCATTTTGAGCTTTGGGTATGTAGACAGACTAATAATAAAGGGTCACTCAAACATGTGTGAATGAAACAAAACACAACTCCAGGTAGGTTTTGGAGGAGGTAACAGCATTCTAACAGAGTTTAAAGCTTACACATGTTTAAAAATGATTTGATAACTTATTTGACTGTGCAATTACAGTTATTATTAAAAATAATTTTAATGAATTGCACTTTTGAGTCATTGTCCTTAAGGTGTACATTTAAAAACAAAAGCACTTCATGGCCGACCTAATTATCATATGGATGTTGAGCCACATTACCGACAAGGGTACAATTAGCCTGTCTACTAGCGCTAATTATCTCCCAACAGATAAAAGTATCATGCTAATATATACTGGCAACCTTCTTTTATGCCCTAACTACAATGACAGGCTGATGCAAGAATGTTCCGCTATATAGGATGCTGTTGCGATTTATTTCAAAGCGATGGCAATCCTATGCAGTTTTCTCATGTCTGGAGACTTAGATTTAGAATGGTTGGCATTGCACACAAGTGTCATAAGATGAATTGTGTGTGCAGTTACTGGGCGGTCTGAGGGCTGCACAGTGAGTGGTTTAAAAGCACTGTGGTGAGTACAATGTCCTCCCTAAGATTTATTTAGACATCCAGAGTCTCTCAAATCATGGACACACTCTGGGGTATAGTTATCTTCAATAAAGTCACAACTAACTAGTTTATCTCTATTCCGCTCAGGAATGTCCCACAGTATGGTATTAAAGAAGGCCTGTTGTGCTTGTGTCTGTTATGTAGTCATTATTTATGACACTCGTGGATCATTATGTTATAATTTGCACATTTTAATCTAAAATGACTTAATAAAAGAAACAAATCTGCTGACTTCTACGTTAGTAAACTGGGGGCCCACTCGGAGCTAATGCTGCCATAAAAGTCATCACAACAAAGAGTCAACAAAGTGAAGTTGTGTCCCCTCCTAGGGATAGCTACGCATCACACTAACTGAGCTCAGACTTTTTTTTTTTCATTCATCTATCTATCTATCTATATACAAAGGCTGTGTCCCACCATAGTGGGGTAGCCTAGACAGGGCATACATTTTTGTTCCTTTCCCTCCTTCCTTCCTTCCTTTCCCCAAACCCTCCTTCCGTGACTTTTTTTTTTTTTTTTCCTTTGTTTTTTTTTCCCTTCGTTTGTACCAGCGTCCTTTCCTCATCACCATCACCACTCTCTTCCCACACTGGCGTCCACCCACCCCCCATCCATGCACTGGATAACCGAGAAGGCAGCCAGCGAACCCGAGCGGAAAAACCCCCAGGACCCGCCCCAGGCGGCACAAAGGGATGACCGGCCAGACCCAGAGCGTAAACCGGACCACCGCCAGCACCCAGGAATCCTCCAGAGGACCACACAGGGACAGCACCTAGAGAGGGACGAGCACCCACGCACACCTTCCGTCCATCACCATCACCGCTGTCGCCCCACTTTAAAATCCACTTCTCCCCCCTCTCCGAACATTTCTTCATATCCTATGTTGCCCTATATTGTGTATAATGTGTAAGCTATTTATAATGTGTCTAAATGCATTAAAAGAAGGAGGACATTGTCCTGCAAACCTAAGTGTAGGTGTTCAGCCCTCACTAAGAAATGATGCATTAAAAGAAGGAGGACATTGTCCTGCAGCCTAGGTGTAGGTATTCAGCTTGCCCTGACTGAGAAATGATGCATTAAAAACAATCCAAAACATTGGGAGAGGGTCCAGGTCCAGACCATCCGCAATCATCCCACTACAACAGCAGTAACAGTAATAACTAAAGGTGCACCTAGATAACGTCGCCCCCCTCCAGGTGCCCCCTTCCACCATACAGAACCCCAAAGAACCCCGGATCCAGGCGGCCATCCGGACCACACCCCTAAGCACCAGCCAGCCGCCCCCTCGGCACCCCGAAACCAGACCTGGTGATACCACCCAAGCCCGCCAGCAACCCCCCAAACAACCCAGCACTCAGAACAAACCAGCACTCAGACGCCAGCACCACCCAAACGTCACCGGAGAGGCATGATGATGTTGGGGAAAGGACACCTTGGTTTAAGGTCTAAGGACCGATCTAAAACCACACCACACTGCACCAGGGTCAGCTGCACAGCCCAGTGTGGGCACTTCCACAGCAGGGCCTCAGCCAAAGCTGGTTTCCCCTGCCGCTTCATATCAAGACCCGTCCTCTACCACACCCATCCATTCATTCATACACAAACTCTCTCCATTCATCCCTGTCCTGAGCAGCCTCTCTCCCTTGCACCACAGTCATCCCTCTTGCATTCAACGCTCTTCTTACACCCTCTGTCCATCCCATTCGCGGTCTTCCTCTCATTCTCACTCCACTCACATCAGATTCATACACCTTTTTCACCAATCGCTCCCTTTCCATCCTCTCAACATGTCCAAACCATCCCAATGCCTTTTGCTCTGCTCTCTCAGCCAACTCTCGCAACACACCAGTTCTCTCTCGGATTTCTTCATTTCTCACACGATCCATGCGCGTCACACCACACATACTCCTCAGACATCTCATCTCAACTACATTCAACTTCCTCTTCTCCGCAACTTTCAAACTCCACGTTTCAGCCCCATACAACGCAGCAGGCACCACCACACCCTCATACAATCTCCTTTTCGCAACCATTCCCAGTGACCTACATTCAAACACTCTCTTCATTCCCCCCCATATCTTACGTACTTCATTCATTCTAAACTCTACCTCACCCCCTATTCCACCATCCACACCAACATGCGACCCCAAATACTGAAAACACTCTACCTCTTCCAACAACTCCCCATTTAATGCCACATTCAACCTACGTTCATCCTTTGACCTCGTGCACCTCATCACCTTACTCTTATTCACATTCACTCTCAGCTTCCTTCTATCACACACCCTTCCAAACTCCTCAACCAAACGTGCCAAGCTCTCCTCTGAATCAGCCACTAGTGCAGTATCATCTGCAAACAACAACTGATTCATGCTCCATTCGCTGCCATCAACATTCACCATGCTCACACCCTTACCTGACACTCTTGCATTCACCTCTTTTACCACACCATCCATATACACATTAAACAACCACGGAGACATCACACATCCCTGACGCAAACCAACCCTCACAGGAAACCACTCACTCGTGCTATTTCCCACTCTCACACACGCTCTACTGTTTCTATAAAAACTCTTCACACCTTCCAACAATCTACCATCGATACCATACAAACTCAACACAACCCACAACGCCTCTCTATCAATCCTATCATACGCCTTCTCTAAATCCATAAACGCCCAAAACACCTCCCTCCCCTTAGCCAAATACTTTTCACACACCTGTCTCACAGCAAACACCTGGTCCACACATCCTCTACCTCTCCTGAAACCACACTGCTCTTCACCAATCATACACTCAGTCCCCTCCACTACCCTGTTAATCAGCACTCTTCCATACACCTTGCCTACACCACTCAACAGGCTAATACCCCTATAACTACTACATTCATACTTATCACCCTTACCCTTGTACAGTGGAACCACACACGCACTCGTCCAGTCAAGTGGCACCTGCCCACTTACAAAACACACATTCAACAATCTCACACACCACTCGGTGACACTCGCTCCACCACACTTCAAACATTCCACAGTACACCCATCCACACCTGCAGCCTTTCCTGCTTTCAACTTTCCCACAGCTTGCTCAACTTCCTCTCTCGTAATCAACGCTTCATTCAACTCTCCCAGTACATTCAATCTGCTTTCCCTTCCATCCATCACAATCACAGCATCCCAATCTTCCTCCACATTCAACAGCCTCTCAAAATACTCCGCCCACCTCTTTCTTACAGCATTCCCCTCATTCAGCATTCTTCCATCCTCTGTTTTCACTTTCTCCTCCCTCCCAGACACTTCCTTTCGCACTCTTTTCACCTCCTTCCAAAACATTTTCTTGTTCTCCCGAAAATTGTCAGTCAACTGTCTGCCCCACCTTTCGTCCGCAGCCACTTTTGCCTCACGCACAGCTCTCTTTGCATCACTTCTCTTCTCCTTATAACACTCATACGACTCCCTGTCCTTTCTCTGCAGCCATACTTCATACGCACGTCTCTTCTCAGTTACAGCCAACCTTACATCCTCGCACCACCATTCACTTCCCTTTCTTACCCCACCTCCACCACGTCTCACACCACCCACTTCCTCTGCACACCCAACCACTGCACTCTTGAACTGTTGCCATTCTTCTTCCACACCAACAATCATTTGATCCTTCACCTCATTCCACCTGCCACCTATTTTCTCCTGATACTCACACACTTTCTCTCTGTTCTTCAAAACACTCACTCTCAAAACTTCTCTTGCATCCCCCTCTTTCTCGATCTCACCCATGGCATACCCACACGCAACCTTCCTTCCACCAAATAATGATCAGACATACCTTCACTCTCTCCCTTCTCACACTTACATCCAACAATCTACTACATGCAACCTTTGAAACCACCACATAATCCATCAATGCTTTATCAATCACTCTTCCACCATCCTGCCTCACCCACGTATACTTATGAATCTCTTTCTTTCTGAACCATGTATTCCCAATCACCATCTCTCTCTCAAGGCATGTTCCTATCAGTCTCTCACCACTATCATTCTTTCCAGGTACACCATGCACACCAACAACACCCTCAATTTTCTCGTCACCCACTCTCGCATTCAGATCTCCCATCAACACTACATTCACATTTGCTCCAAATCCCTGCAGGCACTCATCCAAGTCATTCCAGAAGGACACTCTCTCCTCTTCATTCTTCTCACTGCCAGGACCATACGCACTCACGAACACCCACAACTCATTCAGAAATTTCACTTTCACCCACATCAGTCTTGGTGAAATCTCCTTCCATTCAACCACACATCGTCTCACCTCACAACTCACCAACAAGGCCACACCTTCTCTTGCTCTCCCACTCTCTACACCAGACCTTCTCCCACTCACACTTCCAAACACACACTCACCCTTCCCTTTCATTCATACCGAGATGAAATATGCGTCGCTGCTGAATCTTGTGCGAAATAAAATGTAGTTATGCAGCAATGAAAAAAAAAGGTTTATATTAGGGCTGTCAAACGATTAATTTTCTTGATCACAACTAATCTCAGAAATTTCATAGTTAATCGCGATTAATCGTGATTTATTTTGCATGTTTAAAATTGATATCTTGCAGTAAGACCGTTCGAATCTAAAGTTAAACTCACAATGCAAAGTATTTCTCACCATTTTTTTTATTTCAAAAAAGTGCAGAGAAAGGAAAAAGTAACAATGAACCAGTAATAGTGCTTACATTGAGAAATTGTAAATAAATGATTGAAGCCCGCTCGAGCTGCCTACGGATGCGTAGAAGGAACAAAATACTAGCAAACTCAAAATAGCGCGTTTAACCGACAATGAGTTTAATTAATACAACCAAATGAGCTGCATATGGATGGTAGAATTGCGGAAAATGCTGGCAAACTCTGATCGCGATTAAAAAAATTGTTCGCGATCATAACTCTAATCGCGATTAATCGCGATTAACGCGTTAATATTCCCAGCCCTAGTTTATATTTTAAATTGTGACTCCTCAAAGTAGCCACCTTTGCTTTGTTGACAGCGCTGCAAACCCTTGACCTTCTCTCAATCACCCTAATGATGAAGTCACCTAAAAAGGTCCATTAGTGGAGTGTGTAAAGCAGTGACCAAAGCAAAGGGTCTCTATATTTTCTTTCTTCTTTTTGTTTATTACATTCCACATGTGCTCATTCATTGTTTTGATACTTTCAGTGAGAATCCAGAGTCATGAAAATAAAATAAAAAAAAACACACACACATTAAAGGTCCCATGGCATGAAATTTTCACTTTCTGAGGTTTTTGAACGTTAATGTGAGCTCCCCTACCCTGTTTAGGCCCCCCCCCAATGGCTAAAAGTTGCGAAATGTCTAAACTGAGCATTTGCGATCCTTTTCTGCGTTTGAAAAAAAACACAGCTCAAATGGGCGATTCTGGACAAGGCACCTTATTGACGTCAGATCGAAAAAAGAAATGCAAATGCAGTTCCACCATCGTCTGGATCTCCACCCCTGTCTCTGGAAATCACGCCCAGAGAATTTGGACTGCGGAGGAGCTACACAATGCGAAATGCGTTTTTCTATTTGCCTGGAGGCACATGCGAGTGTTTCTAGACTCGGAAGTCCTTTACCCAACCCTCTGGACCTCTGAAACAGCAGTGGTTTAATTTTATTTTCTGTGAAAATGTGTTTTTTTTTTCATTGAAAAGGCTCTCCTTTCCTCCTTCGCGCTTACACACGCGGAAGTGGGGCCAGGCACAGCGCACCGCTAACACAAGGAACCAGCGGCGCATTTGCCCCCCCTCCACCCGCTCCTCTAACCAATCTGTGTCCTTCTCATTTGCATTCAAGCAACAAGGCCCAAAATGAGTCGTTCAGAGAGTTATTTTTTGACTCTGACTCTGTACATGTGTCTTTCTCATGCACTAAGTGTTGATTTTGAAGGATTCATTTACAGTATTAGGGAACCATTAAGGCACCATATAAAAGCATCAAGAAGTACCATGTCATGGGATCTTTAAATGAAAAAGTGTGTCCAAACATTCAACTGTTACATGTCTGTATTTTGTTCAATTACAGGCATGTTCCTTGCCAAAAAAAAACAAACAAAAAAAAACACCCTGTCTCTGTGGCGTCACCTGCTTGTTGTTTCTATGAAGGTACTGTATACATTTTATGCCATGCTGGAGGACATTCCAGACAAAGCAATAACATTTTCATGGAGACAAAACACATCATCTTCTATTTTCAACAACTGACTGCTCCACATTCAAACACGTTCTGCAGTTTAAGCAAATCTGTGTTGGATGGTAAGTGGGAGGTGTTTCTTTGATTAATTTACAAACCTACACACTATTCTTTGTAGAAAGAATTATTATTAAAACAATCATGCGCACCAATAAAAAAGGCTGTAAAATTTAAAAAACTAAAATCTGTTTTGCCTCAGTACAGATACTATCAAAAGAAGCCACAATGAAGGGTCAAAGCATTTTATCCTCCATTAACCAGGAAGCAATGTGAGTGTGTTATTAGCATGCTTGTTGTTGCAAAACTCCACTCTGGCTTCTGAAAGTTGTAAAAAGTGCTTATAAACTCAACGCAGTAAATAATGAGCATTCGATAGGAATGTGTTAGTAAGTTAAAGGGATATGCCACCCCCAGGTCAAACTTGGGCACCTCCCCACAGTCCAGAGACTAAAATAAGTGGTGGAAAGCGTTTTCCTGCTCACCCAGCCATTGTCCGAGTCTGTCAGCACCGACCGCCGCGGTATCTGCAGCTACTTCGTGTTAGACTGGAGTCTAACGGCGCCAGAGAAAGATTTCGGCCAAAAGGAATTAATTTGCTCGATGCTTTTCCCAATTACTTTCTGTGTAGTGCGCTGCGTTTTTCCGCACTGTAAAATAGTTCCCACCCAAAATGACCAAGTCAAGTTCTCCGTGTTGATTTGCACATTTATTTGCACTCGATATGAATGCGCACTACACACAAAGTAATTGGGAAAAGCATCGAGCAAATTAATTCCTTTTGGCCGAAATCTTTCTCTGGCGATGTTAGACTCCAGTCTAACGCGGAGTAGCTGCAGATACCGCGGCGGTCAGTGGCGACAGACTCGGACAATGGCTGGGTCACCAGAAAAACACTTTCCATCACTTATTTTAGTCTCTGGACTGTGGGGAGATGCTCAAGTTTGACCTGGGGGTGGCATATCCCTTTAAGGAATAACTACAAACCACTACAAACCGTTTTAAATTTAAAAGTTCTGTTTTTCATGTTTTTTCTTTTTTTTTTCACTCCTAAGGATCATCAGCATTCCTGTTGCTTATTTTCTTTTTGAACCCGAATGCACAGAACCCAAATGAATGAACTACAATACATTTTAAAAATTCAAACTCTGTATTTCCTGAAACTTTTAAATGGCATAAGATTGTTTAGGGAGGTGTGCAGAGGCTTCCCAGACCATGACAGCGTGCATAATGAGCCCTGTAATGTACTGGCACAACCATTTTGACTCTGATACGCTCTGCCCTGCCCCTTGTTTTTAGCATCAAATAAATAGATAGTACATATAGTGGTCATGACATAGGCACCATCACATTGTCACACATCATTTATCTGAAGCTGAAGGAAACAAACAAAGACATGGGAATGAGCAGGCAATAATGGAAATGAACACAATTTCTTTGCTGGAGAGGAAGTAGGAGGGTTATACTGAAAAACTGAAAAACTGAAAAACTCGCAAGAGTTGTTGAGATGAAGAGTTAAAGAGCGTATGATTCTGACATTTTTACTTTATTTTGTGGGATTATGCCTGTTGTAAATTATAGTTTCACACTCATTAAGAAGCAATATGTGAAGAAAAGAACATATCAGGGCGTTGGGTGAACATTTAATCAGATAAAGGATTTCTAAATTCATCATAAAACGGACAATACAGCAACAAATTAGCTTCATTTTTCACTCCCAACTCACACAAACCGTAGAGTCTGAGTATAAAATAACTGACTAAAAGGCTCTCAGTACTATCAGAGTGCTGTGCAAACAAAACAAAACAAAACAAAAACACAGTCTCACTCTCCAGCTACCACACTCCTTATAACTGTAAGGAAATAATTTGTTCTAAGTGTAAATAATTAGTAAGTCTTAGAGACACTACCAAGTGTGGAATGAATGAATAATACATTCTCTCTTGAAAGGCACTACATAAATCCAATTAACACATTTGTTAATTAGTAGGTGACTAATAAAACATGTGCTCAACTAAGACATCATCTAAACTAAAAGACTGAATCCTGACCCAAGTGCTTTTAAACCTGACCAGCCACAACCAAACGCTTTGACAAAACTTTACCAACATGGGTGTGATTGACGTGATTGAGTGGATTAACCAATCACAAATGCTCCTTTTGCGTCCAAAACAACATGGCAGTTTACATGTAAAAAGGGGAATAAAACAACATAGGACTGAGAAAAATTGAAATCTTCTCAGAATTAACAATCGGAGCACCAAACTACAGTGGTACCTCACCTTACGAATGACCCAACAAACGAAAATTTCAAGTTACAAAACGCCTTCACGGTAAATTTTGGTCTCTAGATACGAAAGAAAATTCAAGTTACGAAACGCAAAATCTCAAAAATTCAAATAATGTGCGCTCAGCCACACACATTATACGCTTTTCTCAGACTGGATTTAAACTTTTCTCACATTTGTCTCTCGTTTAAACACTCAAACTTTCATAGATTTTCAACAAAATTATTAAGTGAAGTGTGGGGGGAAGCGGGAGGGGGGAGAAAACTGCACTCTGACACGTGTGTGATAGCGCACATGACCCGGCGCGGAGCTGACAGCAGGTCTAGACCAAGGTCTAAACCTGGACTGGACCAGGACTAAACCAGGACTAAACCAGGACTAAACCAGGACTAAACCTGGACTAAACCAGGACTAAACCTGGACTAGACTAGGTGGATTAAAGCAGCGAGGAGGGGACTGCACGCAGTCTGAGTGCATGAATGAGACCCATGCAAGAGCCGCGGTGGTCTAGACCTCCTCTAGAGCTGACCAGGTCTAGAGGAGCTGCGGTGGTCTGGACTAAACCAGGACTAAACCTGGACTAAACCAGGAGGAGCCGCGGTGGTCTGGACTAAACCAGGACTAAACCTGGACTAAACCAGGATGAGCCCACGGCTCTTGCATGGGTCTCGTTCATGCGTTCATGATTCCCCCCCACACACTTTACTGTTAATACATTTTGTTGAAAATCTATGAAAGTTTGAGTGTTTAAACGAGAGACAAATGTGAGAAACACGCAGAACACAATGTTACACTATAAAAAAAGTTACACTATAAAAAAAAAAAATTGGATCGGGGCCTTGGAACGAATCAGGCTTTTTCCATTGAAATAGCTACTCAACTTACGAATTTTTCACATTACGAAACCACTTCTGGAACGAATTAATTTCGTAAGGTGAGGTACCACTGTATTACTTATCTCAGGTAAGATATATACAACTCTGGAAAAAAAAATAAGAGACCACTGCAAAATGATCAGTTTTTCTGATTTTACTACTTATAAGTATGTGTTTGGGCAAAAGAAATATATATTTTTTTGAGTCTATAAACTACTGACAACATTTTCCCCAAATTCCAAATAAAATATTATCGTTTAGAGCATTTATTTGCAGAAAATAATAAATGGTCAAAACAACAAAAAAGATACATGTTTTCAGACATTTTTTCAGACCTTTCCTTAACCAGGAAGTGGTCCCATTGAGTTACAATAACTCTTCTGCCAGGGAGTCCTGGCCAAGAAGGCGGCCAAAAGTTACATTTCAATAAAAACAACAAACACAAATGACAGGACAATCCACAGCTACAACACCTCTAAACAGACAAAACACATCAATTCTGTTGTCTATGTACACAGACAACTAAAAAGCAGACATCACAACAAAACATATAAGTAAAAACAATTGCAGTGCTTAGTTACTGTTTCCCTTAACAGGTCTTTAAAAGAATTTATGGATGGAAGAACTGTGAGATTTTAAGTGGCTTGAAGTTCATTCCAAAGCCTTGGTGCATATGAAGAGAATGCATTTTTACCAAGTTCTGTTCTTGTTTGTGGAGCATGTAAAAGTATTTTTTCTGATGACCTTGTGGGGTAACCACTGTTATGAAAAGAAAGCAAATTAAAAATGTACAGAGGTAGTTTACCCATTAAGGCTTTAGCAATAAAAATCAGTGCATGAATTTTTCTTCTGAGGGAGAGGGAGGGCCATTGTACAGTTTCATACAGAGTGCAGTGGTGAGTCCTCGCTGATGAACCAAGGGCTGAGTGGTACAACACATCCAGCTTTTTAAGCAGGAATAAACTGGAGTGCATATACAGTGTGTCCCCATAGTCAAGCACTGACAGGAATGTGCTCTGAACTAACCTTCTCCTTGCATAATAGGGAAAGCACTTCCTCATTCTAAAGAAGAAACCCAACTTTGGTCTGAATTTCTTACAGAGGCTTTCACCATATTATGAACACTGAGAGACATCTTATCATCCAACCAAATTCCTAAATACTTATAGGATGATACTTTTTCTATTTCAGTGCCATCTAGCGTTAACACAGCAATGTTAGCAAAAGAGCGTGATTGTGTAAAGGACATTAGTTTAGTACCAACTTTAACTCAGTAAGAGCTGTTTATACAAAAATGCAAACAATGCAAAAAAAACTAGATCAAATTCATTTTAAAACAACATAATACTAATGTTTACACTTAAGAAGAGATCAGAAATCAATATTTGGTGCAATAGCCCTTATTTTTAATCACAGCTTTCATGCGTCCACAAGTCTTTCACATTGTTCTTGGGTGACTTTATTCCACTCCTGGTGCAAGAACTGAAGTAGCTCAGCTTTGTGTTTGTGCTGTAATACATGTAGAGATGCTGATTTCAGAAAAAGTGGTCTCTTTTTTTTTTTTTTCCAGAGCTGTATTTTATTCGAAATAAATTTTGGAAAGGAGATGTTCTCCGTATTTGAGAGACACGTGATACAAATAAGCAGCTGTGGTTGGAACATCTTAAGTTCAGACAGAGGTTTTTCACGCTCTACGGTCCAGGTCAGGTAAATGCTCTTATTGAAAGAGGATTGGCTGTAGACCTGTTGATTAAAGTTTTTTACAAAATTTACTCCCGGGCACTGTAAACTTATGTTTAAGTGACCCTTTAGTATTAATCTCCAAAGCTCAAAACACTCTGCGCCACCTTGTGATGTCATGTAGTGGTAGTTTTCAAGTTAACAGCTTTTACCTTTTGTTCAGAGATTGGCAATTCCATGGCTGAAATCATCCAAATGATTCTAGTGAGGTGTATGTATTTTAAAAACACCACGTGACATCACAATGTGGAACAGAGTATTTTCTGTTTGACAAAAGAATTCAACCTAAATATGCAGGATTTGTGTGTCAGACATGTGTGAGTGAAACAAATCACAACTCCTAGTATGTTTTTGATGAGGAAACAGCATTAGAACATAGATCAGAAAATAGCATAATATGAGACTTTTAAAAAGACCCAACCATAACTGATGATTAGAAATTATTGCATCATGATTTGATTAATTGCATAGTCCTAATTTACATGTTTTAGCACATGTCTGGTGAATTGCTATAGTATCATTTGAATTTCATCATTGGGATAATCCAAAAAATATATCAAGATCTACTTTTGCAATATCTTCTAACACTCCTCAAAAGTCATTACATAGCAAGTAGACTAATGAACACTGTGTATTTTTAATACAATCTCTGCTTTTACCCATCATAAAATTCACCCAGCAACCAAGGGACCACATCCACTGATTAATCTGCCCCGGCACGCATTTATCAATAACATAATCAAATTCTCAGAGGAACACGCCCACACCAGCAATCTCAAGGCCGTCCAGCTGTCATTGACTTGAGAAGAGAGCGTGGAGCTTCTGATGACAACAATAACATAGGTTTCATTATTAACAACAGACCTTGTCTTTAAATGGCTTTCATTAGGATTTATGTTATAATGTTGTTTCCTCATCAAAAACCTACCTCGGGTTGGTTACCCAGGCATGTTTTTGATGAGGAAACATTATAACATAGAACAGAAAATAGTGTAGTATAGGCTCTTTAACGCACTGTATTACTGCACTAAACATTGTAAACAGTAACTATCATTCTATATGACTATAGAATGCAATTAGAGTTCAGCATAATAGTATTGAGAATTTCCCATGCTATAAAGCGAACCAATGGACCTCATGGGATCTGAAAGCACGGGCTGCTAGATTTTTATAGAATACGGACTATAACAGCCGTAATTAGATTAGATCTACTTTTAACTTCTCCACTTATGAGGCCACAAGAGCCAAGGAAAATGAATTTGCATACAGGAGGTGTAAACGCATGGAAGATATGGGAAAAAAAACACTTTTGAATGTGAACTGATTTAGTTTGTTTATTGCCTCATGGCAGAGTGGTTAACCGATTGCCTTCCAGTGTCAGTGTGGGGTTTATCCAGTTTCTGTACATTCCTGTGCTCTCAATGTCCAACAGATAACACGGTACATGTGAGAGAAGTATAAATTCTCAGGACTCTCATTAGTTACATTTTATTAGCGTACATAAAGATCATGCAACACCTACACCACACCATATTATGTGCAATCTGTGAAATACTTGCACCTTATTTGATCTTTGATTTAATCCTACCTGCACCTTGTACATTGTAACTTGTATTTTTTATTACATATTTTATTATATTGTTTATTATATTGTTTACTTCTTCCCCTGCACTTTTGCAACACTTTTACCATGTACTATTATTGCATGTTATTAGTACTTCTTGACTATCTTAGCGAGTCAACGGTTCTACTGATCCTAAGCATTTCATTGCATTGTTGACCCTGTGTTGATTCTGCATATGACAAATAAACAATCTTGAATCTTGAATCTTGAATCCTAACTGTGATAAAGAAAATGTTGTTGTTGTTTTTGGCATGTTTCCCACCCCTACTTAAAGCCCCTAACGCAGCCCAGACGCAAAATAAAATGTCTGAACTGTTCTGTGTCTCATCTCAGAAATGCACACAGCAGCATACTACTTAATCTAGAGTATGTTTGGACCCACCTGGAATATTGAGCGCCTATCCCTCTTGTTTTGTCATTGATTTTTCAGTGAATTCTGAGATGTTTTCAAATGCATTGTTTGTACTGTAGAGCAGCTGTGTCCTCCGTCACTGTCAGGTTGGACTCATTTGGAAAATGTTCCTGTTTGTTTCAATCAAACCATTTGATTTATGCCAGTTCTAGTGCAAATGTGGTAAGAGGCCCAGCAGCGGTATTGAGCATCTGGCCTCTTAAACTACCATCATAAAACATACAAACAGACAAGTTCATAAACCAGGGCAAATAAAACTGAAATCTAAGGGCTTGAACGTCTTGCTCTATGACACAACAAAACTATGCACACTTATTGTGGAGAATCAATTTGACAATTTAGCTGGTTGTTAACATTAGAGTTACTTTATGTTAGGATTGTCAAAAGCAGGTATTGATACTATGAATGACTTTAAACTTTTTTCAGAAGTAGTACATGGCCAATAGACATTTCTGTGCTTTTGAAATCGTATCATTGAATCATTTTGCACACTAAAACAGCTTGCAACTTCTAATTTCACTAACTTTAGTATTACGATATTAAACTTTCCAAATTGATTTCATTACTAAAGAATAGACTCGATACTCGATACCACAATTAGGATGCACCAATCCGACACTGATATCAGATATTAGCACCGATACTGAAAAATGTGTTGAATCAGATATGGGCTTCCAAATATCTGTTCAGATAATATCCTGCTTTTAGCTATAAATTGATGCTATATTAGTTGATATCAGGGATCGACAAGATATCAAAATCAGTATCAGCGCTGAAAAAGCTTGATCAGTGCACCCCTAACCACTATGACGTTTAAAGAATAATGTTTAGTATATGAATTTCAGTACTTCTGACAACCCTAATCCACTCAATGCACATTTTTCTCTGCACCAAAAAGATCAAACTCTCCACTCAATGCTCAGTTTGCCGATTACTTGTGCACTTTTACCCTATTGCTGCATTGCTTTCCTAATTTTCTCCTCGCGGCGAGTCATTAAACCCTAATCATTACAAAACAGCCATCTGCTCGCCTGCTAAGTCACTTTCTCAGGACCGTCATGGTGGACCGGACTCATTCCTCTAGCAGACGTCCAGCAGGCCTGACTTCTCTGCCTCAGTGCAGTCAGCTCACAGGGGGATAAACTGTGACATTTTGGGAGTCTCCCTGCAGCAGAAACAGGAATAAACGTATCACGCAAACGGTCTGGGTGACACTGCCACAGAGCCCAACGCAACGGAAATTAATCTCCTGTTCAATCACTCTCCGATGTGGCGAGACGTCGAACAAAGTGCCACCAAATATAGTCAGATTTGATGAGCTGCTGACCAATAGTTTGCACTCACTGGCCGGCACAGACGAAAAGGGAGGGAGCAGGTCATGTGATGGGATAAGCCACTAGCTCTATACACAAAGGTTATGGTATTTTTGAGCAGTGAAAAGGTTAAGTAACATGAGGTAGTGGGTTTGATAACATGCACTGTTATAGCAATGAAGTATTCAAAGGCTTTGTGAGATATCAGTACTGCAATATGTGATGTGTGTAGTTTCCTGGGTATGTTAAATAATGACCTGCACAGTTAATGAGAATAATTGTATACTAAACCATTATGAAAATAAAGATAATTGTTAATAGTTATCTGGAGTATACACTCTCTAAAACACATGACAAAAGATGTTTTATTACGAAGAGCGTGGTATTAATACATCAAAATGGCAAAAAATGAATGAACAATTTGTAATCTTTTATCAATAATACACGTTAATTGTACTGTAAATATTCTCTATCTTAAAACCTGCTGTCATGTTTTTACCTTTATTTGATTAAAGATCATAATTACTTGCTATCTAAAGAGTAGATGAAGATGAAAATGTCATATAGGGCTTCCATTGTCATGACTCAAACACCACTAAAGATCGTTACTACGGCGTAACTCGCAAAAACTGATGTGTTAGATTGGATTTCAACCAATTTGAAATATTAAAATTCTATTGAATTTCTGTATACAGTGGCACAGTGACCTGATAACTCTAAAATTCATGTTTTTGCTTTGTGGGATTGAGTTTTTCTGTTGGGAAAAAAAAGATCTGTTGAATAAATAACGTTATTACAGGACATGCCTTACTACGACAGATTAGATTCCCTTATGATCAAAGGCAGCGTAAAAGGCAAACAGTATCCAGACGTTAATTTGATAAGAAGAAATGTATTTAATCTGCACCCTGGCTCATTTAAGAACATTACATTCCACTAAATATGACAGAGATTGATGTTATTGCTGTAACTGCAGGCTGCTGTATTTTTTATTTTTAATCCTCTGCATACTTATGCCTAATACCTTTCACTTCTAATACCTTTTACTTCTATTTTTATCACTGCTGAGGCTGATGTGAAAAAGACAACAAACAGTGCAGACAGAAGGCGACTCAGCACTGTTTCACTTTGTCCTTTGTGTTAAACATCTTATATGTCACCCTTTAACTGCAAAACTGTCCCACTGCGAACAGCAAGGTCTGGACTAAGCAGCACTCTGTGGCTGCCCCGGCTGACTTTGTCACTGAGGGTTAAGAAAGGACACATTCCCAAAGTTAAGCACGCAGAGGATGCAACTGTACACCCTGCACTCCCTGTGATGTGTCGCTTTAGCTGTTTAACACACCGTTTTACTCCGCACTGTAACGTGTGCTGAGAGTCTAGTGACACACACACAGCGCATGATGAAAACAGACTCACCTTAGCAGAGACGTGGTGTGATATCCGCACACATCCAGCCGGGATCGCTGCTTGGCGGTCGGATGCGCGCTTGCCAGTGTTTATATGACCGCCTGTGATTCTGCTGCTGCTGCTGCTGCTGCTGCTGGTGTTGCCATGGTTATTCCTCCAGACCCCGTGCGTTCTGCAGTGCCCCTCTCCCTGCCTCTCTCCAGACGCCTTCTATGACGCGCTGTCCTTACGGGAATTTCAATTTGGGGAAAGTGCAGCAGTCGAGCATGTGTCTCGGAATCCAGGGATGTGAATGTCTCCGTCGCGCGCGCTCTCTCCCGCACAGCCCGGAGCGCGCACACGTCCGCCCTGTGAATACTTTCATTAGCGGAATATTAATAGTGAGCAGCATTAATAATGAGCAGCATTCATAGTGGGCAGCATTAGTGAGCAGCAGTCCCGTGGTAGCTCCGGAGTGTGCGTCCAGCGCGAGGACTGACGTCACGACACCCTTTAACAGCTCGTGTGAACCGTAATGGCGATTGGGGAATTAGCAAAAAGGACATTAGAACAGTGAGAACAGTAAGAGAGTTACAAACTAGAGTAATGACATCTTGTAAATTGGTATTGGACTGGCAGAGGTGGTCAGTGGGTGCAGGTCTGGACTGGGACAAAAAAATGGCCCTGGCATTTTTGGCTTAGACCGGCCCCTCATAATAAGTCTTGGTTTAGTCCTGATTTAGACCTGATTAGTCCTGGTTTAGTCCTGGTTCAGACCTGTTTTAGTCCTGATTTAGACCTGATTAGTCCTGGTTTAGTCCTAGTTCAGTTCTGATTTAGTCCTGGTTTAGTCCTGGTTCAATCCTGATTTAGTCCTGGTTTAGTCCTGGTTCAGACCTGTTTTAGTCCTGATTTAGATGTAATTAGTCCTGGTTCAGACCTGTTTTAGTCCTGATTTAGATGTAATTAGTCCTGGTTCAGTCCTGATTTAGTCCTGGTTTAGTCCTGGTTCAATCCTGATTTAGTCCTGGTTTAGTCCTGGTTCAGACCTGTTTTAGTCCTGATTTAGATGTAATTAGTCCTGGTTCAGACCTGTTTTAGTCCTGATTTAGATGTAATTAGTCCTGGTTTAGTCCTGGTTCAGACCTGATTTAGTCCTGATTTAGATGTAATTAGTCCTGGTTTAGTCCTGGTTCAATCCTGATTTAGTCCTGGTTTAGTCCTGGTTCAGACCTGGTTCAGACCTGATGTAGTCCTGGTTTAGTCCTGGTTCAGTCCTAAACTGTGGGCCGGTCTCTAAGTAAAAAAAAAAAAAAAGAAGGGCATCGGCCCCTAGGACTGTCGGCCCACCGGGAAAATGCCCGGTATGCCCGATTACCAGTCCAGGCTTGAGTGGGTGGTAAGAAGATACAAAAGTACACGTTTAGTAGAGATTAAACGTTTAAAAGGGAGGGAAAAGCATGGTGATGTTTGCGTGAAAAGTCCCTCAGTCGTCCAGGTAGAATCCATGATAAAAGGAGAAGTTCAATTTGTCAACTGGACAAAGTTTGTTTGGTCGAAGACGTTTCGCCGCTCATCCGAGAGGCTTCTTCAGCTCTGGTTCTACTGCTGGTTAGTCCCTGTTTATATCTAGCTGCAGGGAGGAGCTCACTACCCTGGAATCATTCTGAAACTATCTCAACTAATTTGTATCTTTTGTTTCCCTGGCGTCTCGTTTAGCATCTCTATTTAGCCTTATGAGGAGCTCACTGCTCTGAAATAGCTCTGAAACTATCCCCTCATTTGTCCCTTTTGTTATTCGAATATTTAGCATCTCTATTCAGACTACAGACCGTCTCCACCCTTCTGTCCCTGACTCGTCTGCCCTAATGTTTTTTTTCCCGTCTGTTATGACTTGGTTTAAGAATCGAATTATAAATGGGAGACAAGTTATGTCTAACTCCCCCATTTCTGTTTAACGACGGATTCTCTTTTTTGACCAAAATTGCCTCTTTCACTCCTCTCTCAAACCAGTTCTTTTCCCTGGCTAAGATCTGAACCTCACTGTCCTGGGCCATTCGTTTGAGGACATCATGGTGATGTTTATTGCCATTACGCACCTGTTGATGTGCGCCCCCTTTGGCATTACTGAGCTGAGATTATAATCCAGCACATGGACTAATCTGAAAGTAAAAAAAAGAAAAAAAATGTCACATCTTCTAAATAGCTATATTGAAATATTTAGAATATATTTTTGTACTATTTATGTAGGCTTTGTATTTATAGGCCATTTTAAAGACATGAGATCAAATACAGATGATTTGAGATAAGCCTAAAATTCTGTGGGGAGTTGCTAGCAGGACCCATAGCCTACACTTTTGCTTCCAATCAATTGTTGCGATTATACAGTCTGTTTTTGCAAGAGAAACTGTTCTGGAGCTTTGTTCCAGCCCAGGCCCAGTGCATTTGAAATCTAAATGTGCCACAGAACAGTCAAGGTCGAGCCACATTACCATGATGATGGGTAGTGTCAGTCTGCCTTTAGGTGCACAGTTTCAGAGGGCCTCACAGAAGCACTTTGTATTAGCCTTCCTATACTTTCAGAAACATTCTATTTTTTAGTATCCTATACTTAAACATGACCTATAATACCAAAATGTAGACTTAGTAGAATTATGCATCGCTAAAAAGTGATTACTAATAGGGCATAAATAATAAAATTTCAGCATATTTGTGTAATTAGTATAACTTTACATTATATTATACTATATCAAAATATCAAAATATAAATGTTGCAAATGACAGATTATCTCATATGTCCATATGAACCAGCCATTATGGTGATGCACTCTCACAACAATTGCATAGCATGTGCCTGTCAGGTAGTGCTATTAAAATGCCACCTGTCCTGGTTAAACAACTCCTGACAGACTAATCACTTGTCAGATAAGAAGGAGGGGGTTATATAACCACACATTAATCAAAATATCCATGAGCTGTGAGCTGTGGCGATGGGATACAGTTTGTATCTATATTGCTAAAACAGGACTAAAACAGGACTAAACCGGGACTAAAACAGGAGTAAAACAGCATTAAAACAGGACTAAGGTATGTGTGTGTGTCCAGAGTGGGTATGTGTGCGTGTGTGTGTGTGTGCGTGCGTGTGTGTGTGTGTGTGTGTGTGCGTGTGTGTGTGTGTGCGTGCGTGTGTGTGTGTGTAGTGTCCTATACTATTTTGTATTGTATTAAATTGACAATACAGGTGATTTTTAACTTAACATATTATCCTGTGTATTATTGAATTATTGAATGATTATATGGACTTTTTGTTATAAAAGCATTTCAACAAAGTACCTTCTAATTCTGACCTACCCTGAAACACCACACCACAGTAATGTAAGTGATGGGGGAGGGCTTAGCTTAATGTCATGCAAATGAGTTCCTTTCTGTTCCACAAGCAGATCTTTAACGTGGCTTTTCTCAGGTCGTTGTTTTCAAAATGTGCTGCTTTCAAATGGCCACAAATTCTTCAAATGTTCTCAGATTTCCATGTGTAAGGCATCATTGGAAAGCTTAGAATCTACACTTTCAGAATCTCTCAGAAACTCAAAACGCCTCTGGGGCAACTTGTGTCTGGTTTTGCCACGGCTGGTCACATATAGGAAATTAAGTTTCTCTTATCATTTCATATGGTTCTTTTATGTCCACAGAGAAAATCACCCTTTTCCTTTTCTGTTCCCTTATTCACCTTCCTTTTGTACTTGGCCAATCAAGTGCTGCTTTTCTGTTATGGCACTCTGCCATAAGCCACAAGACTCTTGATTAAGAGAGGTAGTCTATTGATTTTTGTCTGTTGGCTGGGCTCAGATGATCGTCTCTAGATGAATAAACTGGCAGAAATGTCTCAAACAGGTTACAGGGCAAGGACATCCGTTTTCACACTTTGGCTGATTGGTTTGGAGACTTGCAGGTGTGTATTGCAGTTTTAGTTTTCTTCTCTTAGTAACACCACCCACAAACTGCAGCAGTAAAGCTCTGATGTTCAGCACTAAGACTTTGATTGTAGATGATTGTCACTGTGCTGTTCCTTGTGTCCAGCTCTGAGCTCCAGAGGTCTGCTGTGGAATCTGGCAGCAGGAGGTGACGGAGCCCCACTGCTATGCATTGGACATTCAAAAGGTTTTTGGGAAAATAGGGGAAAAAAAAAAAAAAAAAAAACTAAATCAGGAAGATGACTTTGCCAGTTTGTATTTTCTCTGCAGTCTTCTATAGTCTTCTCTATTGGTCGAGGACAAAACTAACGACACCCACATATGCAGCAGTGTCTGGAGAGTTGAAGTAGAACTTCATTTGTTCGATAAAGCTATGCTATTATGCCAGGAAAATCATAACTCAAATGTCAAAGACACTTGATGAGTTGAGAGGTATGACATGCTTTTTATTTGTACAGGGGCAGTGCACAGTAATACATTAACCAAAACAGAAGTCATAAAAAAGATGCTGGTGCCAGGTTATAGCATGGTGCTAATTTACACCTGTAGTCCCTGAGCAGGTTGGTAGAAATACTAAAATACAGATTCAGTGTATATAGATAAAGTGTCCAAAAATAAATTAAATTAAGGTGATCAAACAACAAAATCCATAGTAGGTACATTGCAAATAATTCACATTTCCAAAGCTTTTTTAAAAATTTATTCAAATTTTTATATTTTGTTGAAATAAACATAAACAGTACATGACTTTTAGATATACTAGACATATTACAGTAATAGGCTAGCAGAGTGATACCATGTTTTTGGTGAATGCGTGATGCGATGGTTTAACCCGGTGCCTCGGGCACATTTGTGCTGCCTGGTCACAAGTGCAGTAGTCATGGGGCTAGCTGCTCGCCTCAATAATCACAACGTGTTCTGCTGCTGTCTGTGCTCTGGCCTCTTATTCAAACCATGAGCTCTCAATTATCCCGAGCAGACACATGATCTGTACACACTCACTGCTCACTGTATTAGGTTTCACTCACTGCTCTGTGGGACAAGAGCACTCTACTACCACTAATACACAATCAATGGATGTAATACAATACAGCAACAGTGCTTCATTCATAACCTTTGTTTTACTGGCTGTGGTATATTACATGGTAGTTAACTGTAACCTAATTCACACTTTACAATACAAATGTCAAAGAATGTGTAACAAGAAAGTGAGGAGTCAATCACAAAAAAGTCCTTGCATTCATGAGATATATGAAATATATCATGTTAAATTTACTAAAATAGCTATTCTTCATTCAGGAAATAGTCATGGTCGGCACCACTTCTTCTGAATGTATGACTACAAAGTCATTTTCAAGCTCCCCAGAGATAGGGTAAAATTGTTTGTGCTCATAAACACTGAATACTTAATACTTAATAAAACAAACCTACTTTATGTCATATTTCAGCAGAATTGCCAACCACAGCGGAAAGTTAGTAGCAGCCAAAAAAAAAAATAAAAATAAATAAATCACCTGTTGAACTTCAGAATTTTCTATTAGAGACTGGTATACCACCCTCTAGTCTCCATGGAAATGTTATTGCTTTGCCTTTGCTATATATGATTAAATATCCCTACGTAGCTGAGTTACTAGGTCAGATCTGTGGAGAGTCAACCCGCTCACAGAAAGAATGCCTGTTAATGTATATCATTAACATTAAAACCCCTTTAATACACTCAACAAATATATAAACGCAACAATTTTGTTTTTGCTCCCATTTTTCCTGAGATGGACCCAAAGATCCAAAATTCACTCCAGATACACAACACTACTTTTTCTCTCAAACATTGTTCACAAATCTGTCCAAATGTGTGACAGCGAGCACCTCTGCCCCGCCGAGACAATCCACCCCACCTCACAGGTGCGCCACATCAAGATGCCGATCCGACATCATGACCAGTGCACAGGTGTGCCCCAGACTGCCCACAATAAAAGGCCACCCCGAAATGTGCATTTTTTTTTTTGCTTTATTGGGGGTCAGGGGACTCAGAACCAGTCAGTATCTGGTGTGACCACCATTTGCCTCATGCAGTGCAACACATCTTCTTCACATAGAGTTTATCAGATTGTCAGTTGTGGCCTGTGGAATGTTGGTCCACTCCTCTTCAAAGGCTGTTATGGACGAAGAACACAGGTGCATTTTATTGATGGCATTTTGAATGCACAGAGATACCGTGATGAGATCCTGAGGCCCATTGTTGTGCCATACATCCATGAACATCACCTCATGTTTCAGCAAGATAATGCACGGCCCCATGTTGCAAGGATCTGTACACAATTCTTGGAAGCTGAAAATGTCCCAGTTCTTGCATGGCCAGCATACTCACCGGACATGTCACCCATTGAGCATGTTTGGGATGTGCTTGACCGGCGTATACGACAGCGTGTACCAGCTCCCACTAATATCCAGCAACTTCGCACAGCCATTGAAGAGGAGTGGACCAACATTCCACAGGCCACAACTGACAATCTGATCAACTCTATGCGAAGAAGATGTGTTGCACTGCATGAGGCAAATGGTGGTCACACCAGATACTGACTGGTTCTGAGTCCCCAGACCCCCAATAAAGCAAAAAAAAAAAAATGCACATTTCAGGGTGGCCTTTTATTGTGGGCAGTCTGGGGTGCACCTGTGCACTGGTCATGATGTCGGATCGGCATCTTGATGTGGCGCACCTGTGAGGTGGGGTGGATTGTCTCGGCGGGGCAGAGGTGCTCGCTGTCACACATTTGGACAGATTTGTGAACAATGTTTGAGAGAAATGGTAGTGTTGTGTATCTGGAGTGAATTTTGGATCTTTGGGTCCATCTCAGGACAAATGGGAGCAAAAACAAAAGTGTTGCGTTTATATTTTTGTTGAGTATAAATGTATGATCTCGTTCAAATCAAAATCACTTTGTTTATCTGTTAGGCAGTGCAGATGCAGACAGAGCACCAGCACAAGTTGGGACACAACACTTCCATCCATAAAATAAAATAAGCAAATTCACATTCATCAACACATCAGATAATGATTCATGGAAGAGCAACAACTGCATGGAAATAAGCAGGTGACTTATCCACCACTAGAAAGGTTACATGCATCTTTAACCTTGTGTTGTGAAGTTCTTTCAAGTGAACAATTATGCAACATTAACCATAAACTAAAAAAGAATTTCCATTTTGCAGAAAAAAAAACATCAAACCCTGCTAGAATTCTTACCTGTCCTCCAAATCAATATTAAAAACAAATGATGTCACGTGAACCCAAACTATTGAGACATTATTGAGAGCTATGATCCAAACAGCGTTAAAAGATGGAAAGGAAACCACTTATTACAAGTCCGGACAGTGGTACTTACCTTTTCTCCGATAAAAATGGTGTTTCCTCAAAAGCAGGTGTTGCAGGTAAAACGTGACTTTAAAGCAAACACACAGGAATGACATTTTCGGCTTGGAGAGACGTGCACCCAGAGGCAAACCTGCTCCCGTCACTTCTACACCTCCGCAAACATGGAACTGACAAATCTTTTAGGGATGACTATCGAATGAATTTCAGGTGTTTCTGATTGAAATGAGTCCTCACTGTGGCTATGTTTGAATACATGTTTGTTTGCACACCATAAATCCGATCATTCTCTGATTTTTTGAAGTTATCATATTGTTGAAATCTCATGTAAACAGTTACATCAGATGTGAGTAATTTGTTTTCTTGCTGCTTTCCCTTGCATACTGCGTACCTTTTGGCACAGCTGCATGAAGAAGAGTTTTATAGTGGCCTAAAATGACTTTGAGAATATTATTTAAAGTGCCAATGTGGTGTGAGTTGTGTGGTGTGATGGGAGCAATGAATATGTACAGTGAAATTAGTTTGTCCTTGTTTGTAAGAAGCTCTGTCATATTCTTTAAAAAAAATCTTTGAAAAACTAAGAACCAGATATTTTGTGTTCTTAATAGAGATTGAACTTCTGATTGTTCACACACACAGGTTTTGACAAGGAAAATGATGTAAAAAAAAATGGCAAAACCCAACGTGAAAGTGAAAATGTTAAAGATTGAAAGAGTTTATTTAAAAAACAGAAATTTTAACGATCAGCGTTCTCTTTTTGGTAACGTAAACTAAACTAAACTTTATACTGCACAGTCTGATTATCCTCGATTTTTACTCAGATTTTAACATCCATATCCTCCTGAGACCCGCCCATTCATTTGTGTCCTTTATAGTGGACATTGAGATAACCAGTCTGTCTGTGTGTGTTTTGAGACAGACTCTAGTTTGTGGCTGCGCTATGATAAAAAAAATAAAATAAAAATAAATGAATAATAATAAATAAATAAATAAATAAATAAATAAATAAATAAATAAATAAATGAATAATAATAATAATAATAATAATAATAATAATAATAATAATAATAATAAATCAAAATAAATAAATAAATTGAAATGTTATATATATATATATATGAATAAATAAATATTTAAATACATAAATATATAAATAGATACATAAATAAATACTTAAATAAATAAATAAATAAATAAATAAATAAATAATTTAAATTTTTGGAGGTGACTGTAGAAGTTTGTCAGAAATGTTGGTTATCAAAAAAAAAAATGTTTTTGTAGCTCGCTAACTTGGACATGGATTTAACACCAAAATGCAGGTTAAATTCATCAGTGCCATTACATAACATCAAGATATATAAACAGCGTGTGTTCAGTCCCCCCAGGCTGCTCAGGTAATGACAAGGCTTTGCATACGTCAACACCACAGGCTATCCTGGCTAACATGCACTCTGAAGTCTCACGTGATTATCAAATACACTTTTCATCACCAAACAAGCTACCTTTTCCCCTGTGCTGTGGATAATTATAAAGAGAATTACATACAGGCAGCACATGTCATTAGGAGGCACAGTAAAACAAAACGCAGGAGAGGTGGGGGCCCGAAGACTTCTTGCATGGTCTTGAAGTGTTGGTAGTAAAATATAGTCACCACCTCTTGAAGGGCCGGGAGCCAATGAGAAAGCATTGGATGAACTTTTATGTGGTCCCTGAAAGCGCTTGAGCATCCCGCGTGCCACAGCTTTTTGTCAGTCCTCACCATGCGCAGGTAGGACCGGCTTCAAGGGGGACTGTGTGAACTGTGGCTGCCTCTGCTCCTTAATCTTATCCCACCCCGAGTGAGCGAGTCCTGGGTCCCATTCAGAGGAGTGCAAACATGGCCTTCCACTGCTCGCATCTGACCAGGTAATGAATAGTGTTGGATTTTAGCTTCCTAAGCAGGTGCATGTAGAATAGACATTTATTGTTTTATTGTAAGTTTCAGTAGAACATAGTACACCAGTTGGCTTACAGATGGTGATAGAAGGTGGAGGAAGCAGCCAAGTATTAATATCATAATATTGGAGGATATTCAAACACCGTGTATATCTTTGAGGCATGCCTTGGCTTAGGTGAGACATTTTGAGTAGTGTATACAGTGCAAAATATCTAGCCTTATCTTAAATATATAGAGATAGAACATTAATCCACTGTGACGGTGTATTCCTCAAGGTTCAAGAGCTATGACAAATGTTGTTAATAATAATAATAACTAAAATAACTAACCCTTAACCTTTGGCAAAGCTTTGGTTTTCATTTCAAAATCACAAATGGATTTGACTGTGTGTATGGTTTGTTTGGGAAATCCCACTAAATGATGATGTTACAATGATGAAAGAACATGACAAAGGTTTTAATACCTCAGTGATTTATTACTATCCTGGAGTGTTTTGGGAAATACCTTATGCTGTGATGCTAAATGAGTATGTAGTGAGATTATTTTTGAACTGTCACAGCATTAATAACAGTATTCATGCTGCTTGTTTTCATCAGAGGATTTATGGGCTGCTATGCAACAGGTTACTGCAAATGTAGCACTTAGTTTTTCAGCATGGCGGTGTGCCGTTCGTCTGTCATTTGGAGCACAAAGCGTGGCATTAGCATAGCTTAGCCTTTTGATCTTTTGAACGTAACATATTCAATACAAGATCAGTGATGACACCGTGGAGCAAAACAGTGAAGCTCTTGATTTGATCTATAAAGTACTGGTGCATTTTGGTGGTGGCAGATTTGAAGAACAGAAACACAGCGCTGGTCAACGTTCTTCACATGAGAAGGCTGGTTGGTGTACGAAAAAATATGAAAATAGGAAATGTTATGTAAATACTTAAAAGAGACAGAGGGTGACACACTACCCTTGATTGAGGTTGAACAATGGGTAAATGAGGCTAAAATGAGGGCCTCTGTCCTTTTCAGGTATCTGCTTTCATAAACTAGTACAGGAGTCATTCCAGTGCTGCCTAAATAACTCTACTATTAAACTTTACTTTGCCTTGACATGCAGCTCAGTTCATCTTTACTTTGTGACAGCATCAATCAAATGTGAAGATGGGCAGGCGTGCCGAGGACAGCATGTCCCTGCAGGGCTCTGTTCTTGAGAGCCTCTTGACTTGGCTATTAGCCTCTTCTGTTCCTATGTTTATACATAGAAAAGAGAGCACGTACAAGCATCTTAAAACCTTCTCTCAAGATGATCTGTTATTAACTATTGGTTGGAGTCTTGACTGTTCACAAAAGCAGATGTTTGGACATAAAACATGTGGCTACACTGGCTAGCTAAATCTATTTAAACAAAACATACACCATGTTGCCTGTAAACAGTTAAAAGTTGTTGTTTTTTTGTTTTTTTTGTCCTACAATATTACAAGCATGATAAAAGGAGAAATTCAATTTGTCAACTGGACAAAGCTTGTTTGGTCGAAAACATTTCGCTGCTCACCCGAGAGGCTTCGTCAGCTCTGGTTCTCATGCTGGTTAAACCCTGTTTATATCTAGCTGCAGGGAGGAGCTCCCTACACTGAAAAAAGCTCTGAAACTATCCCAGCTACTCTGTCTCTTTTGTTTTACGAATTCCTCTGGCGTCTAGTATTAGCATATCTATAAGCCCTAGGAGGCGCTCACTACACTGAAATAGCTCTGAAACTATCAACTAATCTGTCTCTTTGTATTTCAAATTTCTCTGGCGTCCATTTTCGTCTCCCTATTCAAGACAAACGACCCTCTCCACCCCTCTGCAATGGCTTGTCTGTCCTAATGTTTCTTTGTCTGTTTTTGACTTGGTTTGAGAATCGAATTATAGATGGGAGACAAGTTGTGTCTAAAACAAGCAAGCAAAATGAAATAGGTTGTTTATTTAACGCCTGTTGAAACACTTTCTGCAGCTTGGCATGCTTGAATTTTCCTCTGTTCCATTCCTCCCCAAGGACAAAATTCATCTCTGTCGCGTATCTGATGATTTATTGATTTTGCCCACAAACTGTGTGATTGTTGACTCAAATATGTTTTCATTGTCCCACAGAAAAGACCAGACATGCTACCTACGTGTCTGCTTGGCTCTGCTGTCCCTCGTCCTCTCTCCAGCTCTTGGACGTAAGTTGATGCAGATTAAATATGGCGTGTCCAGTGAAGCCTGCTCCTGCCCGCTTTTATTGTGACTCTATTTGGTCTGTAAATATACTCTGGTCACATGGGTTCATATGAGAGCCTGCATGTTGACTTTAGTTAGGTCAGGATTATTTTGGTGCAAACCAATATCCACTAAAACAGAGGCAACTCCACGCCTGTGTGCAGTGGCAAAAGAAAATGATTAGAAAATGTTGATTCACCTTTGTATATTATTCATTTATTATTTTATAAAGGGAACAACTGTATGAGTGTATGCCTAAATACATATTACTATTAGTATTATATATATATATTAGGGCTGGGAATATTAACGCGTTAATCGTGATTAATCGCGATAGAGTTTTAATCGCGAACAATTTTTTTAATCGCGATCAGAGTTTGCCAGCATTTTCCGTAATTCTACCATCCATATGCAGCTCATTTGGTTGTATTAATTAAACTCATTGTCGGTTAAACGCGCTATTTTGAGTTTGCTAGTATTTTGTTCCTTCTGCGCATCCGTAGGCAGCTCGAGCGGGCTTCAATCATTTATTTACCATTTCTCAAAGTAAGCACTATTACTGGTTCATTGTTACTTTTTCCTTTCTCTGCACTTTTTTGAAATAAAAAAAATGGTGAGAAATACTTTGCATTGTGAGTTTAACTTTAGATTCGAACGGTCTTACTGCAAGATATACATTTTAAACATGCAAAATAAATCACGATTAATCGCGATTAACTATGAAATTTCTGAGATTAGTTGCGATCAAGAAAATTAATCGTTTGACAGCCCTAATACTGTATATATATATATGATATATATATATATATATATATATATATATATATATATATATACTGTGTATATATATATATATATATATATATATATATATATATATATATATATATTACTATAATAATATTGTATTTTTTTTATATTTTACATCTATATATTTATTTTCTTTTTAAACTTTTCTATTTTAGTTAAAGCCTTAGTATGTAACTTTTTAGCCAAAAAACAAACAAACAAACAAACAAAAAAACCGTTGAATGTAAGATAAAAGCATGTTTATCGTAAACATCCTTACTCTGAGGAGGTTTCCTTTTCCACAAGCCTGACTAATTTAGCGTAGCAGAGGGCCTTCTCCTGCTTGTTTCCATGGTATGATTTTAACTTTCTGTTCCCATGGAGTCATGCAGGTGACCTGGCACTTCCAGAGAGTTGCATACTGTACCTTTAAATTCCACACATTTTTTATCAGTTAAAATAACATTAACCACATTAACACTACTGTAGCTATTAGAGTTGGTCCAGTTTTTATTGAGCTCATATCTGATATTTGTATCATTACATTACAGTAAAGTTAAGAAATGAGCTTTCACTTCTTAAATATATCATATATTATTATATTTGAATGAAATCAGATTTGCTCCATGTTGAATATCTGACACAGTGGGCTCAGGTACAAGCACAACAGGTAGTATAATATTATGTGCACGTGTGCCTCAGCCCTCACTGTCACACACGTGCCGCTGCATGTGACATCTTAATAGTGGTTGCTCTTTCGTTCATTGCACTAATGAGTATGGCTCAATGCGTAATGCTGCAGCAGGCATTAACTTTAACAACTTGAGGTCTGCGTGCACAGTCAGATAAGTGTTTAGTGGTAGTAAATACGAGATTATAAATACCGTCTCACCACTCAAGCTCATTTCTCAGCAGTCATGTGGCTTTGAGAAGGGCTTCCAGATGTGCCCCTTGTTAAAGAGCTGACTCAGGGCAGCGTGGGGAGCCCTCAGGGGTCACCAGGCCTGTGTGATGCACTGACGCCTTTTTCCATTTAGCTCTCCTATAGAGCTGGGCAAGTGCACTGACCCCTCCTGACACAATGTGAAATGGCTTGGCTTAAGTTATTCTACTTGGGAGACAAAGTTTAATTAAGTTGCAGTATTTTTAGTATTACATTAGCCTTAAATAGTAAAGATTAAGTGTTTCCTCCTTGCAATAGCCTGGACTATGACTTTTTCTCAAACTTGCAACAATTGACTAATCACCATATTTCAACTTTACTTGGTTGAAAATTTATTTAAAAGCCTCAATGATCAATAGAAATAATCATTTGAATAGTTGACTACTAAAATATTCATTAGTTGCAGCTCTATTTCACAGTTTCCTTTATCTGTTGTATGTGCATAGCATTGTTGTATTTCGTTGTTTTTGTAGAGCTTTCATAGAGATTATGCAACATTACTTTTTTTCCTTTTGAGTGATGAATGAAATGCGTACAACTCCCACTTGACAATGTGAGAAGCTACCTGGTGTTGATTAACAAAAGAAAGTTCAGATCTTATGGATATGGTTTGCTATGACTTTTTGTGTCACTACATCTGCACCAAACTAATACAGATAAAGCACTGACCTTCTGATGACTCATAGCCTCCATGAGTCTGGAGTCATGCAACATTAGGCACTGTATTAAAATGCATTACGTTCCTATCACTGTAAACATTTTTAGATCAAAAAAAGTCATTTTTCTTGGCTTATCTTTTCTTATTAAAGGTCATATATTACACAGAATTGACTCTTGTGAGCTTTAAGCTGTTGGAACCTTATTACCTCATCAACATACATTGTGTTTTGTTTCATTCACATACAGCTCAGGAAAAAATCATATCATTTTTTCTGATTTTACTACTTATAGGTATGTGTTTGGGCAAAAGGAACATTTTTGTTTGAGTCTATAAACTACTGACAACATTTTCCCCAAATTCCAAATGAAAATATTATCATTTAGAGCTTTTATTTGCAGAAAATGACAAATGGTCAAAATAACAAAAAAAGATACATGTTTTCAGACCTCAAACAATGCCAAGAAACAAGATCAAATTAATTTTAAAACAACATAATACTAATGTTTACACTTAAGAAGAGTTCAGAAATCAATATTTGGTGCAATAACCCTTATTTTTAATCACAGCTTTCATGCTCTCTTCTTGACATGCTCTCCACAAGTCTTTCACATTGTTCTTGGGCGACTTTATTCCACTCCTGGTGCAAGAACTGAAGTAGCTCAGCTTTGTGTTTGTGTTGGAATTCAACAGACGCTGGAATGGAATGGCTGTAATACATGTAGAGATGCTGATTTCAGAAAAAAAACGGTCTTTTTTTTTTTTTTCCAGAGCTGTATGTTTGACTAACCCTTTATTATTAGTCCTCAGTGCTCAAAATGCTCTGTTCTACCTTGTGACATCATGAAGCAGTAGTTTTCAGTAGTTTCCAAGTTAACTATTCTATTTTCAGGTTATTCGATTCTATTCTAACAGTGACCTTTTACCTTTTGTTTAGTAACGATAAGCAATTCCAAGGCTGAAATTATCCAAATGATTTTAGTGAAGGTGTATGGAGTTTAAAAACGCAGTGGAGCACTTTCTGTATTGACACACGACATCACACGATGTTTTCATTTTGAGAGAAGAAGCCGGAAGCCACCCTAAATATGCAGGATTTGTGCGTTGAACATGTGTGAATGAAACAAAACACAACTCCACATGTGTTTTTGATGAAAAAACATTATGACATAGATAAGAAAATAACGCAATATAGACGGTTTAAAATTAATGATGATGTATTTTTAATGTAGTGTGTAAATGAATGTATTGATACTAGTTTTAGGTGACTGAAGACGTTGCTTTTCGATTGTCATATTACAGCCAATTCTAAAGAGCTTACTGTTTTATTCATTGCATTGTTTGTGTCTTACCAGAATTAGACCTAAACCGGCTTGATGGGGATACCGTCTGCCCACCAATCAGGAGCGGACAAGATGACCTTCCAGGTAAAAGCCCAAGATTCTTCACAAAAAGCTAAAAAACACAGTAGTAAGCCACTCACTGAAGCCCTGAAGAGAAAATAGACCCAAGGGAGAACACTGAGTTTAATTAGTTAAACAGGGTGGGCTGCAGAATGCCTCGAGACAAATAAAATGTTTCACTGGTACACACTAAGAGTACTTCATACTCAGCAATGTTGTAATAGCTCTTGTTTACTCTAAGCCACAGCTGCGTACACGGTGCTTCGTGGTTCAGCGGAGTGATGCCTGTTTTGTGGAGGTACTGTAGTTCATTTCAGGTGGTATCCAACATAAATTTTCTTCTGTCTTGAATTAATTAGCCAGGGTTGAATTGGCCTCTGCAAAAACAACTGACTGATTAACCCATTTGGTAGCCAAGCGCAAAAGGCCTGTTTGTGAAACTGCGCCCTCTAGTGGGAAAAACAGTGGCAAGTTATAAAACTGTACAAAAACAGTAAGGTGCAGGGCTCTCAAGTTTTGAGCGGGGTCGTGCGTGAGACTGCGTAATTCCCGAGGAGCGGGGGGGGTGCGAGTGAACAATTTCTCCCGTCGTGCTCTGAGTGCCTTTAAACAAATAAATCATTCTATTATTTTTACATACGTGAAAAGTCCATGAGGAACTTTAATAAATGTGTCAATTTAAACAGGAAATATCCGTTATTGGCTACAGCTGTAGGCCAAATATCGGATACCGATACATAGAATACCAAGACTAAGCCAGGACTAAACCAAGACTAAGCCAGGACTAAACCAAGACTAAGCCAGGACTAAACCAAGACTAAACCAGAACTAAACAAAGACTAAACCAGGACTAAACCAAGACTAAACCAGGACTAAAAAAAGACTGAACCAGGACTAAACCAAACAAAGACTAAACCAGGACTAGACCAAGACTAAACCAGGACTAAACAAGGACTAAACCAGGACTAGATCAGGACCAAACCAGGACCGGTCCGGGGAGTGACTCACCTGTTCGGAGCTGCAGGTCGCTCCGTGTGTCCGAGCTCCTTTCCCGGCTCACCGTGGGCTAGAGGTAAGATCTTAAGCCCGAGCCCGAGCCCGAGCTGACCCGACCCGAAATTCGGGTCGGGTTCGGGCCTAAAATGTCAATCATTGCTTCGGGTCGGGCTCGGGCCGGGCTTCTCTCTCGCTGACTTTTTTTTTTAAATAAATATATGTTTATAAAAATGTATAATAAAACGATGTGTGGATACTAAACTAAGGAATACTTGTTTTAAAATAAATAATTTGGATAAAACAGAGAAGGCGCTGTAAGGTAATTGCTATTTAACTATTAAACAGGAGCCGCTCTTAATAATCTTCCCCTCCGCAAGTCCGCATCTATTTTGACCTGGTATCCCCAATATGGAGGAGCAAGAAGTTAAGGATAAACTAAAGACAGGAGAAGTGAAAAGACAAACACGCACCGGTAAGAGTGAGGTGTGGAAAAGCTTCAAATTGATTGTTGAAAATGCTACAGAAACTTGCGTTGGCTTCGCTGAATGTAGTCAATGTGGCGCTTTGCTTTCATACGAGAGCAAAAAGACTGGCACCTCGACGTTCCCTCTGCGCGCCTGTGCAGTTGCGCACTGCTCACACATTCTCAGCGCACAAGAAAACCTCTGCAGCGCAGGGATGAAAGAGTTCCGCTTTTTTTTTCAGCCGCGGGGTCATCTGAATACGGGGGAATCGTCCCGTATTCAGAAACAAAAGTATGTGTCTCGTATTAAACTTCTACCGGTGTAAGCCACGAGCACGCGCAAGCCGCGAGCACGCGCAGCTCTTTCCGCGTGTAGCGGGGGGGGGGTGTGTGTGTGTGCATGTCGGATGTCGCGCACAGGGTTCCAAGGAGCGCTCAGGGAGTTAGTGTTTTTGCTCAGACACATAAAACATTAGGGGGAACATTCGACGCTGAGCAGGCATTTAAACAGCTGTACTAGCAAAATTGATGATCGTCAAACATCTATATTATCATTTGTTTCAAAAAAACGCCCCTCACAAATAAAATATGAAATTTCGGGTTTGCTTCGGGCTCGGGCCTGCAAATCAAGTTAATTGGTCGGGCTCGGGCCGGGTCGGGCTTTAATACCCGCGGGCTGAGTCGGGTCGGGCTGGATTTTTTAGGCCCGATCTTACCTCTACCGTGGGCTGAGGGTCCGCTGACAGACCGGGGGAGAGGAGGAGACAGCGGGGGAGACAGAGGAGGAGACACAGGGACACCCGCTAACTGAGATTTTTTCCGGGGAGCGGGGCGGGGAGGAGGGGGGGGAGTTTTTTTCGCTGAAAACGCGCGGTGCCTGCATAAACTGAGCCACACAGACCGATTTTCTGGGCACCAAAACAAAACAAAAATAAATAAAAAATCAGCGTGAGAAATACCATGTGTGGCGTGTGAGCGTGTGAACACATCGAATTGCGTATGTCACACTCTCAATGCGTGAGACTTGAGAGCGCTGAAGGTGCATATTAACAAAAACTAGAGCACAGAACCACTTATATGCAGTATTGTTTATTATTTTACGTTCCTTCTTAAGAAAGTATTCACTCTTCATGACATTTTTAGTATGCAGTATTTTGATCATGGGGGACTTTTTGAGTTCCTCCCCTAGCTCTAGTGGAATATTGAACGTGGCATTGGACTTGAAGCTCTGGTTTCAAATCCTGCTCATTGCTCTTGACTGTTTTAATGCCCAAAAAGCCTTGTTCCTCACACTTCCAATCAGTGAAACTTCATTATGTGAGCAAAGAACCCAACATCAAATTAAAGGCTCCTGGGTGTTCTGCCCAAGTGGTAGTGTAGCGGATACAGCACATCCCTTTGAATCCTGTCTCGACTCTGGCATTCTTAAACGGCCATTACAGGCACTTGGAATGTCTTCAGCTATTACACGGTCAAGTTTTTATTACTAATCTGAGAAACTTTGTTAAAGGGATAGTGTGTTTTTTAATGTTAATCTGTATGGGTTTCCTTCTAAAAGTTACGTGTTGACACCGGTTTACCTCTGACAGTCTCAGCTGATCCCGGTTCGGCTCGCTTTCTGGAGCCCACGTAAGTAGGTCCGGTAACTTCCCTGGAACATGAAATAAAGCTTGTTTTTCTTCTCAAAACAAAACATTTGTTAGAAAGGTGATATATTTACGTCCAAAAGAGTTGTTCACGAAACATCCAGCAGTGTATTTCGCATTCACGTATTGTCTCTCTCCACTCGTATCACTACGCCCATGTTAACTCTATCAGCCTGTTCACCTTCAGCGGATGTCTACGCCGAAGTTTACAAGTGAACAGGCTGATAGAGTTAACATGGGCGTATTGATACGAGTCGAGAGAGACAATACGTGAATGCGAAATACGCTGCTGGATGTTTGGTGGACAACTGTTTCAGACACAAATATATCACCTTTCTAACAAATGTTTTGTTTTGAGAAGAAAAACAAGCTTTATTTCATGTTCCAGAGAAGTTACTGGACCTACTTATGTGGGCTTCAGAAAGCGAGCTGAACCGGGATCTGCTGAGACTGTCAGAGGTAAGCCGGTGTCAACACACGTAACTTTTAGAAGGAAACCCATACAGATTAACACACACACACACACACAAAAAAACGCACTATTCCTTTAAACTCACATGAATTGGTGTTTTTGTAGGTTTTGATTTGATCACACAGTTCCAGCTGGACGTCATCCCCCTGAAAGGTGTGAGGAAAGTGGATGGCTCCACTTCTCATCAGGTGGCCTACCGCCTGGATAGAGAGGCCAACTTCCAGATTCCAACCATGTATGTATAGTCACCCATACACATACATACACATACACATACACATACATACACATACACATACATACACATACACATACATACACATACACATACACATACGCATACACATACATACACATACGCATACGCATACACATATTCACAGAGCATCAGGAGGGCTCTGCACTGCAGGTGTGGCGTTATTACAAGTCCAGCACAGATGTTACTGCATGGACCAGAACATGTAATTGTCAGAAAAACACATGTCTGAGCAAATTTGACATACTTGCTGAGGGTTGCTGAGATTTTTTTGGGTTTGGTATCTGTGGTTATTTGTAAAATGTTTATTTAATGCTGTTCTGTATAATATTTTTGGCGGAGGGTTCACCACCTGCTTTTCTGCATGTTATAGCAACATTCGTGCTCACAGTAAGAATGCATAATATATTTTTTTAGCAATAAAGAAACCTATAATTAAATCAAATGGAAAAAAGATGAGTATAATGCTATACTGTGGAACATTCCCAGCAAACATTTTTATGGTAACAAGCACGTGTTGCACCCTTCACTAGAAAAGTTACCTAACGCACCATGTCATTTTAGATAAAGAAGTGAATTCATTTCTGACATGAAAAATGAACAGTTATCAGCTAATGTTATTAGACTGAGCTCAAATTGAGGGTCAAAAATATGTTATCCTGCAAATGAAAAATAAACAGGCATTTTTGTACTTTTATAAATATGGATTAGCATAACGATGATACAACGATTTAATTAAAAGCTATTCAGAAACAAACGGAAAGCTTTTTTATATCAATAAATAAAGACTCATATGAGACTATCAATGAGATTTAATGCTCAGATTAACTCCTCATTTCCTCATTTTCTCACTTCCTGCACATCTCCACACACGCCTGGTCTTTTACTCACTGGCTCACTGACTTGTCTCACCCATGCTGTTACATAAGCCCCTGGCAGCACCACTATCACCGTGAATGTCCTCTGTCTACCTCGGGGCTCCACCACATGCTTCACACTTTCTCACCTCCGGCCGAAGCTGCACAAAGCTCCTCCGTGGCTTTATTGGCCAACAGGAAACTTTTTCTTTATGGCCTCGCCTTGATCGTTTACAAGATGGTAAAAGTCTGGCTGCAGCGCTTATCTACGAAGGAGCCACCCGCTGAGATTGGGGCTTGTTAAAAAACACATAGCATCAAGCACAGATTCTAACCAGGGCAGACCAGGGGGTTGGAGGTTTGATGTAGTGGCCTATGTCTATCTAAAGCAGTAGTTACTTTTATCATTTTCTTGTTTTACAGAGAGCTAAGTTTATTAATGGTGATTTTCTACAATTAACATTTAAAGAACCTGTTTTAAATAGGTACTACAAGGGTTGCCAGTGCCTTAACCTCCAGATAGAGAGGCCGGGCTGTAAATTTAATTATTTTCATTCATTTGTATTTTTTAATAATCAGGGTTTTTGTGGAGTTCAACAATTGTCATTGTAAAAAAAAACACACACATTGTGAATTTGTTCATACAAATTTAATTAAAGGCAGTTTACAATTTCTAAAATGATATAGTGTAAATGAGCATGCGTGAAAAGTCCCTCAGTCGTCCAGGTAGAATCCATGATAAAAGGAGAAGTTCAATTTGTCAACTGGACAAAGTTTGTTTGGTTGAAAACGTTTCGCCGCTCATCCGAGAGGCTTCGTCAGCTCTGGCCCTCATGCTGGTTAGACCCTGTTTATATCTAGCTGCAAGGGAGGAGCTACCTACCCTGAACAAAGCTCTGAACCTATCCCAGCTACTCTCTTTTGTTTTACGAATTCCTCTGGCGTCTAGTATTAGCATATTAGCCTAGGGCTTATAGAGATGCTAATACTAGACGCCAGAGGAATTCGTAAAACAAAAGAGAGTAGCTGGGATAGGTTCAGAGCTTTGTTCAGGGTAGGTAGCTCCTCCCTTGCACCTAGATATAAACAGGGTCTAACCAGCATGAGGGCCAGAGCTGACGAAGCCTCTCGGATGAGCGGCGAAACGTTTTCAACCAAACAAACTTTGTCCAGTTGACAAATTGAACTTCTCCTTTTATCATGTAAATGAGCATGTTTGAAAGACTAGCATTCCCTGCTCTGACTTCAATTGAAATAGATTAAAAACAATCATTTAAAATCAAACCCATCCTTGATATTTTGTTTTTTCACCATAGCACTCAGTCCTACATAGACGATTAGAGGCTGCACTAGCACTGATGAATGATGCCGATGCGAGCAAGAAATCAGATCAGAGAGAGTCCTTTTAGGTTTAAATCAACTGGATTTCAGCATTGAAACTGACAACCTAAATAATAGACTCATATGACTCTCATTCTGCTTTCTCATTGAATAATATTCATTAATATTCTTAAGATCCAAAACATCAAGTTATAACATAAAAAACATGGCCTTCATGTCCATGTTTTAAGAACAAATCAGCAATATTATTTATTACTATTAATTTAACTAACCTTTTATCTTTTTAACCAACCTTTTTATCTGGCAGTGCTCATGTTACTGTTTATGAAATTTTAAATCAAATTCTTAGTTTCTTTGAAGATCTTGTACCTAACTTCTAAGTTGACGACTGACTGATATCGCTCATTTATATTGCAGAGACAGAATAGGTTTTCATCTTTTAAGCTGTTTGTCCTTGGCTGTGCGCAGAGCTGGATGTGCTCTGTTATTCTGATGAGTGTATAACCTTGCAGTGCATTATTGTTTTGGACAACATCAACATCCTAAAATACTTGCAGCTTTTGCCAAGAGTTGAGGACAGTTTCTGTGCAATGAATGGAGCTCTGATCATTTTACTATGGATGTTGAATGGATGTTTTGCGTTTAGTTATTCATTACACTGAATAACTAGATAGATAACTAGAGCTTTAAAGATCCCATGACATGGTACTTCTTGATGCTTTTATATGGCTCCTTAACGGTTCCCTAATACTGTAAATGAATCCTTCTTCAAAATCAACACTCAGTGCATGAGAAACAGAGATAAGCTGAGAAAGAGTAATTTTTCTCACTCTGAACACTCTATAATGGGCGTTGTTGCTTGAATGCAAATGAGGAGAAAAGAGCTGGCCAATAGTAGAGGGTGGGGGCGTGGCCAAACTCTCCGCTCTCCGCTGTAGCTCACAGCTGATCCATTTCCTTGTTTTTGCACGGGGGGAGAGATTTGAAGCGTTCCATTGAAAAATAAACACATTTCCACAGAAAATAACATTAAACCACTGCTGTTCAAAGGTCCAGAGGCTCAGATAAAGGACTTCCGAGCCTAGAAACACTCGGACGTGCCTCCAGGCAAATAAAAAAATGCATTTCGCATTGCCTAGCGCATTCGCAGTCCAAACTCTCTGGGCGTGATTTACAGAGACGCTGAGTACAGACAGACGGGGGTGGAACTGCATTTGCATTTCTTTTTTCGATCTGACGTCAATAAGGTGCCTTGTTCAAACTCGCCCGTTTGAGCTCCGATTTTTTGTAACGCAGAAAAGGATCGCAAATGCTCAGTTTAGACATTTCACAACTTTTAACCATGGGGGGGCCTAAACAGGGTAGGGGAGCTCACATTAACGTTCAAAAACCTCAGAAAGTGAAAATTTCATGCCATGGGACCTTTAAAGGGCCTGTATTATGCTATTTTCTGATCTATGTAATACTGTTGTTTCCTAATCATAAACAAACCTGGAGTTGTGTTTTGTTTCATTCACACATGATGAACACACAAACGCTGCATATTTAGGCTGAGTTCTTCTTTCAAACAGAAAACACTTGTGATGTCATGTGGCAATACAGGAAATGCTCAACTGTGTTTCTATACTCCTCCATTTGGATCATTTCGGCCCTGGATTTCCTATCTCCACTGACTTAAAGGTAAATAGTAGCTGTTAACTTGAAAACTATACCTCTTCATGACCTCTTCACAAGGTGGAACAGAGTATTTTGAACTTTCAAAATGTAGACAGACTAATAATAAATGATTACTCAAACATGTGTGAATGAAACAAAACACATCTCCAGGTCTACAGGTAACACCATTATAACATGGCTTAACTTTAAAGTTAGTTTTGTGTAATACAGGACATTTAAAAAAAAAAAAAAAAAAAAGGGAACATATAATCGCACTTAAAAATGCACAGAGTCATTATTTGTTATCATTCACCCTGCAACTGCAGTGTGAAAAACTAAATGCAATATACATATGATATGCTAAGCTGTATTAAACTATAATGTACTTCAAAATGTGTTATTGTGACAGACTTAATTCTGTATCGTTTTTCTGATTTTGTTGTTGTTTTTTCACTATTTATGATATTGTTGCCTCCAGGCTGAACTTCCCCCGCGGTTTCCCTGATGAGTATTCCTTCATGGTGACGTTCCGTATGATCAAGAACACGGTGAGCAAAGTGTGGAACGTGTGGCAGATCGTAGATGAGGATGGGTACAAGCAGGCCGGCCTGCGTCTGAACGGCGACCAGCAGGCTCTGGAGTACTTCCTGATGGGTGCAGACGGGACCCTCCAGACCGTTACCTTCCCCGGGCTCTCGGTGCTCTTCAACACCCGCTGGCACAAGGTTATGATAGGGGTAGAGCGCGACCAGGTCACCCTCTATGTGGACTGCCAGCCCGTGGACAGGAAGCCCATAAAAGGCAAGGGTCCCATCAACACAGAGGGGGACACTCTGATTGGAAGGCTGGACTCAGATCCGGATGCTTCAGTAGTGGTAAGAGTTTCTTCTCAACACACACACACACACACACACACACACACACACAAAGTATAAAGATGGGCAATGTGTCCCTAATCCAAAAAAGTTCTGTTGACTACAGTCTGTACAGTATGGTTCTGATTTCTATATGGAGATATAGAAAAAATATTATTTTTTAACTAATAATAATTAACTAAGAATAACTAAGATAAGAATAACTATTATCTTTAGCTCATCTCTAGCTAATCTAGCGCATGTTTTTTACTTATATTTATTTTTAAAATGTCTGTAGCAGGTTGATAGATCACATGCTATCATTTAGTAAATATGAATAACCTTTGGTTTGCTGATGTTTAACATAAATACAGTGGTACCTCACCTTACGAAATTAATTCGTTCCAGAAGTGGTTTCGTAACGTGAATTTTTCGTAAGTTGAGTAGCTATTTCAATGGAAAAGGCCTGATTCGTTCCAAGGTTGTTGTTTTTTTTATAGCGTAACATTTTTTTTTATAGTGTAACATTTAGTTCTGCATCCTGATTGGCTAAGAGACTAGACCAGGACTAAACGTGGACTAAACCAGGTCTAGACCAGAACTAAACCAGGTCTAGACCAGGTCTAAACCTGGACTGGACCTGGACTAAACCAAGACTGGACCAGGTCTAGACCTGGACTAAACCAGGATTAAACCACCACGTGCCGCACTTTGCTGGTTTCGTGCGGCTGGTTTGTGGCTCGGGCTCCAGAGGACGCGGTCCGGGCGCCGCGGTTCTATCTCGTGCTCGCAGCCCCAGTGCCGGTCGTGCAGACCAGGACTAGGGATGCTCCTCGCGCGGTGTGTGCTCCTCGCTCCTTGCGCGGTGCTGTGCTCCTCGCGCGGTGCCGTGCTCCTCGCTCCCCGCGCAGTGCCGTGCTCCTCGTGCGGTGCGTGCTCCTCGCACGGTCCCGTGCTCCTCGCGCGGTCCCGTGCTCTTCGCGCGGTGCCGTGCTCCTCGCTCCTCGCGCGGTGCCATGCTCCTCGCGCGGTGCGTGCTGTGCTCCTCACGCGGTGCGTTCATGTCTCCGCACTGCTTCCGGAGTCGTGTCTCCCCCCACGCTTCACTATTTAATACATTTTGTTGAAAATCTTGCGTGTTCGGCGCTAGAGCTAAGAGGCCGAGAAAGGTGCTTTTTGAGCGGGGATAACAGCGTGCATCTGAGCGCGCATTAATCGAATTTTTGAGATTTCGCGTTTCGTAACTTGAATTTTCTTTCGTATCTAGAGACCAAAATTTAACATGAAGGCATTTCGTAACTTGGATTGTTCGTATGTAGGGTCTTTCGTAAGGTGAGGTACCACTGTATATAAATGTATAAAAAAGCCTGAAACCGTGCCGTAGGAGGTGATTAATAGCAGCTGTATTAAACCCAGTCTATGTTAAACCTGTACATACAAACATATAGGACTTTATGTGAGCACTGAGCTCTGCTATAATCCTAAAGCGCTGCTGCCACAGCAAAGCTGCTCAGCTGGGCTCCTGCAGAAAAATGTAATCCCTGCACATTGATGGAAAAAAATCAGGATCAACAAGGCACAGCCCCTGGTTCAACAAGGCTAGAAGAGCTTCACCGTGGCAACACACTCATTTAAATATGGTGAATGTGCTGTATGTACAGTGCACTAACACTGGCTTATCTTTACAGTTCGAGCTGCAGTGGATGTTGATTCACTGTGATCCAAAGAGAGCCCAGAGAGAGAGCTGCAATGAGCTACCTGCCACTGAGGTAGAGTGAAGACTGGGTGTGTTCAGCCTCTGCAGCGTTTGGTGCTTGTGCACAACAATACATGCAGGATGAGTGAGGTTATATGGACAGAGGAAAGAAAGGAACCCACCGAATTCAACACTTCTGTTTTTTGTTTTTTTTTTGACCCAAAATGTCATGACATTCCCAAGCACCAAAAGCACAGGGTAAACAATTCTTGGAGGTGATTCAGTCAGACATGATCTCATGACTATTTTGCACCACAGTTTATGAGGGAAAACACGATCGTTAGCTAATTGGTGTTCCTGACAAACAAAAAGGAAATGTGCTGAAATGACAGCCAAAATGTTTGGTTTTACACATTAGGGCAGGGTTGGGCAGTGTAGGCTTTGCTCTTTGTTAAACCAATAAAACAGCATGTGCCTCTAGTGGCCATAAGATGGAATGACATTAGTACATTAAAGGGATAGTGCGGGTTTTTTTTAATGTTAATCTGTATGGCTTCCCCTTCAACAGTGTCCTGAGATTAACACTGACTTACCCATGACAGCGTGATCTGCTCCCGGTTATCCTCCGTTAATGTAGCTCGTAAACGTAGCTCTGGTAAGTTCGTGGGGACAATTTAATAAAGCTTGTTTTTCTTCTCAAAACAACATTTGTCCAAAAAGTGATATATTTGCGTCCCAAACAGTTGTCCGCTAAAAATCCAGCAGCGTATTTCGCATTTGCATATTTTCTCTCGATTCGTATCACTGCGCGCATATTAGCTGTATTAGCCTGTTAACTTTTAGCGAATGTGTACGGCGGATGCGGTACGGCGACATCGGATGTTTACAAGTGAACAGGCTAATAGAGCTAACGTGGGCGCATTGATACAAATCTAGAGAGTAAATATGCGAATGCGAAATATGCTGCTGAATTTTTAGCGGACAAATGTTTGGGATGCAAATATATCACTTTTTGGACAAATGTTGTTTTGAGAAGAAAAACAAGCTTTATTAAATTGTCCCCACTAACTTACCAGAACTACGTTTACAAGTTACGTTACCGGAGAATAACCGGGAGCAGATCACGCTGTCATGGGTAAGTCAGTGTTAATCTCAATCAATCAATCAAACAATATTTATAAGGCGCTTTTCATACAAAATTGTAACACAAAGCGCCTTACAGTGGTCAAGGATTAGAAGATTGACCTTATTTGATCTCGCACAGGAGAAGTTGTTTCTATATTTGACCCGGGGACCATCCCCATGATCCTGTTATCAGGACACTGTTGAAGGGGAAGCCATACAGATTAACATTAAAAAGATGCACTTTAATCCCACACATCCCTTTAATCCCAAATAATATTAAATGTCAGTTATTGTGCATTATGTTTATGCTATTGGTCACTGTTCTTGTTTACTGTTTCTAAGATTTTAGAATGATTATTTAATTTGAATGAGCTTTTGTTTGCTATTTGAAACAATAATAAGCAGTCACCAGAGCAGTATTTCTATGATGTATTTTTCCACAAGATAAACAGTATCCCCAGCTGTTGTAGATCTTGCTGGCCTGGTGCACTCTATCAGATCTCAGGCTAAAACTGCATCCCCATGCAGTGGGACCAGTGACAGCATGATGCTCACTGGAGCACCCATGGGACCTGAGCACCCTGCGTTCTGCTCTGACTGTGGTGAAGGTGGTGTGGGGACTGTCACTAACTCTTTTCTTCTCATTTCTCCTGCTTCTGCAGATGTTTGCCAATGCTGAGGTATTTACACTGTTTAAAACAATAATCTACTCAAGTGCACACTTGGCCTCATTTCTCTATGCTTCATGCTAATGCTAATGCTAATGTTGGTTATGATCTGACCTGCATGGTCAATAATATGGCCACTATAATCATTGGCACTTTAATCTGATTTGAATATGTATTCATATGCTTTACTTAGTAATAACATGCTGCATACGAAAAGTGGATTGCAACTAAACTCACACAACACAGTCAATATTTTTGAAAAATATTTACTAGTCCTTTCTTCACTCAGCCTGACAAATCAATGCAAGGTCCACCTGGTGTGCCTGGTCCTGAGGGCCCTCGGGGGCCCGCTGGAGAGGATGGCAGGGATGGAAGAGATGTAAGGGATTATTTTATATACAACTTTTCAATCTGTAGATTGTGAAACAGCATTAACTGTTCTATTGTGTTCAGGGTCTTCCAGGTTCTACTGGCACCCCAGGGTCACCTGTGAGTACAATGCTGTAGTGCAGGTTTTAAGACAAAAAACAAGTAATAATGTTCCTCACATGTAACAATTTTATCCATAGAATAACAGATATCATCCCTATTGTGATGGCTAGTAGTTGTCATTGATAATTTATTCTCTAAACATGATGCTCTTTTAGTTGCAAAAGTCCGTAAAACAAAAGCCTTGTATCTGCATAGCCTTCTTGTTGTGTCAGTAGCTGTAGTTCTCTGGTCATTGAATAATGTTGACTGTCACCCCCTCTGTGTATCTTAGCAACAGTACAAGGCGATGCAGGAAGTAGATAAAGCGCCGTGATCCATGTTGTGTCTGTTTCTCAGGGCACCAAAGGGGAAAAGGGCGAAATCGGCCTGCCAGGACAGAGAGGTCTCCCTGGCCTCCCAGGACCTATTGTAAGACTTTACTTTTAATTTACTTTTAATAAAAAAACTTTTAATTGGCACCATCAGCCTGTCCAGGGACAACAGATGGAAATTAGCCTGTGGCTCTAATCTGGCATATTTACATATATATTATATGTTCATTAATGTGCACTGTCCCTTTCAAATAAATAAATAAATAAATAAATAAATAAATAAATAAGACTCACTCACACCTGTCACACCTGTCACACATAACACAACAGCACCTGTCACACCTGTCACACATAACACAACAGCACCTGTCACACCTTTCACACCTGTCAAACATAACACCTGTCACACAAACACAACAGCACCTGTCACACATAACACAACAGCACCTGTCACACAAACACAACAGCACCTGTCACACCTGTCACACATAACACCTGTCACACATAACACAACAGCACCTGTCACACAAACACAACAGCACCTGTCACACATAACACAACAGCACCTGTCACACAAACACAACAGCACCTGTCACACATAACACAACAGCACCTGTCACACATAACACAACAGCACCTGTCACACAAACACAACAGCACCTGTCACACATAACAAAACAGCACCTGTCACACAAACACAACAGCACCTGTCACACATAACACAACAGCACCTGTCACACATAACACAACAGCACCTGTCACACATAACACAACAGCACCTGTCACACATAACAAAACAGCTCCTGTCACACATAACACAACAGCACCTGTCACACATAACACAACAGCACCTGTCACACATAACACAACAGCACCTGTCACACATAACACAACAGCACCTGTCACACATAACAAAACAGCACCTGTCATACAAACACAACAGCACCTGTCACACAAACACAACAGCACCTGTCACACATAACACAACAGCACCTGTCACACATAACACAACAGCACCTGTCACACCTGTCACACAACAGCACCTGTCACACACAACACAACAGCACCTGTCACACATAACACAACACCATCTGTCACACATAACACAACAGCACCTGTCACACATAACAAAACAGCACCTGTCACACATAACACAACAGCACCTGTCACACATAACACAACAGCACCTGTCACACATAACACAACAGCACCTGTCACACATAACACAACAGCACCTGTCACACAAACACAACAGCACCTGTCACACAAACACAACAGCACCTGTCACACATAACACAACAGCACCTGTCACACATAACAAAACAGCACCTGTCACACATAACAAAACAGCACCTGTCACACATAACAAAACAGCACCTGTCACACAAACACAACAGCACCTGTCACACATAACACAACAGCACCTGTCACACATAACACAACAGCACCTGTCACACAAACACAACAGCACCTGTCACACAAACACAACAGCACCTGTCACACAAACACAACAGCACCTGTCACACAAACACAACAGCACCTGTCACACATAACACAACAGCACCTGTCACACAAACACAACAGCACCTGTCACACATAACACAACAGCACCTGTCACACAAACACAACAGCACCTGTCACACATAACACAACAGCACCTGTCACACAAACACAACAGCACCTGTCACACATAACACAACAGCACCTGTCACACAAACACAACAGCACCTGTCACACATAACACAACAGCACCTGTCACACAAACACAACAGCACCTGTCACACATAACACAACAGCACCTGTCACACACAACAGCACCTGTCACACAAACACAACAGCACCTGTCACACAAACACAACAGCACCTGTCACACAAACACAACAGCACCTGTCACACAAACACAACAGCACCTGTCACAGTCTGTAGGGTCCTAACGTCATGGTTTAAAAACAGTAGCACAGGAGTAATTTCCCTTTAAGAGCTCAGATCCGTTGATATCAGGTGCTGAATAAATCATTTTTAGGTAGATAGTCATGGAACAATGGTAATTTAACATTATTACAGAATGATTACCTAAAATACGTATTTACGTAATATTGAAAATGTATATTAAAAATCACTTTATGCAAAAATCGGTGTGTTTTTATTATGAAAACATTATAACTATGAAGTGTCTACTTATGTATATTCAGTAGTTTGTTGTTTTAAGCATTAGCTGAAGTGTTTACTACAGTTATTATTCATCTATATTTTTTTACAGGGATCTCCAGGCCCAATGGGTCCCAGAGGGCCAGTTGGTGAGAGAGTAAGTCAGTCACCCCTAACCCCCAATACCCCAACACCAAAGCAGAAGCAGCAGAAGTGTTTGAGTTACATGAATGGACCGATTTTAGAACCAGTCTGACTCTGGCTTGGGTCAGTAGAGGTCAGTCTGTCTGAATCAAAACAATCATGTAACTGCAATGCCTCCAAAACATTTACTAGACCATACTTTTCTTCTTTTTGCTGCTTCCTTATGGTCATGGTATTCATTGGGGGTGTAGTGTTGATTACGTTGTACAATAAAGAGACAATACAGTTGCTTATATCTACGTCTTGATTTTCGTAGGGTCTTCCTGGTTTCCCTGGACCACCGGGCCCTCCAGTAAGTGCACACATATCCACATGAAACTCTGAAGCGATGATGTTTGAACCAATACAAAGATCAATGCTGTGTCATTGCAGGGCCCGGCCACTGAAGGAGCCCCTGTGAGTGTCTGCTGTACTACATTAGTTCTTATTTGTAGTGTCCCTCTTGTTGTTTTGCACCAGCTGCTCTAAAGAGCTTGTGTTTATGTGACCACTAGGGAGCACCAGGCAAACCTGGCATCCCCGGAGATGAAGGGAACATTGGACCAGAGGTGTGTGCACTGTTGTGTGGTGTACCTTTTTATGTGGCGGTTTTATTTATGACATAAATGTGATTGACAGGGTCCTCCTGGGCCAAGAGGGACTGCTGGAGCAGCTGGACCTCCGGGGCCTCCAGGTCTACCAGGGCCTGCGGTAAGAAATAAACTAACCTGATTTACATAACTATTATCTTGTGGGTGTTTCCTTGGGACTTGTTTAACACAGCTCAGGAGCCCATAAAGTATCTTAACTGTATTTTCTACATCCAAAGTGTTGATCTCCAAAATGAGTTTTTCTTATCTTCAACATTCATGGTTGGTGTGACCTGAGGTGACAGAACATCTAAAGCCTGTTTTAGATGTCTGTGTACTGTGTTCTAGGGCCCTCCTGGTGCTGCTCCTGAGGGAAGTGGGGAACCTGTGAGTTTTCTCTTGTTCTTTGATATTTCTGGATCAGGGACTTTAGAACCTGCATGCCATGACGCCGTGTCCCTTCTCTTCAGAGTAGTTTTTAAATACAGTTGCAAGATATTTCAAAATCAAATCAAAACCTCTATTTCAGTGATCACAATTGGCAAATCATTTCATGACATAATTTCCTCTGCAAACAAATAATCGTCCCTAATGTAAAAAAAAACAAACAACAACTTCTAACCCTTGAATTTAGTTTTACAAACATTGGATTTCAGCCTTCTCTCAAATTGTCAACAGAATGTTTGTCAGAAATATCACATTGATATTATTTTCAAAAATAATTTTAAGTGTATCTGTAGATATACATTGTCTCATCAGTGTGTGTGTTACAGTGTCCTGCCAAATGCCCTGCCGGACCACAGGGACTGCCTGGGCTTCCAGGGATGAAGGTATTATTAGCAAGCCCATACAAATGTGCACCTTTGTGCTTATTCATACTTATTTATTGATAATATGGTGAACTAAGTGATGCATGAATCATTAATGTCAAATTGTCAATTTTGCATAATGTGTCCTCATTTTTCATTTGTCTCTCACTGAATTATTTCTTGTATGATTTTTTTAGGGACACAAAGGTACCGCTGGTGAGCCGGGAGTCAGCGGCATCCCTGGAGAGAAGGTACGACTACCATTAGAGGAATCTTTTGACTCTTTTTGACTTTTGAAAAATTCATTTTTGTCAGAGTAACCATAATTTTTTCCTCTCTGCTTTTTCCTCTCTCTTGTGCGCATTTTGTAAGGAGAGCAAATAAGTCAGTGCAGTGATTGTGCAGAGTCTGATATGATTAGGCTCATTATTTCATTCGCTGATGTTGTTTTTCCACAGGGAGACGCTGGAGCAGATGGTCCTTCGGGGCCGCCTGGGCGCATGGGGGACGATGTAAGGGCCACAGCTGCATACACACACACACACACACACACACACACACACACACACACACACACACACACACACACACACACACACACACATGTGCATCTATTCTCCATTATCTTTATGTATATGCAATCTACTAGACATATTAGTATAGAGAAATAGTCAAAAGTCACAGATTATAAAGATGATTTTGAGGTTAGTTTTTGTATCAATTATATAAATAATGTAGAAATAATCTATCATAACATAGGATTACCAGTGTGTATCTCTCACTCACTGCTAATGCTATCTTAGCCTGGCCTGTCACAGTTCTAACTAAAGATCCATGCTCATACCCTTGTTAGCTTTAAGCAGCATCTTTATTTAACATGAGATGTGGTGTTGCTAAAATAAATATTAAATGAATGACAGTAATAATAAGGACAAATATCACAAGCATATGGTTGTAAGAAACTGGTGTTATAAAGGTGTAACTGCAGGGATGTTTGGTGAATTCTCTATTTGCTTTAGCTTGCCTTTAAAGGAAAAGTAACATTTTTTTACAATCTGAGCCTTCTTTCGGCAATAAAACAAGTAGTTTTACTCACCCATAGCAGTTTGCTGTCAATTGGAGCAGTATCGCAGAACTTATGTTGAGCCGTTCTGTTCTACTAATGATCCCGTATCCGTTAGCGTGAGTGCTCGGGGCACTGATTTGCGGTGTCCAAATAACACAAACTTTAGCACTTTTCAAATCACAGAAGATCGCTGTGTCAGGGTAGACTTTTAGTAGATTCCAAAACGGCCTGAAACCCGATATCGCAACAGAAAAGTAAAGTTCAGAGCGGTGTTAGCCTCTTTCGGACTAGCTGTGTTTACAAAACAGCTGAGTTCACGCATGCGCACTGTCCTCTCTGATGACGTCATCAAATGAAACTATAGCTGGATATCGGGTTTCAGGCCATTTTGGAATCTACTAAAAGTCTACCCTGACACAGCGATCTTCTGTGATTTGAAAAGTGCTAAAGTTTGTGTTATTTGGACACCGCAAAGTAATGCCCTGAGCACTCACGCTAACAGATACGGGATCATTAGTAGAACAGAACGGCTCAACATAAGTTCTGCGATACTGCTCCAATTGACACCAAACTGCTATGGGTGAGTAAAACTACTTGTTTTATTGCCGAAAGAAGGCTCAGATTGTTAAAAAAAACGTTAATTTTCCTTTAAGCTTTTAACAAAATGTGTGCATTTTGTTAAATTCATCTCTAGTCCATAAAAACAAAGGGATGTTCAATATTAGAGGCAAAGCTATTCTAGAGACATTAACATTTCTGTAGACTAAAATGCTCAGTGACTCTGTATTGGCTCTTGATGAAGGTGGCTGGCTAAAAATGCATTTTCTTTTCACTTTTGTAGGGTGTAAGAGGACCTATTGGGTTCCCTGGAACTCCTGGAGAAAAAGGAGATAAAGTAAGTTAAAAAATATTACTGCAATTTTCCCTCAAGTCACATTATTATAAAAAATAAAGTATTGACATGGACAATTGTCTGCAGGGTCCACCTGGTTTTAACGGCATCCCTGGACCCACAGGCCCACCTGGAGCTCCGGTGAGTAGTGTGACCTCTCCAGACTTTGTTGTTTATGATCTTTTGTTTTTGTCTGAAGTGAAAGGGGCTGTGTGAGGGATAAGCAGCTTTCTGCATGCAGCTCTAATGAGATTTCTCCTCTCAGGGAGTGGAGGGAATCCGCGGACGTCCAGGGCCAGAGGGACCCAAGGGTGAAGAAGTGAGTTACCCCTCTCACATAGTATATTGCAGAAGCCATTTTCATATCCTCTTCTTGTTTTTACCAGGGCCCAGTGGGACCTCAGGGAGAGAAGGGACCACAAGGAGAGCAAGGAGAATCTGTATGTTACTCTGAGCTGTTTCTCGTACTGTTTCCTTCAAACTGTCTTTTGGTGTCTAACTGTGATGTGAAACACAGGGAGTGCCGGGCACAGATGGGTTAGATGGACTTCCTGGAGCGGACGGAGCTAAGGTACCTTTGTGCAAATTATCATTTTGCATTGTGAAAGGCTTGAAAACGTGAAAGCATTTACAGTGGTTCAGAGTTATCCTTCACTTACCTTATGCATTCAGAGCATCCTAAGTTTTCACTTTTCACAACTCGCACTTCCTTATTATTGGACAATAAAACTCTTAATACAGTGGTACCTCACCTTACGAAAGACCCAACAAACGAAAATTCCAAGTTACGAAACACCTTCACGTTAAATTTTGGTCTCTAGATACGAAAGAGAAATTCAAGTTACGAAACGTGAAATTTCAAAAATTCAAATAATGCGCGCTCAGATGCACGCCCCGAAACGTAAATACACTTTATCAACACACACGGGGTTAGGTTCCAGAAATAACCCGCAACAAGCGAAATCCCCGAAGTAGGACAACTTTATATTTTACAATTATTCTACATGTTTTAAGGCTCTAAATGCCTCACCACACACATTATACACTTTTCTCAGACTGGAATTTAACTTTTCTCACATTTCTCTCTCGTTTAAACACTCAAACTTTCATAGATTTTCAACAAAATGTATTAAATAGTGAAGCGTGGGGGGAGACACGGCTCCGGAAGCCCCGTGCCGCGCGAGGAGCACCTCATCTCACCGCGCCGCGCAAGGAGCACCTCACCTCACCGCGCGAGGAGCAACGCTAGTCCTGGTCTGCACGACCGGCACTGGGTCTGCGAGGACGAGATAGAACCGCGGCGCCCGGACCGCGTCCTCTGGAGCCCGAGCCACAAACCAGCCGCACGAAACCAGCAAAGAGCGGCACGTGGTGGTTTAATCCTGGTTTAGTCCAGGCCCAGTCCAGGTTTAGACCTGGTTTAGAAATGGTCTAGACCTGGTTTAGTTCTGGTCTAGACCTGGTTTATTCCACGTTTAGTCCTGGGTCTACAGTCTCTTAGCCAATCAGGACGCAGAACACAAAGTTACACTGTAAAAAAACGTTACACTATAAAAAATAAAAAAAAAACTTGGAACAAATCAGGCCTTTTCCATTGAAATAGCTACTCAACTTACGAAAAATTCACGTTACGAAACCACTTTTGGAACTAATTAATTTCGTAAGGTGAGGTACCACTGTAATTAGATGCAGACAGTACACAGCAGAATCAAAATGCATTTATCGACTGCAGTTAGTCCAGAATGCTGCTGCATTTTAACAGGACGAAAGAAATATGAGCACATCTCCCCTATTCTTGCATCTTTGCACTGGCTTCCTGTTCGTTTTAGGATTGATTTTAAGATGTTATTGTTTGTTTTTAAAGCTTTGAATGGACTGGCCCCAAAATACATCTCTGACCTCATCCAAATCATTAATATATGTCTAACAATTCATATCACATCTTTTTTTGTTGTTGAAGTAAATAGTCTGACGTACTTTAGCAATTAAATAGACAAAGCAGCAGTTGTTGGAGTGTACGTGATTTCCATTATTTATGTAACTGGCAGATTGCTCTAAAATAGAAATGCTTTGGCTTTTGGTGCTGTTCCATTTAATCATGGCTTGGCGCAGACCATATTTCATAATGTAAAGAATCTTTTATTTATGAAATCCTTCAAGTTCTGTTTCAGTATTAAATAAATGGCTTTGTTTCATGGTTAGGGAGAGCCTGGTACACCTGGAGCTGTTGGTATCAGAGGGATTGTGGGTATTCCAGTAAGTATCTGATGTTGACACTAAGTCAGTGTTTCTTTGAAATGCTGCCACATTATTGTATCTTCAGCATTAAATGGGGCTAATGTGGTTGTTCCAAGGGACTGCCAGGGAAGCAGGGTGTGATGGGACCCCCTGGTGAAAAGGTAAGTGTAAATATCCATTGAGTTTTGTGTATCTGACATGGTTTAAGACTAAATCCTGTTGTGGTTCAGGGCGACACTGGGGACGTTGGACCCATTGGACCTGTGGGACTTCCAGGCAAAGCTGTAAGAATCATCTAAAAAAGTTTGTTTTTGGGTCCAGTACCTTATGTCACAAGTGTGGGTATGTTTCTAACAGGGGGAGGATGGAGACCCTGGAGAGGACGGCAAACCTGGAGAAAAAGGAGCAACGGTGAGAAGACAGATCCGCTCCTCACAGCTCCTCAACTGTTTGAGAAGAGTTCTAAATCATTCTTATTTCTCTTTCAATCTCTCAGGGAGAAACTGGGAAGCAGGGGCCAGTAGGGCCAGCAGGACCTCCAGGAATCCAGGTCATTTACACTTAATTCTATTAGTATTTCTTAATTCACGATTCACATTTGTTAATGTTTTTCAGACTGTTGAAAATTTTCTGTTTTAGGAACCACAACCAGGCAAATTAATTAAACTTTGCAGAAGTAGTGCAATCATAGATTTAGTATAAATGTTTACATAATAGAGTACAGTATACAGGGAGTCCTCGAGTTACGACGTTGATCCGTTCTTAAGACGCGTCGTAACCCGAATTTCGTCGTAAACCGGATTTTGCCTTTGATCTTCCAACCAAAGCACCAATAACCTTTCCATCTCAATAATTAGACCACTACGCTGCTTGGTTATCACTGCCGCTTTCATAGGAGCAGATCAGAGCCCACATCAGGTACTTCCGCCCACATTGGGCACGCACATGAGGCTGTCTTCTTCTCCCTACAACCACAACAGAGCGTATTCTTGCGCCGTGCGCCGCGCGCCGCGTGCGTTTGTTTACATATCTTACCACGCTAAACCGTGTAAGACGGAATGACGCGTAATATATACATATTTTTTTTAATGGGGGCGCGTTCGTAACCACGAAACGTCGTAACCCGAGACCGTCGTAACCCGAGGACCCCCTGTATACAGTAGATAGGTATAAAACCAGATGTACTCTATATAGAATAGTGTTGAAATGACTAACTTACTAACCTGTCTTTTTAGGGTGATAAAGGAGAAAAGGGTGACCATGGGGAGAAGGGACTTAAAGGACATACTGGACTCAAAGGTGATATGGTAAGAAGTGTCTTTATTTGTTATTTATTCATATTTTGGAATCATTCTGAAGAAATGCAAATGTGTCTGTGTAGGGACCAGTCGGCCCAGTGGGGCCTAAAGGAAGTATGGTAAGAACACAAAGTAATATCAGTGTCAGTGTCAAACCAACTTTAAGTGCAATGTTCAAAAGTGTTATAATGTTGACAGGGGGACACAGGTGTGCCTGGGGATTCGGGAGTAAAAGGAGATCAGGTAAGTTACACCTGTGGCCGGACATTTCTTATGGTTCAGGACCCAAACTGTCAGAAGGTTTTATTGATCCAATCTGTGTTGTAGGGGCCTCCTGGAGTGACTGGAGTCAAGGGAGAGGTACCACTGCAGTTTGGACAGTAAAGAAATGAGTAAACACAACCCTAGATATTAATGTTTATTCCCTTCAGCGGGGAGAGAAAGGAGCAAGAGGAGCCACAGGAACAGAGGGCAGGCCAGGACAGCCAGGACATGAGGGTCTGTCTGGACCAATGGGAGCTCGAGGCTTAGAGGGAGAGCCAGGAGTACCCGGACCCCCAGGAGCCAGGGGGCTACCTGTAAGCCTTAACTTTGTTATCTATTTACTTGTATTTAAGGACAGTGGTCCCTCGTTTATCGTGGGGTTCTAAAAATAACCCACAATAAGCAAAATCCGCGAAGTAGGACAACTTTATATTTTACAATTATTCTACATGTTTTAAGGCTGTAAACACCTCACCACACACATTATACACTTTTCTCAGACTGGAATTAACATTTTCTCACATTTCTCTCTTGTCCTGGCGCCGCTCTGCCTTGGTGCAGGCGTCTTTTACCAAGTGCACTCTTTTTTTCTTTTGGGTGAGAAGATTCTTATAAACAGACATGCCACCAGTGACGGACTGAGCGGTCTGGCATTTGGGCACATGTCAGAGGAGCCGCGGCCATGCATCTCACCTGGGGCCACGAGCACGAGACTGAGGCTGGCAGCGCCTCGACCGTGCCTCCCCTCGGGACCGCGTCCACGGCCCACGACCAAACACCCAACGGGTGGGCCGCAGCAATGCTTTCCCAACTGCATTGCCGTGGCCCACCTGCCAGGCACCCGGCCGTCGGCCACGGACGCGGCCCCGAGAAGAAACACAGTCTGGACACTGCTGGCCCCGGTCCCGCACCTGCGGCCCCAGGTGAGACGCACGGCCTCGCGCCGGTCATGCTGCTCTATCATGGATTTGACCACAATGAGCAGGTGCACGTGTCGGCACGCACACTTCTCCGGGAGTGTAATACGCATCAGGAAGTAGTGGCAGTGTTTCGCGCCCTGCTCCGTGGGTCCCTCTGTGCTCATACTGTGTTTGAATGAGAAGCAGTCCGAGCTGCACCAAACTTGCAAACACACAGCACTTCAGAGTCACACTGCGAGCGATCGAACATCTATATAAATCTGGCAAACTGAACTCATTCTGTACTGTACAGGAGACAGGGCACGGAGGAGAATGACGGACAAATGGGCAAAGGTCTACAGTCCCTTAGCCAATCAGGATGCAGAACACAATGCGCGTTGATAAACTATAAAAAAAATTGAAATAAAAAAAAAATGCGTGAAACAGAGAGGCCGCGAAAAGTGAACCGCGATATAGCGAGGGACCACTATGGATGAATGATGAGATGCTTTGAGAACTTCCTTCTGATAAAAGCACCTTGTGAATGTGACTTATAATCCTGAATCCTGGAATCCTAGTTTATGGATGCACTAGGATTTTGCACAGCTTCCCAGTATGTTATCAGCTGTCTGCAGATGCTGCACATTCAATTCATATTCAAACAATAGACTGAGCACAGAGGACGTCACATCTGAGCCACTGGATATCTACATAATTAACAGCAAACGGCTTCTAGTGCTCCAGTTCTTGTATGGATATGAATGTGGAGTTTGTATAGTGTTGAGTACTGGTTTATTTTGCTGTAATAGGATTGTTATTCATTTAGGGTCCAAAAGTCAGTGATGAGAAGCTCAAAGAAATATGTGCTGCTGTTGTTGAAGGTACATTTACTCAAATGCATGATTTTTTCTGGTTTCAAAAACTGGCCAGAGTCTGTTATTCATCTCTTTTTCTAGAACAACTGTCAGAGTTTAGGAAAGAGCTGCTGAAGAAGCCTGCAGCTCTTGGTGCACCTGGTAGCCCTGGACCAGCAGGCCCTCCTGGACCCCCAGGACCAGCTGGTGCTGCAGGTGCAGCTGGAACCCCAGGGCTGATGGGTCCTAAAGGTCCTCCTGGCTTTTTTGGTCTTCCAGGAGCTCCGGGTAAAAAAGGTCAGTACAACTATTACTGTGCCTACATCAGATCTCATCTATAAACCGAGCTGCAGTGACATTGTTTGGGGACGTGTCCCTGGACCGTCTCCAAATCTGCGACGCTGCAAAGAGGAGAGATTAAACAAAGCCGTAGGGGCTGGCAGCATGCCTCTGTCTTCCTCCCTGTGTGAGAAAGGCCCTACTGAGATGTACATTACACAATCACTGATCCACTAAACACAATGGCAATAGACTCATTAAGCTTACTAATTACACTCTCATCATTCAGAGTCCACTGCCACTTAACTCTCTGTTTCACAGGTGACACTGGAGACAAGGGGGATAAGGGAGACAAAGGAGAGGATGGGGTTGGAATAAAAGGAAGCCCAGGTGAATCAGGAGCCCCAGGTATGATATAGATCATCAGAAAAAACATGGATCTTATATCGGCTGAATAAACTACTCATTAGTTTAGTAATTTGTCTGGCCATGTCTGTTTGTAACTATATATGGCTTTATGCAGGCGCTCCAGGTGCTCCAGGCATTGGTAAAGATGGTAAAAATGGAGAGCGTGGTGAGACAGGAAGTCCTGGTGTCCCAGGAGTATCAGGTCCCAGGGGCCCCTCTGGCCCTCCTGGCCTCTGTGACCCCTCCACCTGTATAGCCAGAATCCCTCCTCTGTACATGGTCAGTGGAAAGAAGGCTGCTAGCTACAAACGCAGAAAGTGACGCGATAGACCTGTCCAGTAACTTCAACTCATCCATTTGAGGACATCTCTGGAGGTCCTCCACTGTCTCCACTGGAACCTCACATGGAAACACATGGAGACACGGCACAATTGTACAAACTTGTATAGACTTTTACTGTTTATCTGATGGTGTGTGCTCAAAAAACAGCTGCTACTGGTACCAAAATGTATCTCTACAGTCGACAACAGGCTCATAAGAAACAATGGCCTGACAATGTAATAGAACCATACAGATGTTTCTAAAATGTTCATGACATTATGACCCAATGACTCTACGCTGCATGAATGAGCCAGCTTAAGTATCCATGGTTTAGTTTTAAAGGTCCACAACAGTTTAAAGGTCGTCAACAACTGCATTTTCAACTTTCAACAGTGCTTGTTTGAGTGTTAAATATCATGTACCGACTTGTTTAAACTATGCAACAAATTGTTTACAGAAAACGACAGTTTCATGATCAATAAAAACAGCCAGTTCAGTTTTAAAAAGCTGTGAAAGTGACTTGTGGTGCTATTTGTCATAAAATGATCTTAATATTTGCATCCTTAAAGACATTTTACTGTTGCCTGGATACAAAGCAACAGTGTCAACATGATCCAGTAGCACAGATACATTGGCAGATCAGAGGTTTTCTTTACCAAGCAGCTGGAAGGAGCAGCAGCGGCCCACCAAGCACAGATGATTCAACATTACCTTCCAACTGTTTGTCAACTGGCTCAATCTCTTAAAATAATTTGAGCAATAACATGATTTTATAAAGGATATAGCCAATTTGACCTTTACTAACATGGGTGGTGACAATATCCCCCATATGCAATATTACAGAACCAATAGACTATGTCTCAATTCACAGTGTGCACAGTTTGGAGTGTGGTTTTAACGGCACATACGCCACTTCCGGCGTGACAACTGCTGTCCCATTTTGTTTTTGTCCCATGCACAGTTAAAATGCAACCTGAAAACCTCAGTCATTTCCATGGAAATCAGGGCGTGGACCAACTGTGCATCCATGCACACTTTGCAGTCATATATCCCAGCGTGCACCGCACGCTACTTCTTCTACGGGAGAAAATGGAGTCGGCGGCTGCATCTGGTAGTTGCGGGACCTGTCTCATTTCACCAACGCCTATGGGGTCTGCGGAGTACACGCCGGACTGTGCAAGTATGCACAGTCCGGAGTGCCCTTAAAACCACACTCTGAACTGTGACTTGAGACACGGCTAAAATATATTTCCTCAACACAAACAAGGACAGATTGGCAATCTGTGCAATGGCAATGGTCAGCTTTTTTTAGAGCATTTTCAGCTTTACATGTAGGATTATTTAAACATGTGAATGATGAGGTAACAATGTTCTAACATAACTTAAAGTTCACAGGAATCCATTTTGTATAATATAGGACCTTTAAAGTGTTGTGTAAAAAAAAAAATATAGATCTTGAAAAAAAAAAAAAATTAATCCATTTGCAAAAGCCGTTGAGTTTTTGGAATACATACAAAGATTAATTCTTTGTTACAGCAGATATGGACATGGCCTAGGCCTGCCCTGGTCAGAGACCAGCAGCCTCTCTTAACCAGCAGCATGTTCCTCCAACACCAGACCCTGAATGATACAAACAACCAGTTTATATACACTGAGACAGGCCTGGATTGGTAATCGGGCATACCGGGCATTTTCCCGGTGGGCCGACAGTCCTAGGGGCTGATGCCGTTCTTTTTTTTTTTTTTTCTTAGAGACAGGCCCACAATTTAGGACTGAACCAGGACTAAACCAGGACTAAACTAGGACTAAATCAGGATTGAACCAGGACTAAATCAGGTTTGAACCAGGACTAAACCAGGACTAAACTAGGATTAAACCAGGACTAAACCAGGACTAAACTAGGACTAAACCAGGACTAAACCAGGACTAATGAGGTCTAAACCAGGACTAATCAGGTCTAAATCAGGACTAAACCAGGACTAATCAGGACTAAACCAGGACTAAATCAGGATTGAACCAGGACTAAACCAGGACTAAATCAGGATTTGAACCAGGACTAAACCAGGACTAAATCAGGTCTGAACCAGGACTAAACCAGGACTAATCAGGTCTAAATCAGGACTAAATCAGGATTGAATCAGAACTAAATCAGGACTAAATCAGGTCTGAACCAGGACTAAATCAGGACGAAATCAGGATTTGAACCAGGACTAAATCAGGGTTGAACCAGGACTAAACCAGGACTAAATCAGGTCTGAACCAGGACTAAATCAGGACGAAATCAGGATTTGAACCAGGACTAAATCAGGGTTGAACCAGGACTAAACCAGGACTAAATCAGGTCTGAACCAGGACTAAATCAACGTTGAACCAGGACTAAACCAGGACTAAATCAGGATTTGAACCAGGACTAAATCAGGTCTGAACCAGGACTAACTCAGGGTTGAACCAGGACTAAACCAGGACTAAATCAGGTCTGAACCAGGACTAAATCAGGACTAAATCAGGTCTGAACCAGGACTAAACCAGGATTGAACCAGGACTAAACCAGGACTAATTATGAGGGGCCGGTTAAGCCAAAAATGCCAGGGCCGTTTTTGTGTCCCAGTCCAGCCCTGCACTGAGATGACCAGAGAACATACAGTACATTTCAAAGTGAGAAGGTGATGATTCCTACTGAGATGTGCCCAGATGTGCTAGATCTGACTTGCATCCATATTCTCTTGTTTTTTGTCACTTCCTGACCAGATTAGCAAGCAAAAGGGAAGAGAAGTGTTTACGGTGAACATTTTTTTCTAACTGTCTTCAACTACCAAACCAAATGAGTTTTAGGCTACGTTCACACTGCAGCCTGAAACGACCCAAATCCGATTTTTTTGCCTCTATGCGACCTGTATCTGATCTTCTAATGACAGTGTGAACGACACAGATCCGATTTTTTCAAATGCGATCCAGGCCACTTGGATATGTGGTCCTAAATCCGATACATATCCGATCTTTTGACATGCGACTGCAGTCTGAACGGCCAGGTCGCATTCATCCGACCTGAGTGTGTTTCCTCCAATGAGAGTGGTACAAGTAGGCGTTCACAAATGTGCACAAACGTTCTTCTCGTCATGCGAAAATAGTATATAAACTCTTATCAGTGAAGCGGCGAAGCACGTAGCAATCCCACCCTTCCTGCCTGTGACTCCGCACTCACATGTTCCTTTCTGCACACGTTGCTGCCACTGCCCCGCAAAACGCTGTGGCCAAAAACCTCGTCCTTCTCCGTCTCCTCCTTAAAACAAATAAGCTGTACATGTTTTGGCTCTGGTACGAAAGCAACTTTAGGCTACTTCCGTAAACATTGAGCGCGTTCGCTGCGTGTGACGTCATCGTGTCCTCCAAGGCGCATGCGGGACACTTTTGGGGAGTTTAGCGTTCACACTGGAGATCACATACAATTCGCATTTAACTGGAAATGTGAACGGCCTCGCAAAAAAATCGGATTTCACAAAAAAATCGGAATTGAGCCCTCCAGTGTGAACGTAGCCTTAGTTACAAGACAGTTATGGGGACAGTTGTGTCTGTTGAACATTTACACATGTTAATAACTGGTCTGGTCTAAGGTAGAAATTACATTGTGTGAGTGAAATCTTTCCACAATATAAATGTCCATAACAAAAGTTAAAACAAAACTTAATCTAATAATAGTGATATTTGGTCTAATATAAAATAATTGGTTGTACTTTTGAATACTGTGTGTAAACATTGGCTAAATTGACATTACTGAAATCCCCTGGGGTCACCAGTACAGATAACCTAGATATATTTTCAAATGCATTTTGAAATTTATAAATATTATAGATATCACACCACACTCAAGAACCTATTATAAAATTAATCTATCCCAATCTTTATTAAACATTTTACAGTACATGTATCTTTTCAATACTTACATTTTTATTATGATATACAACAGCACCAATGTGATTCAGGAAAACTGAAGGGAAAACCTGTTGTTAAAACACTTAAATGGTGGCATTCATGAATAATTTATCAGTATAACTTACCAAACATTCAAACAACCACAATATATATATTTCAAATAATAAACGTAATATGACAAGACTGAAGCTGAGTACTGTGCAATTAAATGGGTTTGGAGGTGTTGTCTTTTGGTAAGTATTTATAAGAAACTAAATGGTTAAAATGAATACATAGTAAATAGCAGAGTCAGCGTGAATGGAATTATGACAAACTACAAATGTTGCAAGGCTTCCAGCCTTAAAATAGCAAAAGCTTAACCTAGCTAACCCATGCTAATAGGCCAGCTAGTTAACAAAATCAAATCAATTAGCCCAAAAACAACAAATTAACAACTAGTGGATGGAAATGAAGTCAGCTTCCTATAATGCTTTATAACTTCAAGTTTTGCCTCTATTAATGAATTTTTTAGCGGGAATCTGATTGAGTGATGTGAATCTAGTGAGCTATTCATAAACCCCAATCCTCTTTACCTTATATATAGTAGCCCTGGAGGGTCATGACTAGGGATGTGCAAAAATATTGAAATATCTACATATTATGCTGCTACATTTGATGATACAGTATCATTATCGTAAGCTGTTGTATTTTAGCTTTATTTTTGTGACCGCATGACAATTTTGTTTCTTATTTAGTGGAATTAAACTGCACTTAACATATTCACTGTTTTGATCATTAAAATAGATGTTTTTCATATTACCTTTGCACAGATAGTGGCTTAACAAAGAAATTTTGTTTCTAAAATGTATTTGGTTCTTAAAAACAGCAACATATCACAGATAACCATGTGCAATATCGATAATTGCATGTATCACCATATCGTGATACTACTGTATTATCAGCCATGTGTCGTGTATCGTATCAAATCATGAGTGACTCTGATTCCCAGCCCTAGTCATGACTTTTTCTATGTTTGAAAACTTTAAAAACAGAACCTGTATGAAATAAAAAAAAATCTACTCAGAATTTTAGTGAGTGCAGCTTTATTAATTGTCCTTCCATTATAAAATTAGACCATGTTTTGACGATTAGCCTTAAAATGGAGGTCATCCAGAGGTGTCGTGACAAGCCCACATAACATCTCAATTACTCCCGTGGTGGGAACTGGCAATTTCCACTTAAAAAACATTTCTTGAAAAATCACTGCTCTGCTTTCCTCTGGCAAGTATCTTTATATTTTTGAAAGGAAGATGGATGTGAATGCTTTTCTGGAGACCATTTAAAAGGTGCTAGTGGCTCGCAGATCAGACCGGGACTGTTTTAATTGGCCCATGAGGAGCAAAAGGCAAATGCGTCTCTCAAATACAACGAATTGGTCATCACTATGCAGGACAGCAGCTTTCCAATAGTGGGTTCCAGGGGACATTTAAGAAAGGCAAAGTGTTTTCAGAACAGGGCTGAAGCATTGCGCGCCCTTAACACGCCTCATGGTGCACAATGGGAGCCACACAGTGAAAGAGAGACTGTGGAGTCGCTTTTGTGGAAGGGCTGAAGCTAGCCTGCAATTAGCCCACCTCCTCTGAGCTGCTCACTGCTGCCCAAGTCTATGCACAGTTCACAGGCCCAGCAGTCACACTTCATTAAACCAAGTGCAATTCAGGCTGATGTCTCTTCTTCTAGATGTATGTTATCAGACCAGACACTCCTTTAAAGGTGCACCTGCTTGTCTCCATGGAGATGTTATTGTTTTGCCTGGAGTATTACATAGTATTGCATTAAACATATATCTCTTCCATTGATTCAATAACAGCTGTTTCCATTCGTCAAAAAAATACCTAAAAAAAATCCACAGATTTGACCTGCAACTTAATCTGACTGACGGAGTTACTTTTCTTTCGGACCTGGATCGGATCGGACCTGTAACTCGGTGGCTTCGGCTGCTTATATTCATAGAAATATACAAGTTTAATGCCATACTATGGAACATTCTAGGGAAAGCATTAACGTTACCATGGAAACAAGCAGGTGTTGGATCCTCCACCAACACCAAGTTATACAGCGCACCGATTTCTATATGATATGAAGTTAATTATTGTTGGCCCTTTGTGAAGCAACATTTTGTGGTTTTCTCATAAAAATCCTCCTGATAGCTACAACGGTCAAGTAACATATTATTAGAACAGGTGTTTTCTGGTGATGTGAGCATTTTTGTTCCCCCACAGTCAATAGGAGTCCTCCAGCACAAAATTACAATTCAAAAGGACAAGCGGCTGTAAATCAGCCCTGAGGCTGGTAATGGGTGTAAAATGAAGACGCAATGAGAAAAAGACCGCGAGCTGATATATTCCTGGAAGACAGGCTTTTGAATAATTGCTGATGAAATGATAGATTAACAGACTCCAACCTCCAAGGAATAGCTTCATCTGTTATCTCCCCATATATTATACAGGAAGCATGCAAGGAAGGAAAACAGTTAGCTGCCCTCTCAACCCCAATTTCAAAAATGCCCCATGAATCCAAAGCTTTGTTTCTTTATCAAACAATACAAAAGAATCCGCCAGCAGCACAGTCGCCTCAGCCTCCACAATGAGGTCATCCCAAAAAGAGAAAGTTCTGGACTGATATGGAGCCAGTTCATAAAAACAGCTGGACATCAGGCTGTGAGTCCTTCAAAGTCCTTCTAAGTTCCTTTGACATTCTTGGTGTGGGGTCTCTGTGCCAGGCTGGCGTAGTAAGCACATTGTGAGGGGTCACACTGACCCTGGGGCCCGGGGGGGCCCGGCTGCCCATGGGGGCCTGGGTTTCCTGGCTCTCCCTGTGCTCCAGCTTGTCCTGGGCTTCCATCTTTACCATAACCAGGTAAACCAGCCGGACCTGGGAGAGGGAGACAGAGGTTAGAAGAATCATTGCATTTCTATAAGAATACTAAACCTTTGAAAATAAATGTGTCTCACATGAATGATCTTTGAAGTCAAACAAACTTGTGAAGTGTATGTGAAATGTATAAAGAATATAAATATCGAGTATAAAGAATACTCTTAGCATATTCATAACCGCATAGGTTATGAATCAAATGTGTCCATTTGAGTTTGTAAAACAAGGCAGTGGGGAAAAAAATGCTCAGAAGTAGAATTCTCAGTTAAAGAGCCTAAAAGAAGAGCATAAAATATGTGAACAATGCTTACCTATGGGACCAACAAGTCCAGGTTCTCCTCTCTCACCAACACCAGCCTCTCCCTTCTCTCCTCGTGCTCCTTTTTCACCTACAAACACAGGATTTCATCTATAACTATTCTACAGTTTTAGGCAAACCCAGGTCACCCTGACAAACTCAGATGCCAACACATAATAATATATACTGTAGGTCCTATTACGGTTACCAATTTCATACGTTGCTTCTACAAGACAGTATCTTCCCCATCCCAGTACAAAAAACCTAAGAATATTTTGATTACTGTCATAATATCAGGGAGAAATCAGAATGAGATCCAAATTTTGTCCCACCTGGAGGACCCATGGGTCCTCTGGGTCCTTCTCCTCCACTCTGTCCAGGCATTCCAGGCTCTCCAGGAGGGCCTGGCCTTCCTGTACTTCCATCTTTACCAGGAGGCCCTGGAGGTCCAGGTCGTCCTGCAGTGGTTTTCACATGAGCAGGCTGCATCTGAGCCATGAGGTAGGCCAGTTTGGCTAAAGACAGGAGACAGCTGTTAGAACATCTGGGTCCTTCACCGAAAAGAAGGAACCAGGACAAGTCCAAAAATAGAAAGGATGTTGATACCATCGAGCTGTTTGGCCAGCTCCTCCTGGATGAGCCGTCTCATCTGCTCCAGTGACACTGACTCTCCCTGGGAACACACATGCTGTAGCCATGGTACCTACACTTACATTTACCTGTTGGAGATTGAGAAGGAGCACTTACTCTTGGTCCAGGTTGACCTGGGTTTCCAGAAGGTCCCTGAGCTCCTGGTGGTCCCATCTCACCCTGTGGTCCTGTCATTCCCATCATGCCTGTGTGTCCCTTCCGGCCTGGGGGGCCAGGGTTTCCTGGGATTCCTGGATCTCCTGAGTGTCCTTTGTCTCCCTTTGTGCCTGGGTCACCCTGAAAAGAAAAGAAAAACAGACAACATATGTAGAGTGGATTAGCCTAAATCACTAGTGTTGGTTTGTACTTCAGTTCTTAAACTGAACAGCCTCTGCTGTGACCCACCTTATCCCCCTTTATTCCTCGATCTCCAACTCGGCCTGGCATTCCCTGCAGAACAAGAGCAGGTAGAATGAGCATTAATCAGTGAATGCAAGGTCATAATTTACTTCATTATATATAAAGATAGTACCTGTTTACCCTCTGGACCAACAGGACCAGGAGGACCCTGCAATTACATACAGTGATCAGTGATTTTGAAATGACACTGTAATCAATAGCCCTTGTCAGGAGGGCTTGTAGTCACTTCATCAGCTTTAATATATGTTTACATTAGGTAAAAACTGAAAAACGCTGTTCCATCCTGGTCAAGTCCATGACACTTGCAGAACGTCTGTGGCATGGACAAGCGTCTTACAACAAGGAAAAAGTTAAATCTATTTCATTCTGAACCAATTGATGTACTGTACAGACAACCCTTATGTGCACACACCTGGACCCTGTGGCAGCTCATTTTAAATGGAGGTGACCCAGGGTGAAAGACAAATGTAACTGTAGCAGTGAGCTGAAACAATGGTTTGGTTAAAAACATAAAGTGAGCACTTACCGCAGGGCCTTTGGGCCCACTAAAGCCGGGTAATCCAGGGCTGCCTGGCTCTCCCTTGTTACCCATCAGCCCCTGCAGAGAGCACACACATCACATGCTGCACACATGGACTACTGTACTTGTACTATGAAAGCCCATTCATTACGGAGGATTCAGGAAGATTAACATTTAGCAGGATTTCTTTTGGACAGGCTGCACTGGCCTGAAAACACATCATGTAAATGAGTCTGCTGCTGGGACACCACTGATTAAACAGATTAGAATTCATATTTACAATGTGGTTTAAGAACAAGATGCTGGGGGAATTATCAGAGGCTTGTTTTAATTGCTCCTTTCTCAGTTCCGCTACAGCACCTCTAGGTGCTGCGCATAGGATCATATTATAGATTCTCTCAACTTATGTTCTGTCATTGTGATTCAGGCTGGAGCCATTCATTGCACCATGAGAACTGTGTGTTTGGCACATTCTGTGCCAAACACACAGAAATTGTGTGTTTGGCACATTCATCAAGTGGGATGAGATGTGCAGGGAGAAGAGGGTTCAAAGCCCATATTTTACTACAATGTACAATCTAAAATGTACAGGGCATTTGCACAACAAAACAAACCCAACTACAGCTAACTACAGCTTCACCTGGTGTTTGCCTATAGTTACTCATGTTACTAAAATAAAAAGGATACATAATAAACATGTTATGATTATTAGAGCTTAGTTTGTTGTGTGTAGCGTGTAATTGTGATTCGTAATGTATTAATATTAATTGTAATTGTGATTCGTAATGTATTAATATTAATTGTAATTGTGATTTGTAATGTATTAATATTATGTGTAATATACCGAAAGTGTTGGGTGGGTTGGCTGAACATGTCAGTAGACCTGTAGCTGGTTCCCCTCCTACAGCGCTCTGTAGCTCTCCCTTCCTTTTAAACACGCTCTGGGTAGAGCCACAGAGAGGAAGAATATTTCTGCACTTCTCAATAATGAACTGACAGCTCATCTCTTCTTGAATCTTTCTGCATCCTCCTGCCCACAGCTACACCCACTATAGAGTCAAAATGCACTCGGAAATAGAAATGTTCCCATGGATTCCCTCTTCCTTTCAGCATATGCTGTACTTAATGTTTCTAAATCTACATTACTCACCGGTGTTCCAGGGAGGCCGGCTTTCCCTGATGGTCCTGGTTCTCCGGGTTTGCCCTGAGGCAATAAAACAGGAAAATTATGAGTGGAGTTGTCTCCACAAAGGGGTGTTTGAAGGACAGCGAGAGGAATGATAACAGTGCTGCTGACTCTAAATTTATGTCACAAAGATGCTGAATGTGCTCTGTGAGAAGACCCACTCACCGACTCTCCTCGTGGTCCCATCATGCCCTCAAGTCCAGGAGGCCCCTTAGGACCCTGCAACAAACATCACAGCTTTCAGGCTTGTCAGGTGCGACCTTGTCCAACGATTTTATTTTGTCTTTAAATGTAGATATAGGTGGGAAAAGGCTTCAGACTTTGTTGAAAAAATATATTCTGACAGAGTTGTTTGAGGACAACCAGTGAAGTCCATCCTGTCAGTACCCAAAGAGAAAAAGACAAGAGCAGTAGCACAAAGCAGTCTGTAATAACTACTGCCTGACCACTAGCTCCAGTGTTACATACTTTTGACCAGTGAGTGACCCCACACAACAGAAGCTCTGGATTCTTATTACCTGTGTCCTTAGACAAGACAGCAACCTGTAACCAATGTTACTGTGTGACTATGTCTCTGACGCTCGTACTCATGACACTCGTACGTACTCATGACACTCGTACGTACTCATGACACTCGTACGTACTCATGACACTCATATGTACTCATAACAAGTGTGAAGAAGTAGCCTACTACCACCAAGTGTTGCTAAGCATTTAACAAATAATAGTCTAATCTGCACTAATGTAAAAGTCCAAGAGAAGCCACTTCTCTGATAGATGTACCTCTTTGCCGGATTTGCCTTCACGGCCCGGTGCCCCAGGCTTTCCATCTTCACCCTGGAAAAGATACATTTTGTTTAGGACTAAGAACAAAGCTCTTTCAACTTCACTCAATATTACACAACACACTGAGGAAGATATAAAATATGGAGATAAAACTGTTTGAAAAAGTTATTTGGATGTAATAACCAAACAAAAGATTGTTTGTAATGTCAAAAATTCCACTAGCATTGATCTGACAAAATTGGTGGTATTTTAATATATATGTCTCAGTTTTCAATTTGCTGTGCCGTAATAACTGCCTATAATTTCCCTTATGAATGGCATTTATTGACACAAATGAGCCTTAGTGTGGAGTGGGTGTCATGGCGCAGCATGGAGAGAGTTCTCAGTGTGCGTTAATGTGAGGTCTGCTGTCAGAGGAGGCTGCAGGGCTGTGTGGCTGTTCCTTCTATAATGATTCTATTGTGGCCACGGTGACACAAGCTTCTCTTCTGCAGAACTTGAAACACTGTTCCAATGGCTCTGTTAGAAAGGAATGGAAAAAGCAGTAGTGCAATGTGCCAAAATGTGCTTTTTAGCTAAGCTTCTGTAGAGAATAGTGGTAGGCCAGGAAGGTTGGCATATGATGGATTTTAAATAATTCTAAAAATATTACATCAACACTGACAAATCATTGTAATTCAATGCTAGAAAAGAGCATTTGGATTATTGGAATTACCTGCCGATTGTACTACAGTGGTACCTCACCTTACGAAATAAATTCGTTCCAGAAGTGGTTTCATAACGTGAATTTTTTGTAAGTTGAGTAGCTATTTCAATGGAAAAGGCCTGATCCATTCCAAGTTTTTTTTTTTTTATAGTGTAACTTTTTTTTATAGTGTAACATTTGTGTTCTGCGTCCTGATTGGAATAAACCAGGTCTAGACCAGAGCTAAACCAGGTCTAAACCTGGACTGGACCTGGACTAAACCAGGATTATCCCGGGACATGGCAGTGCCGTTGGAGGAGCGCGGTGCTCCTGTCTCCGCGCTCCTTGCGCGTTCCGCGCTAGAGCTAAGAGGCCAAGAAAGACGCTCTTTCAGCGGGGCTCTTTAAGAGCGGGGCGGGGTCTGGTTCTATCTGACCTCCAGAGCCTGGGGGCTGACACTGTGAGCTAACAAGCCGAGAAAGGTGCTTTATCGGCGGGCAAGACCGTGGGGTCTCGCTCGGGGCGGGCTCTGGTTCTATGTGACTTTCAGAGCCGGGGGGCTGACACTGTGAGCTGTGAGCCGCTCGGGCAGACTGAGCCGCGCAGGCGGGCCGAGCCGCGCAAGCCCGCGGCCCCAAGGGGGAGGCACGGCCCGGGAGGCACGGCCCGGGCGCCGCGGCGCCGTGTCGAAGTCGCTTTTTGATCCTTCGATGTCGGCTCTTCCTATCATTGTGAAGCAGAATTCACCAAGCGTTGGATTGTTCACTCACTAATAGGGAACGTGAGCGGGGTTTAGACCGTCGTGAGACAGGTTAGTTTTACCCTGCTGATGATGTGTTGTTGCGATAGTAATCCTGTGTCCCTCCGCTCCCCTTGCACGTTTGACGCTATATTGAGCCGTGTCCCCCCCACGCTTCACTATCAACACATTCCATTGAAAATCTATGAAAGTTCGAGTGTTCAAACGAGAGAGAAATGCGAGAAAAGCCCAACTCCAGTCTGAGAAAAGCGTAGAATGTGTGTGGTGAGGCATTTACAGCCCTAAAACATGTAGAACAATTGCAAAATACAAAGTTGTCCTACCTCGTGGACCTCTCCCACCGCGGGCCACCTCTGGAACCTAACCCCGTGTGTGTTGATAAAGTGTATTTACGTTTCGGGGCGTGCATCTGAGTGCGCATTAATTTAATTTTTGAGATTTTGCGTTTCGTAACTTCAATTTTCTTTCGTATCTAGAGACCAAAATTTACCGTGAAGGCATTTCGTAACTTGAAATTTTCGTTTGTTGGGTCATTTGTAAGATGAGGTACCACTGTATATACAAACATAGCCACTACTTGTGGTGAAGCCTTGTATTTTTGCTTTGCTTGTTGTTGTGTTAGATTTAACTATCTTTTCAATAATTATCTTGATTTTATCTTACATTCATTTCTTCTCCTACTGTTTGAAATTAATCAGTAAGAATCCCATAAGGCCAACTAAGCGTGGTCAGAAGTATGTCACAATTAGGTTACTGTTTTAAACCAGGTAACTAAAGTTATTTGCTTTTTGTGATTGGTTAAATCTGCCATCACTCAGTCATTAGGCTGACAAACAGAAATTTAAAGCTAGGTTACTCAAAAGGTCCTAAATTATGCAAAACTGACACTTGTGAGCTTTAAGCCATTATAGCACATACCTGAGGTTGTGTGTTGTTTCGTTCACACATGTTTAAGTAATCCTTTCTAACTGGTCTGCCTATATCTACAAAGATTTAAAAAAAATACTTTGTTCCACCTTACAAGGTCCCAAAGTGGTAGTTATAAGTCATCAGTTACCTCAGGATAGGAAATTCTGAGGCTGAAATTACCCAAATGATTCTAGTGAAGGTGTATGGGGTGTAAAACCACAGTGGAGCACTTCCATGGCATCACAACGTGTAACAGAGTGTTTCCTGTTTGAGAGAAAAACCCTATATATGCAGGGTTTCTGTGTTAAACATCTCTGAATGAAACAAAACACAACTCCGGCTATGTTTTTGATGAAGAAACAACATTATAACATAGATTAGTTTAAAGTACATTTTGTGCAATATCCTCCTGAGACCCGCCCATTCATATGTGTCCTTTATAGTGGACATCTTTTAAGTTTTGAGATAGACTCTAGTTTGTGGCTGCACTATGATAAAAAAAATAATAATAATAAAATAAATAATAATAATAATAATAATAATAATAATAATAATAATAATAATAATAATAATAATAATAATAATAATAATAAATGAATAAAATAAAAAATATATAAATTAAATACATACATCAGTAAATAATAAATAATACATAAAAAAATAATAAATACAAATACATAAATAAATAAAAATAAATAAATAAATAAGAAATTAAAAGGGAATCTAAAAACATTTTGAGGCGACTGTAGAACCGACCGAAAAAATGTTTTTGTTATTACAGTCCATTACAGAGGACATGTTACGACATCATGAAAAAAAAAAAAAAAAAAACTAACAAAACGTAAATGCTAAGGTGTTCATTTACCTCCAAATAGAAAATAATAATAATAATAATAATAATAATAATAATAATAATAATAATAATAATAATAATAATAATAATAATAATAATAATAATAATAATTTAGATACACTTTTTTTTCTTCGGGTCCCAGGAGGATATAGGACTTTTATTAGCATGACTAGCATAAACATACAGAAAACAAAATAGTAATGAATTACTTTGCCTCTACACATTGTCACTCACATTTCCATTTCTTTTTGTTGAATCGACCACGCTTAAAACCAACCTGATTTTCGAGGTTGATACGCGCAGATTGGAGGGTAAGATCATTATGACTAGGTAATCTGTGAGCATATTGTGATCATTGAACAGCTATGCATGTACAGATATCAGCCCTGCCAGCTAATTCATTCAAATGTTTTGTTTTAAGTCTCGTAAACCACTCCAGACTGCAGCTCCAGACACCAGTGCTGTCTCAGTTGCTCTTCCTGTTTATTGTTCTACATGTCACAGCCAAGAAACCTGCTCACAAATACACCAATGATGAATGGGACAGTCTCTCCTCCTCTTGTGCCGCATTCTCTGACATTTTGAGATGATGAAAAATCTTTGTAGCTCTTTCAAGGTAAAATCGCATAGCCACAACTCTGCACTTCCCATTCTTGATTTTAATACAAATGTTGTAGCTTTTATTTCATTAAAGGAACCATATGTAAGTTTGATTTTAAATATCATAAACGTGACTGAAGTATATCCCAAGATAAGAAGTAGACATGTTCAAAACCAAATATAGCCTCAAGTTGTTTGTTTGTTTGTAATTTAGTGTTGTGGTTTTTATGACCATCATAAATCTGTGTAAAATCCTCAGTCATCCAGGTAGAATCCATGGCAGAAAGAGAATTCAATTTGTCAATTGGACAAAAGTTTATTTGGTCGAATACATTTCGCAGCTCATCCAAGCTGCTTCGTCAGTTCTCGTCAGACGCTGGTGGACACTGCCTCTATCTGCCTGAAGGGAGGAGCTAACTACAATGAAATTACTCTGAGACTAACACACCTATTTGTTTACTGTTTTTGTTAGTTTGCTAGGCCTATTGAATAGTGTGGGATCTTGTTAGCATAAACATTCAGGGCCATAATGGGTTTTCACACCTCTGGACCTGACCTGCTGCCTTATTGTTTTCTTTGTTTATTTTGATTTAGGTTTGAGGATAGAATTATAGATGGGAGACAAATGATGCCTGAGACCTCCATTTCTGTTCAAGGAAGGATTCTCTTTCTTGACAAAAATAGCCTCTTTAACTCCCCTCTCAAACCAGTTCTTTTTTCTGGCTAAGATCTGTACTTCACTGTCCTCAAATGAATGGCCCGTGGCTTCTAGGTGGAGATGTACGGCAGATGAAGGTCCACTCTGGCACGCTCCTCGATGGTGGTACATTCTCTTGTGAAGTGGCTATTTTGTTTCTCCAGTGTAGCGCTCACTGAATGGAGTAGACCACATTGCTTTGTTTGTGGCTCGGTGTCCTTTTTGTCCTTTGGGTGGACCAGTTTCTGTCTTAAAGTGTTTGTGGGTTTGAATTGAAATAGTCTGAGATTTCATGTTGTCTGAAAACCCTCTGTAGTTTTTCAGAAACACCAGCCAGGTAAGGAATAGTTACACCCTTTCTCCTGGGTTCGGATTCTCTGCTGTCCTTTTTCTTGTCCTTGTCTCTCTTGGTTTTGTTGAAAGCCCATTTAGGATATCCACAAACAGAGAGGGCTTCCTGCACATGTTGTTCTTCTTTCTCCTTACCCTCTGTGCTTGTAGGAACCACTTGGGCCCTGTGTTGTAATGTCCGAATAACTCTCAGTTTGTGCTGCAGTGGGTGGTGTGAATCAAAAAGCAGGTATTGGTCCATGTGTGGGGGTTTCCTGACGACCTCTACTTGGAGTCGATGGTCTTCTCCTATTGTTACGGCACAATCTAAGAAAGCCAATGTGTTGTCCTTGGCATCTTCATGAGTGAATTTGATGTTCGGATCTACAGAATTGATATGTGCAGTAAAAGGTTCCAAATCTTGACTTTTGATTTTTGAAAAATTATCATCAACATAACAATACCAATGTGTGGGTAGAGTGCCTGGATATGAGGCCAAGGCACTCTGTTCAAATTGTTCCATGTTTAAGTTAGCCATGATCGGGGAGACCGGTGAGCCCATCGCACAGCCGTGGATTTGCCTGTAGAAAATTACTCTGAACTGGAAATAGGTGATATTTAAACAAATTTCCAGCAGTTGGCAGATTTGGTCAGGTGAAAGTTTGGTTTTCTCTTCTAGCTTGGTATCCTGCAGTAGTCTCTTTCTTGCTGCCTCCACTGCTACTGATGTAGGGATAAGTGAAAAGAGAGGTTACATCAAAGAAAACCATTGACCATCCCGGTCAAACTGGAGAAACTTGACTTTGTTCACAAATTCGGCTGTGTTCTCAATATGGTGCCCTGTGTTACCCACCAAAGGAGCCAGGATGGTTTTTAGATGTTTGGTCACATTGTACGTGATGGAGTCTGTGCTACATACAATGAGTCTGAGTGGTACTCCCTGTTTGTGAATCATAAATCACTGCTAGTGCTAGTGCAGTCTCTGCAGCTTAGTGAGTGATTATTTTTTTTATTTTTTTTTTGGTATTAATAAATTGTAAGTGTGCAGGCTAGATATAGTTCCTTTAAAGAAACCTTTGCCTGCTATATGGTTATTTTTGACATCTGCGATTTCTGGTGAGGCAGCGCCATGTAAATCTGTGTCTCGTTGAGCTCCACACAGGGAAATTCTTTTATTTCACTTTGGAAATAGTACAGCAAAGCTTTGCTTGCTAACTTAAAGTTGCTGTAATATCGGGTCGCGACCAACACACCCAAAAAACAAACAAATAAAGTGGAACAAGTGGATGCGGGAGCTGAGCCTCAAGCTGAAGCTAACACAAGCATACATGGCCCAGCCTGCTTGGCAGCCGCACCGGTGACTAGCAAGTTCTTAATGCAATCACTGTGCTTAAACAAGACTTGTTTGCCAAAATAAATGAGAAAGCAACTGAGACATGGGGGGACTACGCAATGCCGTTGTGAAAATTTGCAAGAGGCTGGATGCCACTGATCACTCGGACATTATCACTGTCGTGGAGTTGAGTCGGATGTGTCTAATATGAAGAAGGATCTTGACATACTGAAGGCCCGATGTGAGGACTTAGAGGCACAATCATGCAGCTGCAATCTCCACATCACCGGGGTGAAAGAGGGACAAGAACACAGTAAACATCCTTCCCAGTATGTAGCAAACACGCTGAAAGAATCCCAAGATCCAAAGACTGCAAAGGAGTTTGTTCTAAATGAAATAAAAAGAGCATGGCTGATGAAACTGTTACAGCAGCTAGGATTTCCCACTAATAACCAGGTATCACGGACAAACGAGGTAATATTGAATTGTCTATTTGTGTGCCTTCTAGACATATGAACAACACTACCTCCACTTCCCATAGGAGTATGTTATTATGTTATTATTACTATAATCTTCTTCTTCTTCTTCTAGGATATAAGTCAAAGGACAAAACAGAGCTTGTTGTTGCAAAAATTTTATAATTATTAAAAACAAAAACAAAAAATACATACATACAGTACATTTATTCTTTTTTCTTTTTTCCCCTACCTCAACTACTCTCAATATTTCAACATTAAATCATTTTAATGCTATCTACATATAATGCCCTAACTCCTACCACACTGGTCAGCTGGAATGTTCGTGGGCTCAACCACCCTATCAGACATAACACAATTTTAAGTAAACTGCATAGTCCCATTACTTATCAAACCTCCTTAACAAAGACTATTCAAGACTCCTCAGAGGGAGGTTCACACAATGGCTAAAACTATACTATATGCTGATTAACAAAAAGGCTCAACAATTAAATCTTCAGTGTTAAACAAGGACCATTTTAACTACTTGGGTGCATCTGTCACCTATGATTATACTCAAATTTTAACAGCAAGAGTAGAGAAGTGGCTATTTTAATACAGAGATGTGCAATATGTCAAGACTAAGACCCTAAGGGACAAAAATGGCCGCTATGTCATCACTCAAGGCAAAATATATAATAGGCCTGTTATTTTGGCTAATGTCTATGCCCCTTTTTGGGACAATGCTGATGTCTCTTCTCCTTTTTACCAGACCTTGACTCGCTTAATCAAATACTGGCCAGGGACCTGAACTGCACCTTGAATCCAGCCTTGGACCGTTCTAGTCCTAATGTTATGACGCAAAACAAATCAGCCCAATGTATTAGTGAGTGTTTCTTGAAGATTACAGTGTGATAGGCCCATGGAGACTTAAGCACGTGACATCCAAGCAATTTTCTTTCTTCACCCCAGTACACCAGAATTATTCAAGAATTTATTACTTTTTAATAGATCAATCTATTGCCCTTGATTACACACATCGTAATATCTAATCATGCACTCTATCTAATCAAACTCTAAAAGCCTATTTGAGAGGGCAAGTGATTTCCTTTGTTGCAGGGGAAAGTCTAAAATGAACAAAACAAGCCTCAGAGATAATTGATCAAATAAAAAAAAAATAGATCAGCTACACTCAGCATCACCCTCTGATGATTTATACAAGGAGAGAATCTTGCTCTAAACTGAATTTGATGAAGTCACCAACTTCGTTAGACCTTCACCTTAGGTCCTGCCAAACATTTTGAGCATGGTGACCAGGCCAGCAAACTGCTGTCACATCAGCTGAAACAATCAACATCTGCTGGCTTTATAGCTACAATTAAGGATGGAACATGCATAGGTATGTTCTTATAGATCAGAAGCGTGAAGAATCCCTCAGTCGTCCAGGTAGAATCCATGATAATAGGAGAAATTCAATTTGTCAACTGGACAAAGTTTATTTGGTCGAAAAGACCAAATAAATATTAGAGTGCTCGTTAGACACTGCTTATATCTAGCTGCAGGGAGGAGCTAACTATACTGAAATTATTCTGAAACTATCTCAACTATTTGTTTTTGAGGTTTTAAAAACAAATAGTTGAGATAGTTGCAGCTAGATATAAGCAGTGTCTAACCAGCACTCTAACCAGAACTGACGAAGCAGCGCGGATGAGCTGCGAAACGTTTTCGACCAAATAAACTTTGTCCAGATAACAATTTGAATTTCACCTTTTATTATAGATCAGAAGGACATTAATAAAAAATTCTAATTATTTTATGAGAAATTATACTCCTCTGAAGCCATTGATTTGGCCCAAGTGGAGAACTTCTTCAGTGACCTGACACTGCCCACTTTAGAGGGTTCGGATAAAACTAAGGTGGAGTCTGATGTGTCTTTGTCTGAAATAGATAATGCCATTAGGAAGATTAAATCTGGTAAAGCACCTGGCCCAGATGAGTATCCAATAGAATTCTTCAAAACATTTGCTTCCAAATTAGCCCTGTTGCTGTTAAAAGTTTTCAGGGAGACTCTGGACAATAAAGTTTTGCCTATAACAATAACATAAGCTACAATTTCACTGTTGCTGAAAAAATCCAAAGACCCACCCCTTTACGAATCATACCGCCCCATTCGCCTCCTCAACTGCAACTATAAGATTCTAGCAAAAGCGCTGGCAGGGCAACTTAAAACTGCCTTCCAAAATTGGTACACTCAGACCAGACAGGCAAATATCTAGCAATTTTCCTGTTTAATGTCATCTATCAATCCAATGATATTGTTCTCGAACTAGTGATCTCCCTTGATGCGAAAACAGCTTTTGATAGAGTGGAATCAATTAGAACAAATAAGGTTATGTCTAGCTTTTTTCCTCTTGCCTGCAGTGCAAGACAGGGCTGTCCATTAAGTCCAGTTTTATTCAGTCTCGCTATTGAACCCCTGAATAAGGGAATTTGTCCAGTTGGTTGGAAAACAAAGAGGAGGGCAAACTCACAAACTATCCCTTTATGTGGATGACCTTCTCCTCTTTCTTTTGGATCCACACACCATTATTCCTGTTGCTCTTAACATTATGGTGTCCGGATATAAATGATATGTATAAAAGTATACTTTTCCCGATTAACAAAAAGGCTCAACAATTACATCTTCAGTGTTTCCCCTTCACAATAAACAAGCACCATTTTAACTACTTGTCACCTCTGATTATAACCTTCTATTTGAAAAGAAATCACAAAGTCTTTAATAAATGGTCTGGAAGAGTTAACTCGGTGAAAACGATAAACATGCCATTTTGCTTCATCCGTAATAGACCCATCCTTTTAGCAATGGCATAGGAGAGGACTAAGATGCATTAAGGATGTTTTTTAAAATTATAAATGAATTTCCTGCAAACAGCTAAAAAATGACTTTGATGTCCCACAATCAGATTTTTTTCAGGTATCTTCAAATACGTAGTTTTGTTAAAACAGCTTTCCTTGCTCCAAAAACATGGCTTGATGAGTGTTTGAAGTCTGAAGTCTGAGTGATTTGAATCCACTTGATAAAGGCTTGGTGTCAATAAAATTCAAGGTGCAGCATCCCCATCACTGGGCCATTTAAAAATTCAGCGGGAAGAGGAACTATTTCATGGATAACACTTGGCAAAAAGCAGTCACAAGAACCATTCCACATCGATCTGCATAAGACATGACTTGTGACAGTTTAAGTTACTGCACAGGCTACATCTGTCGCCAAGTAATATAGCCAGACTATAGCCTGATTCAGCTCCTTTCTGTACAAAGCAGCCAGCCAACCTGAGCCACATGTTCTGAGTATGTCCCTGGCTAAATGATTTCTGGGAGAAAATATTCAAAAAAAAATCATTTATATGCAAAAGGAATATTGTAGCAGATTGTGGAACAGCTTGGTTTGGGGTTGTACCTCTGAAAATGTCCCTCCTTTCCCTTTTTATTTTTCATTTTTACTGTTATTATTATTATTATTATTATTATTATTATTATTATTATTATTATTATTATTATTATTATTATTATTATTATTATTATTATATGGCAAAAGGAGAAATTCTATTTGTCAAGTGGGCAAAAGTTTATTTGGTCGACAAATTGAATTTCTCCTTTTGCCATGGATTCTACCTGGACTACTGAGGGATTCTACACACAAAATAATTTTATGTATATTTATTTTTCTTGCTAATTCATGTAACTAATATAGCCATCCTATGGCTTCTGGTCTGATTTGAATGTTTTTCTGTTTGTTTGTTGTTGTTTTTTAATTGCCTGCTGTCCTGTTGTTTTTGTAATGTTTATGTATGTTTAAATGTTTTTAACAGTGCTGTCAGGTGACTAAAAAAATTAATCTAATTAATTACAGGATTTGTAATTAATTAAGCTAATTAATCACATTTTAAGAGTGTGAGAGAGAGAGATTTTGAGTGAGTGAGTGAGTGATCGAGCGAACGAACAAACCCACTTTGCGATTGAGTTTGTCAGTTTTCATGTGGTCGCTTTGCTCATTCGTTTGCTCATTCGTTTCTGTGAGTGTGTTTTGGTGGTTTGGTGGTTTGGTGGTTTGTTGAAGTTCGCTGTTGAAGTTCACACTCGCTCTATCACCGATAACGATGGAACTTGTCCGGACGTGTTTATCGTTCAAATGATCCGTCAGACTGGAGCAGATTTGGTGATCGGAAAATTATTTTTTACAAAAGCTCCAAATCACGGCGTTCTTGTTGATCGTCCCGTCTTCGTTCTTTTTATAAATAAACTTGCCGTTCAAAGGCCTGAGCAGCGATTCGCTCGCCGCACGCCAAATTTAAAATGCACGCGCACTGAATTGCCGCTCATAATTAATTGCATTAATTTTTATAACGCGTTAATTTTCAGTGTAATTAATTAATCTAATCAACACGTTAAACTGACAACCCTAGTTTTTAAAAGTCACTAAAAATAATTGAATAATAATAATCAATGACAACCGTGGATCATTGTAATGTTGTAATGTTGTAATTTGCGCATATTAAACGGAACTATTCATCTAATAAAAGAAACAAGCACACTGAGATCTGCATTAGACCAATGCTCAATGAGAACTGGTGTTGCTGTAAACGTCATCACAGCAAAGAGTTGTATAGCTATTGGCAGTTGTATGTAGATGGTTAGCTGCAGATCAAGCAACACTGCCATTTACATTTATCATCAGTTAAGAAAATTAATTTGGAGAAAGAAGTAAGTAGAAAGTTCATGACAGACTCTGACCTTTTGCCCTGGAAGTCCGGGTTCCCCTCTATGGCCTTTAAATCCCTGCAAAGTAGATAGAAAGCTGTAAGTGACTCATTAGCACAACCTGATTCTTCCATGTCTTCCACATTAGTAGGACTGCTTACTGGAAGGCCCCTGAGCCCCGATGGTCCGGGTAGTCCAGGTTCTCCTTGTTTTCCCTACATTTATACCAGAATAAGAATACTGGATAGTTTTTAAATGTGTCATATTTATTACTTTGTTTATATATTAAGTCACATTTACTTACCGGCTCCCCCTGTTCACCAGGTCGTCCATCTTTTCCTATTTTTCCTGGTTGACCCTATACAATACAACATTTTTCATTCCATTGTATTAATCACGCACCTCTCATTGTTAAGAGCACACACTAAAAAAATATTGCCTCTCACCATTAATCCCGGAAGGCCTGGTGGTCCCTGGATTCCTTTGAGACCCTCTTTGCCCTGGTACAAAACAAACAGACAAACGGGTCACCATCACAGAGGACCAGAAATGATTAATGGCCACTATTACCAGAAGGCCAGCTGACCTACATGTAGCACGGGGAAGCTCTGTACAATAATGACACATGGGTAATACGTTTTCTGAGTATACCACATGCTGACTGACCTTTTCTCCAGGGGGGCCTGGGGGACCAGGAGGGCCAGGCTGTCCATCGTTACCCTGAAGAGGACAGGCACAGTGTCAGGGGAGAGCCATAAAAATAGAAAGGTGGAGCACTGAGAGGCTAACTCCAAATAAATGGGTGCAGTTTAGCAGCCTTTAAGAGAGGCCTTAGTGAATTACAAACATGTGCACTTACAGCAGATCCCATTATTCCAGGTGGGCCGGGGTGACCAGGGGGACCTGGGTGACCCTGGGAATGCAAAGAGCAGATAATAAAGTTTATTTTTCAAAGAAGACTTTGCTATTGAAACTAAAGTAAATGGCAAACCCTGCAAAGTGTAGGCCTATACACTACCTTGTCTCCTTTGTCGCCTGGAGCACCAGCAGGGCCTCGGTCTCCTTTGATTCCCTGTGGTGAGGCAAAAGAATACATATTGTTCTTTCTCTTGTGTCAGTGAATTAGTTGAACATACTCAAAAACATAACAAGGACCTGTATTTATTCTCAGCTTGACTCCAACTACTTTTTCAGAGTTTTTGCAGATGCAGACCTTGTGCCCTCTGCTGGTGTTTTATACATTTCATACCAAATAAGACTTTGAAGTTTCTGTCTGAACACATACAGTAGTTTAAAACCAACAATTAGACTAATTAGATTAGCCGATCTGGCCATGTTGCGTTCTCACATATCAACACTAGATGCTGTCTACGTTACTGCTAAACACAATGAGTAAGTGATCCTCACTTACTTTTGGTCTGTGCATGGTTTGACCTTTTGTACATTATTGTACTGTCACAATGATTAGGAATGAAGGATGACAGAACCCAAAACTTTGAGGATGTATATTGCGACAGTAGCTCAGTTGGTAGAGCATTTGTCTACTGGTGGCTCGTATCCTGCTGTCGACATAAAAATCATTGGTTGAGCAATCAAATCCACTGATCCACAGGTTGGCTGGTGTGATTCCAGGTCCCACAGACACTGTCATTGTGTCCTTGAACTACACACTTAACCTACATTGTACACTGTCTGCACACACTGGTGTATGCATGCCTGAGTGGTTCCTTGTTGTAAAGCACTTTGAGTGCCTTGAAGGTGGAAAATGCTATGTAAAAATGTGTCCATTTACCATGAGATGAAAAAGTGTACCTAAGAAACTCTTCAAAGTATTTTCTGTGTAACCTTGGTCAACATTTCATTAAAACACCCTGTTTCCTGAAGCAAGCAATACTAAAGAATCTACAAAAGCTAATGAGCATTTGTCCATAAGATCCATTAGGGTGCTGTGTGTGTAAACGTGCCTTTGTGCCATCAGCTCCAGGTGGTCCCTGAGGTCCGGCTGGTCCAGGTGGGCCCTGTAGTGATAAGACAGCAGATTAGTCTGTGTGCAACAGACAGGGCGAGCTGTGAGAGGGTCCTAATGGTTGAGTGGTGCCCTCAGAGGAGGACGAGCTAATGATGCACAGCTTCACTGCTCTGCACTGCAGTGATGGATGAATTAAGAGCACAGCGCTTCATGGCTTATTTAAAGAGAGATCTGAGAAAACATTTCTATATCAGGGAAACTTCATGTTTTATTATTAGATTCATATAATTTTGTCTGACCTGGAAGCCATCTTGTCCACTTTTGCCTGGGGGGCCTGTATGTCCTTTGTCTCCGGGAAGTCCAGGCATACCAGGAGGACCAGGGGGGCCTGCAGGGCAATCGGAGCATATGCCCTATAGAGAAAACAAATGTGAGATTTTAGTGGTCAAATCAAAAATAGAAATTATATAATAATCTTACCTTGAGATCAGGCAGGTCTGCAACTTTACCCTGTGTAAAAGATATTACAGGTAATATTAGCCATATACATCATGTCAAAATTGTAATGGAAAACTAAATGATCTTTGCACACTTCATCAATATTATAACAACACATGGTAACTACATTACATTGCGTTACATATTACACCAGAATCAGCTCATACTGTAACTATGCATCCCGATGTGTGAACACCATCATTTGGACTGGGTGATGAAGACTACATCTAGGTAGCTACATTATAAGTTTAACACAGCACAAATTTAAAGTGCACTTACAGGCTCTCCAGGTGCTCCTTTCTCTCCCGGCCTTCCAGGTAAACCCTGCCATTCAAATTAACATTGTCATTACTGTATCACAGAATACTAGTGTTCATATAAAAAACTAAAGTGTGGCTTTTAGTACTCCAAAAGGGTAGTACTCCACACTTAAACTATATTTATTTTTTTGCTTTTCTTATTGTCTATGATTTTATTTATTTATCTATTTCACTTACATTATGTCCAGCTGGGCCTTGGGGACCTGCGACTCCTGGTGGTCCTCTCAGTCCCTTGAATTATAAAAAGAAATTTGAAAGATGTTGTCCTGATTAATTATTGTAGAATGTTTTAATAATTACCGCAGGCCCTGGTTCTCCGTTCTTTCCAGTAGGTCCCTGTAAATGGAAATCATTGTATTATTGTAAATTCTTCAAACCTTTAAGCATATGCACATTCTGTTGTACTCTGCCCATACCGGTGGTCCAGTCTTGCCCTCTCCAGACTGGCCTCTTTCTCCCTGTGGTCCCGGGTCTCCCCTTGGGCCTTGTGATCCCTGGGAAATTGTCAACATTTAGGATTAAGGGTTCATAACATATGATTTTAGGATGATTTTCATCTGGGAAAAATAGAATCTACCATTTTATAAGAGTGATTGCAAAGAGCAATCTGACCATAAACTTGCCCCATAGAGCTGGTCATAATGGCTGTTCAGTACAGTGGGGTTATAGATTGCTTTGGCTAGACTGAAGAAAAGTGACATTTTCGTTTCTGCCTTATATATATCATTTCCCAGTTGATAGAAAATATGTTTAATATAAAAGCACATCAAAATATCCTTACCTTCAGTCCTGGAGGTCCTTGAATTCCTTGAGGCCCTGGTTCTCCCTGTAACAGAGACAGCAGAATCAGTTACAGGGGCTTATAAATGCTTAACATTCATAACATGTGTACAGTGTGGGATGTTCGTGCACCGTCCGGATGCCCTCCCGCAGGAGAGCACAGCCCTTCACCCACTTCTTGCTTTGCCTTAGCATTGCTCTATAGTTTGGTTTGCTTGGTTTGATCTGGAACTGTACAAAAGCTGCTAATTCACATGAGGCAATTTACAGCACTGTCCTAAAGTGTGTTGTCTGTGGTCCTAATGATGCGATGTCAGATTTCCTCATACCCTCATACCCTGTCCCTACACTTCTGTCATCAGCGACATTTAATTTTGTGACCAGATTATTCCCATTGTCCCGTTTTGGTTAGTTTATAAAGTTAGTTGCCAGTAGGTAGGCTGCCATCAGAACGGTAGAAAATGTGCGTGGAACCGTGGAGCAGCCAGAGATCAGCTTGCGCATTTACTGACAGCTCAGGGCTGTGACAGCGGAGTGGAGCAGAAGCATGTCTCGTACGTGCTGCTCTCTTGGCAGCAGCGGTCAGTACAGCGGCTCAAGAGACGTGTAGTGCACATGAGCACTGCTCTGTACAGACCTGCACATCGTGATCTGTGCGCTCATGGCATATATCAGTCACTTGTGTGGGGCAAATGCAGATGGTGCAGTCACCCTCCCCGTGTGTGTTAATGGTTTAATCCATGTCTGTGCGCAAAGTGGCAAAGTCAGAAACATTTATATGATAATAAACATACTCCATAATCTGCGAGACATCCACCTGTGTGGGAGCACATGCAGTATACACCCATGAGATTGTGAGCGGTTGTACCTCAGGTGAGAGAGGCGGGAGTGAACAGACAGACGGTAGGGGGTGTGACCAGGGGGAAAGCAGCGGTCACCGGGTTTGCATGGGGAGCGCATGAGATAGACACTGGTCTACTGCGTAATGAGAGGCAAAGGAAATGAGGAACACAGAGAAAACTAACGTTGACGCGTGTGTGTGTGTGCACGTGCATGAAAGGGGCGCACGTGTTCAAAACACAAACGCAGCCAGTTCTGTCATGGCCCATTCAAAATTCTATATTCCTGGCGCCTCTACTGGTGTGAACTTCCATCGTGGGGCTCACGGAGCTGTTTTATTGTACCCATATATCTTTTCACTCTTACTCACTTTTCACTCCTGTGGTGTAGTGAAGTAAAAGGAAAAGTATTTAATAGTATTTAAAAGTATTTAAAGTATGTAAAAGTATTACATTTATTTAGTGGCCATAGTGGTTTGTCAAAGCCTGATCCCGTCAGATCTCAGCAGCAGAAGCTCAGCAGGGCCGGGCCTGGGTAGTACTTGGATGGGAAACTGCTGGGAAAATCAGGTGTCACAGTGAGGCACCAGTGTAAAAACTGTTATTGTGTCCTTAGGCAAGAGACCACATTGCCTAGTAAGAAAGTTGTGCGTGGGTGTTGGTGATGGTCAGAGGGGGTGATGGCACAGTTTGGCAGCCTCGCTTCTGTCAGTCTGCCCCAGGCTATGGCTACAATAGTAGCTTACCATCACAGAGTGTGGTGGAAAACGGATCCATTATTATTACGTACAGATACATAAAATGGTACGGTACACACATGTTTAACACCCAAACCCACATATTTAGGCTAACCTCTTCTCTCAAAGACATGTCCACCTTGTGGTATCATGTGGTAATACAGGTGCTCCATTGTGTTTTTAAACTCCAAACACCTTCACTTGAATCATTTGGATGATTTCAGCTCTGGAATTGCCGCTACTAAACAAAAGGCGAGAAGTAGCTGTTGAAACTTGAAAACTACACTACATGGCATCACAAGGTGGAACAGAGCATTTTGAGCTTTGGAAATGTACAGTAGACAGACTAATTAATAAAGGATTATTCAAACACTAATGACAAACAATTGATTACATACAACTGTTGTTAAATAATCTCAGTCTCTCACGTGGACTCCATATCTGTAGTTGAAAGTGACTTGTGGTCCACAGAACATGAGCAGACCTGGAGGCTACACCTGGCAGCTGTTAAAGGGAGGTGCTGGGAGCTCTCGTGTTTGGGCTCATGTTGCTTTAATGTGTTGTTACAGTGTTTCCTGTTTGCTTCTGCTTGGTCAGCACAATGCCACATGTGCAGTGAAAAATCATCAAGAAAACACTGTACCAAATGTGTCTACTCAAGCTGCTTTTCTCTAATAGCCACACCATTCTGACGCAATGCACGAAACACTTAAGAATAACTTTGTACTGCACATAGGCTACTGCTGTTGTGTCATTAGGCAAGACGCTTCGCCTGTTTGGTGGCATGTGTTGGTGTATGCAGTGGTGGTTTCAGTGTTTTCAATTTAGTGCAGCCTGTTTTTAGGGAGATAGCATTGAGTAAAGGAAGCCTGCTAAAAAATAATGTATGAGGGTAATTTATATTAAGGACATCTAATGGTTGCCTGAAGATTGGACATTTTACAGTTGGACAATATGGTGCATACTATTGTGACGGTAAGTGCCACAATGGTAAAGGGTAAAGTCCTATACAGTGTTATGCAAAATTGACTCTCGTGAGCTTTAAGCCATGTTAAAATGTTGCTATATCCTTACACATAACTGGAGTTGTGTTTTGTTTTATGCACACATGCTTGAGTAACCCTGCATTATTGGGCTATCTACATCTCCAAAGCTCAAAATGCTCTCTTCCACTTAGTGATGTCATGATGCTGTAGTTTTCTGTAGTTAACAGCTACGTTTTGTTCAGTAGAGATCGGCATTTCCAGGACTGAAAGTATCTAAATGATTCTAGTGGAGATGCATGGAGTTTAAAACACAACAGAGCAATCTTGTATTACCACATGACATCACAAGGTGGAACAGAGTGTTTTCTGTTTGAAAGAAGAACTTAGCCTAAATATGCAAGGTTTGTAAAAATGTGAGCATGAAACAAAACACAAAATATGACATGCTTCCAAAAAGAGGAAGTAACATTATAATATATAGATCAGAAAAGAACATAATATGGGCCCTTTAATAATGTGACCACAGCTACAAAACAACAGGGCAGTGTTGTGGGGGACTCCCTCAGTATAAACATGCCACTGGTAAGCAGTGTTGGGCATGCATTTAGTTATAGTTACTAGTTACTTCTCCCAAAATGTAAATGAGTTAGTAACTGAGTTACTACATTATAAAAGGAACTAGTTACCTGGGAAAGTAACTATTGCGTTAATATTCATTAATATCCATTATCCATCACAGAGGAGCATGTATCACAGCAAGGCTCATCTACCTCTCTATAGGAGTCTTGCTGCAATACACTCTCCCCTGTGAGTTTATGGATCTAAAAACAGTGCGGAGGAGTGAGGACAGCCAGAGACGAGGCTGCAAAACTTTTATCACTGTCCACAGTCCTTAATGAAGGTAAGCGCAGATTCACTGTATGTGTTAGAGCGCACTTTATTCACTGTTTCTATCGTATGAGTGACACCAGCACCTGACAGTCGTGCGTGTGCGCGTACAGGAGCAACCGTAGAAAAAGTAAGTAGTAAGATTACACGTTACTGAAAAAGGTAACACCGTTAAATAAGCTGTGCCTCCGTGCACTGAGACAAAGATGCATGCATGGGTCTAAATGTCCAATATTGTGCAGTTTATTTATTTATTTTCAAATTTGTCTCTTTGGTTGTGTGATGAGGCTCTATCATGGCAACATGTGAAATGCAGTGTGAATTAATTAATAAATTCTTCTATGTTGTTCTTCTAAAGTTTACATCAGTCAATAAATCAACCACTTACATTTTGTCCATCCTTTCCTTTCCCTGCAGGTCCAGGGGGTCCAATGGAACCAGGCTCTCCAGGTGGACCAATGAGGCCTATTGAGCCTGGTTTACCTGGGTCACCCTAAACAGATGTAGACATAGAGCAGATTGGAAGTAAACTACTATTGCTGTACTTGTTTAAGAAACATGCTGAAAACTATATATGAAAAGTTACCAACTCAAAATAAAAAAAGGTTAATTGCAAGAAAGACATAACTTAGTGAGTTGAAATTACTTAAAAATTACTTGGATATGAGAAGTGACAAACTTATCTTACTTTAAACCTGTACAGTTTGGATATGTATTTTGGGAACATTATAAGACAATGCCAGTTTATAATGCAGAAGTTGCAAAGAGAAAAACAGGCAAAGTTAAAATGCCATCCTCTGTAGAACCACTGTATGAATCAGCTTGACAGGTCCCTGGCATTGTGAAAAAGTATCACAGAATATTCAAGGTCCCTTTTTGTGAACCGTCACATTTTGAATGCCCTCCTCTTCACATCCGAGTGCAGCTACACAGCACATTTTCAGAGTGGCCAGTTTTACAAAGGCTGACTGACCTTGTCTCCTCTGAGTCCAGCTGGACCAGGTGGTCCAATGACGCCGGGTAAGCCCTACAAAACAAACATTATATCAACTCAATACTGGATTAGATCAGATGAACACTGAATAGTGCTTGTCATACAGAACGTACCACATTTCCCGGCAGACCCCGAGCACCTTGTGCCCCAGCAAGGCCAGGTGGACCCTGCAAGAATCACAGTGTACATTACATGTACCTGACATTGACATGCAGAGTTAAAAAGGGATAATATTTAAAAATATATATATAAGTAGACCAATATATAAGTAGACCAATGCTAGTGCCGATTGTTTAGAATCCAGAGCAAACAATGGCCGTTAAGCTCTGACCAATATTTCTGGACTCATATATAGGGCTGATTTTCATTATTTCAATTCACTACAATCTCATCCACATTTTGCAGTTATCTTCTCACACTAAAGTGTTCAAATAAATTGAATTATGTGAATTCTTCAGACAGCAGATCAGCAAAAACAAAAGATCGGCCTCTGCTGGAGATATAAAACCGAGCTGCTACACAGCTGCTACACACTAAAAAGTGCAAATATCGGACAAATGATATATCGGTTCTGAGGTTCTACTTACAGGGTCCCCAACCCTTCCTGGTTCGCCTTGAAGTCCAGTATCACCTTTAGGGCCCTTGGCAAAGACAGAGAAATCTGGTTATTAGAAAATTGCTTTGATTCAAATAATTAATTACAAACTCAAATTAGTAAATGAAATTAATTATATAAGAAATATTTTTAGGGGATCCCTATATCTTACTGGCAGTCCAGGCGCACCCTTAAAGCCTTGTTCTCCAGGTAACCCCCTCTGGCCCTTGAGCAATAAACACAAAGCAAAGTCAGGTGAATATTGCAAAATGAAACCTTTTATTGACAACTCAGCTGGGTAAAATACAATTAGTCATTTCTAGTCAGTTATTAATTGCAATTTTGGTGCTTAAGCGTAGTAAAGTATAACAGAGAATTCAATACAAATCACTATTCATAGCTTTTATATGTTTAAATTCAGCTAGTGTACAGCAATTCTCTTCATTTTCACTGTTTGCAGGCTGCTTCAGTAATTGTGTAGTGACATCTAGTGGCTGTTAAGGTACATTGCCACATACGACTACGGACAAGCTATAGTACAGTGTGGTATAGTGAAGGTCAAATTCAGGACAGGAAAAAAATCACTTACGGTCTCTCCTGGTTTTCCTTGATCCCCCTTTTCTCCTTTCTCCCCAGGTCTTCCCTTTTAATACAGAAAAATAGATTAATGCTGTCAAGGTTATAAGATAAGGTCACAGGGTTAAAAGGAAAATGGAAAAAATTGAGGGACCAGTGTTTTCTATTTCCCTTTCATTGTCAGGTATATAACATATTTTAATAGGTATTATTGTATTGTGTTTTATTGTTTGTTTTTTGTGTCCGGTATGCAGATAACCACCATTGAAACTGTCTGTACATTGAACTACACCTGGACGAATGAAGGATTGCACCATCCCATTGAGTAACATTGTTCTATTGTCCATCCATCCATTTTTTTCTGTGTTATCCGGGGCCAGGGTTAGGCGCAGGGGGCAGTAGTCTGAGCAGGGAGGCCCAGACATCCCTCACCACACACACTTCGTCCAGCTCTTCCGGTGGATCCCGAGGCGTTCCCAGGCCAGGCAAGAGACATAGTCCCTCCAGCATGTCCTGGGTCTTCCCTGGGGCCTCCTCCCGGTGGGACGTCCAGGAGGCATCCAGAACAGATGCCCGAGCCACTTCAGCTGGCTCCTCTCAACGTGGAGGAGCAGCGGCTCTACTCCGAGTTCCTTTTGTGTAACTGAGCTCCACCCTCAAAGAGAGTGCCCAGCCACTCTGTGGAGGAAACTCATTTTGACCACTTATTTTTGCGAGCTTGTCCTTTCAGTCATTAGACAAAGCTCATGAACATAGGTGAGGGCAGGAACATAGACTGACCGGTAAATTGAGAGCTTTGCTTTTCGACTCAGCTCCTTCTTTACCACAGAACAGATGTCCAATATACTATAAACAGTAACACAACTGCCATACATCTTTCTGATCTTAAAGGTCCAGTGTGTAGGATTTGTGGCGCATAAGTGGATAGTGGCTATGGCACTTCCTGTTTTAGCTACGGCAAACCTCGGCCGACAACAACTGTATTAATAAAACGCGGTCTCCCGTTCAGTTTTTTTTTCTTTTCGCATGAAAGCACACATTCCCGATCGTGTACCATGACAATCTACATATCAAATGAAACCTTACAGTCTCCTCTTTTTGACTATGCAATTCATTTCCCTGCACAACAATCACTCCCTGAGCACATGGGGCTTTTATACGGAAAAGCACAAAATGAGCTTTGTTACTTTGCTTACTTTTGAAGGCCTTGCACAGGTCAAACTCTGTATTTCACCACAAGCTTGGTATCAATCTCTCCGTAAGGATCCAGCGAATAAAATCCAGTAAAACAATTTAGTCCAAAACACGTTTTAGATCCATTACGACGTGTGATACAGCAGCATGCTTGTGTTGTTTACCCAAAACCACGAGCCTCCCCCCACCCCACCCGCACCTCTCTCCTTCTCTCCTTCTCTCTTGCGCTGCCCGCGCCAAGCGCTCCGCCTGCTTTGCCTCCGGAGCCCAAATGTCCTTCTGCGGCTCTCGTATTCAAAATGGCTGCCTCTATATGGGGAAGATCCCCCTTTTATGTGACTATATCTAAGTCCAAAAGAATACTTTGATTTCATGATGGAAGTGAAAAGGCTTGGAAAACACTGTATTTTTGAATGGGTATCTTCAATTTCGGTAATTAACGGGTAAAAATCTTACACACTGTCCCTTTAAGTTACATGTAAGATGAGTATTTGAGCTTGTAACTGCCACTTAGTTTAAATACTTTGTTGTTGCTAAATAACAAATAAATAACTTGTTGTCAATATTGGTGGGAGTGTGTTTTATACAGGGCTGAGCAAATCATTTAAAACAATCTAACCTAATCTATAAAGAGATTATATTTGACAAATAAAAATATCAGACAAAGACACTGTGTGAAAATTATGGTGAACTTTTGGACAAAATTCTCTCTAGTTTATTCATCACAGTGTGCTTAGAACGCTCGTACTTCCTACATATGTACAACTTATTTTCACAAATTGCTTCTTCATTTGTGTAAAACTATAATTTATATTTTTTAAAAAGGTATTCTCCCTCCAGATTAAGTCAAAAATAGAGAATCATAAAACCCTGAGGTGAGGTGAGCCTTCTGACCCAGTGGTGCAGCAATAACAATCTCCTTCTTAATGTTGAAAAGACCAAGGAGATTGTTGTTGACTTCCGGAGAGGCCCACCCAGCACCTCCCACTGTCCATCAATGGTGCTGCTGTAGAGAGGGTGAGCAGCACCAAATTCCTGGGGGTGCACATCAGTGAGGACCTCTCCTGGACAGTGAATACTGTATCACTGGCAAAGAGGGCTCAGAAGCGCCTCCATTTCCTCCGCAAACTGAGGAGAGCTGGAGCCCCTCCACCCATTATGACCACCTTCTACCGAGGCACCATTGAGAGCGTCCTGACCAGCTGCATCACTGTGTGGTACGGGAGCTGCACTGAACAGAACAGGAAAGCCCTGCAGCGCATAGTGAATGCAGCTGGGAGGATCGCTGGTGTCTCTCTCCCCTCCCTCCTAGACATTTTTAACACCCGGCTCACCCGCAGAGCGTCCAGCATTGTGGGTGACCCGAGCCACCCCGCACATAGCCTGTTCAGCCTCCTGCCCTCGGGGAGAAGGTACCGGAGTCTCCGGGCCCACTCCACCAGGCTTTCAAACAGCTTCATCCACCAGGCTGTCAGGAGGCTGAACTCACACCCGAACTCCCACCTTACCCTGTATTCCATAAAAGACATATCACTCTAGACACTTTAAAAACTGCTGCTAAGGACTACTGTTGCACTGTTGCACATTTACATTTACTACTGGATTTTACTCCTGTTGCACTGTTGTTTACTACTGTTATTGCACACTTACATTTACTACTGGAATTTTTAGTACTGTTGTTTACTCCTGTTATTGATTTTTACCCCCGTTGCACTGCTGTTTACTACTGTTATTGCACATTTACTACTGGAATTTTTAGTACTGTTGTTTACTCCTGTTGCACTAGAATTACTACTGTTGCACACTTATTTTTATTTATCTTAACTCCAATGCACATTCTACTGCACATGACCAATTCACTGCTGTATCTTCCATTGCACATTTTGATGCACACTGCACACTTTGGAAATCGGTATATAGTATAGGTTATTTATTATGTTGCACTGTTTTAAGATTTTAGACCGTAGACTTTAGTTTTAACTTTAGATCTCTGTCTTAGATAGTTTTTGTTGTGTTTTGTCTTCATATTGTATTTTGTACACTGTCTTTTTGCACTACTTGGCCAGAGAGAAACAAAATTTCGATTCACTGTATGTTGAACACATATGGCAGAATTGACAATAAAGCTGACTTTGAACTTTGAACTTTGAACCCTGTCATATGCACTTTAAATATATCTTGAGTAAATACATATAAACCAGCCAAATCATTACACTTACAGGTTCACCGGGTTCAGGGATGACACTTGCAACCTGTTGACAAACGCAGACAACTTAGTATCACAACTTTCTCTACTGTATTACTGTAATATATTCAGTCAGTCAGTCTTATCCACATGGGCATTGTACTCACATTTCCTGGCGCTCCTGGTAGCCCCCGAGGTCCCACTTCACCCTGAAGATAGAGACACTAGTTTACACCGTCTGCATAATATTTACATAAGCATGTCCAATACTACAGGGAGGCTGTCTGAGGAGCAAAATATGCAAGAGATTTACCACAGTATTGTTGAATGCAATGTGTATAGCATTGTTACCTTGTCTCCTTTTTCTCCCTTAGGCCCAATATGCCCGTCCACACCCCTCTCTCCCTGGAACACACAAGTAAAACAGTTATATACAGAATATTGTGAGTACTTTGGGGATGCCACAGTAGCAAAAACTGTTGTGTCCTTAGGCAAAAAGTGGTATGTGTGTGAGTGATGATGGTGGTCGGAGGACTGATGGCGCAGATTGGCAGCCTCACATCCGTAAGTCTGCCCCAGAGCAGCTGTGGCTACACTAGTAGCTTACCACCACTGGGTATGGAGTGAATGAATAATGCTCTGGAAAGCACTTTGGAAGTCTTGAAAGGCGCTATATAAATGCAACGATTAATTGTTCTTAAATAATGCTTGGTAAAAGGTGGGAAATATACTGACAAAATGTATAATGATTGATTGATTTATATTGAATTAAATTTTCTCCATTTCGGTGGTCCATTCACTTTTTGTGTGATACATAAATGACAGGCACGTTGTAGCACAATTCAGGATTACCATAATGTGGTCTGAATATTGTCATCACGATCCCATAATATATCTCTTTATACATTTTTATCACTTTATCTCTCACCACAGTTTGTAGACATACATTTGCATAAACATTTTGCAAACTTACAGGAACACCTCTCTCTCCTCTTGATCCATCACCTCCTCTCTGTCCAGGTAACCCTGCCTCTCCCTGATAAAGAAAAAAAAAACATTACTTCCACTTCTACAGTAGTCATGACAACAGGTAAATTAAACTGCAGTGCACGCACTCTCTCCCCAGGGGGCCCTCTTGGTCCTGGAGGCCCGTCATCACCCTGAGGAAAAGCACAGTAGTTAAGTAGTACCTTGTTTCCGTAATAAAGATATGACCTCATAAAATACATGTGCTTTTGCAGCATACCTTTGGCCCGGGTTTTCCATCTCCTCCGTCAGTTCCCCGCTCTCCCCTGGGGCCCTTGAAATACAGTAACAAAATGTTGATGTTATGGACAGTAAAATGTATTATTTCCACTGAAGTACTTATAGACATCATAGGGGCCTGAATCACAAAGCTGCATGCATTATTTGTTGCTTGTAGGTCTTTAAAGGTCCTGTATTATGCAAATGTACTCTTGTGAGCTTATAGCCTGTTATAATCCTGTTACCTCATCGAAAACCCAAATCCTTGGATTTGTGTTTTAAAGAAGAAAGAAGAAGAAAGAAAGCAACTTTATTGATCTCACACAGGAGAAATTCTTCTCTGCATTTAACCCATCCTGTTATTAGGAGCAGTGGGCAGCACATTACTGCGCCCGGGGACCATCTCCATGATCTTCTTGCTTTGGCTTGGTCAGGACCTAAGCTGGAGGATTTTACCTATGGTGCATGTTTTGTTTCATTCATTTCACACGTTTGTGTAACGCTGCATTATTACAGGGCTCAAAATGCTCTGTTTCACCTTAAAGCACTAGTTTTCAAGGTAACAGCTGCTTTTTACCTTTCATTCAGTAGAAATAGGCAATTCCACGGCTGAAATTATCCAAATAACTACTGAAGGTGTGATAGGTTTAAAAACATAGTGGAGCACTATCTGTATTACCACATAACATCATAAGGTGTAACAGAGTGTTTTCTGTTTGCCAAAAAAGCACAGCCTAAATATGCAGAGTTTGTGAGTTAAACATGTGTGAATGAGTGGCCATACCAGCTGATCTCGTTAGATCTCAGAAGCTAAACAAGGCAGGGCCTGGTTAGTACTTGGATGGGAGACCAGTGGGTGCCACAGTGGGACACCAGACACAAAAACTGTCACCCACATTGCCTAGTATGAAAGTGGTGTGTGTGTGTGTGTGTGTGTGTGTGTGTGTGTGTGTGTGTGTGTGTGTGTGTGTGTGTATGTGTGTGTGTGTGTGTGTGTGTGTGTGTGTGTGTGTGTGTGTGTGTGTGTGTGTGTGTGTGTGTGTGTGAGTGTTGGTAGTGGTTGGAGAAACCGATGGCGCAGATTGGCAGCCTCACTTCCATCAGTCTGCCCCAGGGCAGCTGTGGCTACAAAAAAGTAGCTTACAACCACCAAGTGTGGAGTGAATGAACAATGAACTGTAAAGCGCTTTGGGTGTCATGAAAGGTGCTATATAAATGCTATGAATTATTATTATTATTATTATTATTATTATTATTATTATTATTATTATTATTATTATTATTATTATTAAACAAAACACATGAATGTGTTTGACAAGAAAAAAACATTATAACATAGATCAGAAAATAATATAATATGTGCTCTTGTATGCTCCAGCATACTTTTACTTTGTTTGATTCCTCCTGTCTTATTTGCTTGCTTTGTAAGGAAATACCACCAGGCCATTTTTAACATTATTCCGTTAAAGTGGCATCACAACATTGTAGATAAATTAAGGTGAAATTTGAGTTTTAGCTGTCAGATTGCAGATGCTTTGTGACCTTATTTATGGTTAATATTTGTGTAAATATGACTGGGCCTATCCACATGAAACAAAAACTTGCACACTTTTCTCACAATGGATTTAGAATATAGTTCCATTATTCAACCCCAAAGAAATTATAGTTTTTACTTGAATAGACTTGCAGTCACAAGATTAAGATGGCAAGTTTGTGTAGCAAATCCCAAACAAATAAAGCTAAGGTTCATCTTGTATGGATCATAAATTTGGATATTTCTTCCAAAACCAGTAAATCTCCTATAGAGTTAAACGGGTTTCAGGCATAAAGGATTCCTTCCTGGTTTGGAGGGTTTGGCATAGCAACAGTCCTCTGTTGTCAAATCAAAATATTATTATTATATTCTTTTCCATGAATCCATGGGTTTCAGAATTATGAAAAAATAGACTGCTGCTATAGCGATTCATGCTTTAAAACAAAATGTGTATTTTAAATGGGAAAAGTCCTCAAAATGTTGCATATAACAGAATGTTGAAGCCTATAAATAAGCCCCTGCCCTCAGTCTAAAAATATTACCATCAAATTGTATAATCCAAGCCTATTCAATAAATGGGAATAAATTTACAGCAAATCTTCCAATCAAACTCTTGTCTTTGAAAAAAAAAGAAAAAGAAAATGTAAGAATATAACTTGAAAATAACCTTGAGAGAAACCAGATAACCGTAAAGAGCCTACTGACCGGAGCACCATCAGTTCCAGGAAGCCCATCCAGACCATCTTTACCAGGAAGACCCTTCAGACAGAAGTGACAGATGAGCTCATTAGAGTGAGTAAACACATCCATCATTTAAACAGGACACAATAACTCAATGAATTAACAAAAGCATGGATGTTACTCACAGGCTTGCCCATCTCTCCAGGTTTGCCGGAGAACCCAATTTCACCAGGTAGGCCCTGTGAGTAAAAGCAACATTAGCAAAGAGTAAATTGTGCTGTATTGATATATTTTCATAGCTTTTACTTACAGGAGGTCCAGTGAGTCCGGGGTTTCCTGAGGCCCCAGGTGGACCTTGTGGGCCCTAAAAAATCAACAAATCAGTCAATTTATTGGCAAAAAGGCAATCATTTTTTTCCATATAGTTTTTAATTGTATTTGATCAGTGTGTTAATGCAGGTTGGTTGTTGTTTTTTACTTCATCCTTGTCCAAAATATATAATCATAAATACTAGCATATATTTGGTAATTTTATTTAGAAAAAAATATTGTAATTTTGAGATGGCAGCTGTTTCTTTTACATTTTAAGAAAAATACAGTTTACCTACAAAAGCTTACCAGATTTAGATCCGTGAAAATGCATTTGCCAAGTATTATTTTAAACCATAAAATTTTAACAATCAATAATTAAATAACTTTTAAATGTCTCCAGCTGGAAAGAAATTGTGTATATTTAGTACAGCAAGTAGCCACTAGAGTGAGCTATAAAGCCACAGATGTAAACCCAGAACAGGTGCAGGCCCCAGGAAACAATTTGCAGAGAGAGCTGTTACTTTTAATTTCACTAGTTTAATAGTCTTCCATTATAACATGCTGTGAATAATGTGCTGTGGGGCGTAACAGAACACAAATGTGCACTCACAACAGGTCCAGGAAGGCCATCCACTCCAGGCAAACCGTTCTCTCCTTTCTTTCCCTGCAATAAAGAAAAGAACAATACTGACAGTCTGAAGATACTGTGTGTATTTTAGATCTAGTGAGTACTGCCTATAGCTGCTTCACCTGGGGTCTACTGTCTCCCAACAGTAAGTCAAAACCACATGGTCGAATAAGTAGTTACTTAAAATAATCGGCCAAGCACTCAATCATGACATCATGTATATCCATGGGTTTCAGCGTGATGAAAAATTAGCACCGTTGCTATAGCAATTAAAAGTCCTATATTACGAAAATATTGACTCTTGTGAGCTTTGAGCCATGGTTTAATGTTGTACCTCATCAAAAACATAGTTGTGTTTTGTTTCATCCACACATGTTTAATATTAGTCTGTTTACATCTCCAAAGCTCAAAATGCAGCGGAGCACTTCCTCTGTCACCACATGACACAAGCGGAGTAGATATGTTTTTTTGTTTGAGAGAAGAACTCAGTCTAAATGTATACCTTTTGTGTGTTAAACATGTGTGGATGAAACAAAACACAACTCTAGGTATGTTTGTAACATAGATCAGAAATATGGGGTCTTTAATCGTTCCAAAAACAACTTGTTCTTTTAGTCAAATGTTTTCAAGTTTACCCAAAGAAGGCTCAGATTGTAAAATAACGTTACTTTAAAGGAAAAGTAACGTTATTTTACAATCTGAGCCTTCTTTCGGTAATAAAACAAGTCGTTTGACTCACCCATAGCACGTTGGTGTCATTTGGAGCTGTTTGGTATGTTGTAGCGTATAAGTTATGTTGTAGCGTATCCGTTAGCCTGAGTACTCGGGGCATTACTTTTGAGGTCTCCAAATAACACAAACTTTAGCACTTTTCAAATCATAGAAGCCTGATGTCTTAATCTACGATTTTGTTTGAAGCAAAAGTGGCCTGTAATCCGAGATTTATCCATAGTTTCGAGTAGATGAGGACGCCAGTGCGCATGCGCATGCGCGGACTCAGCTCCCAGGACCCAAACATGAAACGCAAAGCTGAAAACTATGGATAAATCTCGGATTACAGGCCACTTTTGCTTCAAACAAAATCGTAGATTAAGACATCGGGCTTCTATGATTTGAAAAGTGCTAAAGTTTGTGTTATTTGGAGACCGCAAAGTAATGCCCCGAGTACTCAGGCTAACGGATACGCTACAACATAACTTTTACCAAACAGCTCCAAATGACACCAACGTGATATGGGTGAGTCAAACGACTTGTTTTATTACCGAAAGAAGGCTCAGATTGTAAAATAACGTTACTTTTCCTTTAACTCACTCCAAACCCACACATATACAGTTGCTGCTAATATATTGTTTGGTCCTATTCAAATTATAAGGTTCTATGCAAAATCACATATTACATGAGCAAAATAAACAATTTCCTCTTTTCATTTTGGCTAAGAGTGGATACTAACCAATGCTCCCTTTAGAATTCAATCTATAATATAATTCTAAAGGGGGCATTTTGTGTTATTTATTATTCAATTATGTGAATTAAAGTTTAATACTTTTCATTTGCCTATGTGGTAATATTCCACCACGATCAATAATTCACTTGCGAGATTCCGAAGATGCTGCCAAAATCCAGATTATAATTGTTATCAAAACAGAGCTGGCTATCATCAACCAAAGTATGTAGTTAAATTCTACAATGCTACAAAGACCATTATTTTCTCATAGTGAAAATAACAAACAAAAAACAAAACTTGAGGCAAGGGGAGATTTGGTGGATATTGTTCAATCTCGACACAAAATAATCCTTTATACATATTAATGAAGGCTAAGTCCGCACATCTCCGAGGATCTTGTCTGGCTGTGGAGTCTTTCAGTTGAGGCTAGTCCGGGGTTAGCCCAACACGATGCCATGGTCCAACTGAGCAGATGCGAACGCAGATTTGAGCATAATTGTTGATGAGAGGCTAATTGCTCCCAGTTCAACAGTGAGCGAGAGGGCAGCAGCTTGGCTAATTTTTTGGAGGTGAAAATTATGTAAAAGGATGCAGGAAACATAATGTGGAGTGCTGCAAATATGATTACAGTGTACCAATTTCCCCAATGTTCTCCACTTACCCAGGCTTGGGACTGAGGCTGTATTCAAAACATATACAATTTGCTTCTTTAAAGGTCCAATATTACAGAAAATTAACTCTTATGAGCTTTAAGCCATGTTATAATGTTCCTCCTCAAACCCATACCTGGATTTGTCTTTTGTTTCATTCACTAGACATACTTGCTTGAGTATTTCTTTATAATTACTCTCCAAAGTTCACAATGCTGTATTGCACCTTGTGATGTCATGACGTGGTACTGTAGTTTTCAAGTTAACAGCTACCTTTTACCTGTAGTTCAGTAGCGATTGTTAATTCCAGGGCTGAATGTATCCAAAGGATTCTAGTAAAGATGTATGGAGAAGAATTAACCATACAGTTTGTGTGTTAAACGTGTGAATGAAACAAAACACATCTCCAGGTCTGTTTGTGATGAGGAAACAACATTATATCATAGATCAGAAAATAGTGTAACATGGGCCCTTTAATAGAATTGTTAACAAACAAACTTCCATACAAACTTCCTCATCATTACGCAGTCTCCTCACAATTGTGGTGTGAATTCCAGTAGTTGATTAATTAATGTAATAATGGAACTCTACAGTGGACGCAGCTTCTGCTTCTGTAAAAAAATCACATTCGATATTTCCATGCACAAAATATAAACAGTTTGAAAGTTTGACGAGCGTTGATATGCTATGTAGTAAGTCGTTAAGGTTATGGTACACCAGAAAATTTTCCATAGGGAAATTTTCTGGTGGCCCATTCCCAGATCTTGAGCTAGGCTTGGTCAGGACTTCTGTAGCCGGAGGATTTTTCATGTTTATAGCTGATTAAAAGACTTACATTTTGATGCGGCATTTGTTTCAGACTATTTACGCATATCAAATTTCAAATATACTTTTTTATTCAATATATATTCCATTGGTCATTAGTTCCCACATAACTGGTTAGACTCCATTGTGACGCCAAATAAACTGGATGAAGAAAAATAGAGCAATACTTTCCACAAGGTCGGAAATGTTACAAGACTCACCCTCTGGCCGAATTCACCAGGCGCTCCAGGTATGCCTTGTACACCAGGGAGACCCTACAGAGCACAACACTGAATGTCAGCTGCTGAGACACAAACAACGGAGGAATTTATATTGCTTTCTCCACTACACATGTACAAGAAGGCGCCTATAACTGCTGTAAAGAGAACACGTAAGAAAGAGCAGAGACAGAATAATAACTGCTGTAAAGAGAGCACGTAAGAAAGAGCAGAGACAGAATAATAATAACTGAAGACACTTACAGGAGGCCCAGGGGGTCCATCAGCCCCAGGGGGCCCCGGGGGGCCTGCATCTCCCTGGAAGGACACATTACAACATATTAGTATGCTCCCATGCTGTCTGCACAGAGATGTGAGCCGCTTATCTCAACAACACTTCAGCAACTGTGATATTACACTGCAATTTTTTCAGATGATTTTGCTCACTTTTATTACAGAAAATATGAAAACAAAAACACCACTTTATTGCTAAAGTTAAAGCTAAAAAGAAATAAGTGAAATTATGATCTTAACTGCCCCAACAATATTAAATGTTTGTCTCTGTCAGCTGTGTGATATGACAAAAAATTAAGTCATGTTCATATTGATTGATTAAAAATGTTGATTCCGTTATGAATAAATAAAAATTGCTTTTAATAGTATTATCCAAAACATAAATAAGAAAGACCTAAACTAAAATAAATAGTCTAGGCTAGTTCTCCCAAAGTATGCGCCCTGCTCCAAACCACAAGCTTTTACTGAGGATTTATTGTAGACCTCTTGAAAAAAGCACTGATGCTGACGATTAGAAATGACTGAAACTCAAACTCAATTTAAATTGAATTAACTGCACAGCCCTAATTAAATGAAAATAGACCTTTAAATATGTTATTTCTAGACATTTACCTTTTCTCCTCTTATGCCATCCTTCTGAACCTTGAAGAAATCAGATAAAAAGAAGTCAGCAATGCCATCTCCTCTCACATAAAAAAATATAATTATGGCTTATTAAATTAGACAAATATAATTAAATGAATCACAAAAACCTAAAAGAATAAATTACTTGCTTGCTCTTATTATTATTATTATTCTGTCAACATTTTGCATCTAATCAACAAGAGAAATAAAAATAACTGATGTAATAATGTTTACGGCGAGTATTTAAAAAAAAATCACTATTATTATTGTTAATGAGGAGATAAAGCAGAAAGCATAACTCAAACTGTGAATATTATTAGTTCCCATTATACAAATAACAACCTCCATCATTGTAAAAAAAAACAAAAACATTGTAAAAGTGAAATTCCCCCAAATGTTTTTTAGTCACTTATGACCCCTGGTGGCTTGCACATCCTGTTCTAGACAGAGCTACAGATCTGTGCCAACAACACATGGTTTATTTCTGTGCTGATTACAGACTGTTCCAGAAGCCTTTTTCTGAATCAAAGAAATTATGGCAAGAACAGTAATCTTTGACTCTGACAGGCACATATTACCTGGTTTTATAGTCTGAAAGTATAGAGCTCTTAGGATACAGTTTATATTTGAAATTATATTACAAAGCAGATTACAGAACTGTACAACAAGCAATTAGGAAGACAATATATTCTTTTCTATTCATTCTAATTGCGTTAAGTAAGTCAAGTGAAGAATCCCTCAGTCGTCCAGGTAGAATCCAGAATCAAAGGAGTGGCCTGTGGCTTCTAGGTGGAGATGTACGGCAGACTGAGGTCCACTCTGGCTCGCCCGTCTGTGTTGGTACATCCTCTTGTGAAGTGGCTGTTTTGAGAATGTACCAACACAGACGGGCTTTGAGGACAGTGAGGTTCAGATCTTAGCCAGGGAAAAAGAACTGGTTTGAGAGGGGAGTTGCCAAAAAAGAGAATCCTTCTTTAAACAGGAATGGGGGAGTCAGACACAATTTGTCCCCCATCTATAATTCCATTCTCAAACCGAAATCAAAACAAACAAAGGAAACAAGGGGGATAGCCAGGTCAGGTCCAGAGGTGTGAAAACACCCATTAGGGTTTGAATGGGTATGCTAAACTAGACGCCAGAGAGAAACTAAAAAACAAAAGACAGAAAGCTGAAAACAAAGAGGTGGGATAGTTTCAATCCAATCCAATCCAATCCAACTTTATTTATAAAGCACTTTAAAAACAACACAGTCGACCAAAGTGCTGTACACAGGTTAAAACACAAAACATGACACACAGTAACATTAAAAACAGAACATGATAAAAGTCAACTACTCACACTGAGTTAAAAGCCAATCTAAAAAAATGAGTTTTAAGAAGGGATTTAAAAACAGGAAGTGAGTCGGCCTGTCTAACATTCAGTGGAAGTGCATTCCAGAGTCTTGGAGCAACCACTGAAAAGGCCCGATCACCCCGAAGTTTCCTTTTTGTCTTGGGGACAACAAGGAGAACCTGACCTGCAGACCTGAGAGAGCGGGAGGGTGTGTAGGGCACCAGCAGGTCAGACACATACTGTGGGGCCAGGCCATGGAGACAATTAAAAACAAATAAAAGAATCTTAAAATCAATGCGAAACTGAACAGGTAGCCAATGGAGAGATTGAAGAATGGGAGTTATGTGATCGAATTTGCGAGAACCAGTTAAAAGACGAGCAGCAGCATTTTGGACTAGCTGAAGACGAGAAAGACGAGAAGACGAGAAAGTTGAGACCTGAGTATAAGGCGTTGCAATAATGTAACCGTGTGGAGATAAAATCATGGATTAAAATTTCAAAATTATGACGAATAATTTCAGTGTAGTTAGCTCCTCCCTGCAGCTAGATATAAGCAGTGTCCATCAGCACTCTGACCAGAACTGACGAAGCAACTCAGATGAGCTGCGAAACATTTTCGACCAAATAAACTTTGTCTAGTTGACAAATTGAATTTCTCCTTTTACCATTAAGTAAGTCAAGTTAACCAAATACATCCTAAACACTTACACCTACTAGAACAGGGGTGGGCAAACTTTTTGACTCGTGGGCCACAAAGGATTTTAAAATTTGACAGAAGGGCCAGGAGCAGGTGGATTTAGTGTTTTGGTAAAAACACTAAAAATAGCATGGGATATGTAGAAAACATGTGCTTTATTTCAATTAAAAATGAACAAAAGCATTACAACAAAATGTCCATCTTTCAAGTTCCACGTTTTTAAGCTATTTATTGAAATGTCTCTTAAAACACAGAAAATTTAATTAATAAAATACCACTTTTTTAAAATTACTAGCAGATACTATTTTAAAGCACTGAAAGTTCTGTTCTCCTTCAGGTTTTTTCGTTCTTTCGTTGACTGCTTGTTAGCATGTTTTGCGGCAAAGTGACAGCTGATATTCTTTAAAAACCTCTACAGTCTCTTGGCATATCAGGCATACAGCAGCTTATAAGTATTCGGTGAAAAAATATTAACTTGTCCACTCCTTATTAAACACTCGACATTCTCTGCCCACTTTTCTTTTCTTAGCTTCGCTCATCTTTACAGGAGGGCTGAGGGGTCAAAGAGTAAAGCACAGATATGGAGCAATACGCCGCACCTCAACAAAGGTCAATGTATCTAATGCGTCAGCTTTTGGAAAATGCCACAATTGCAGGGAAATTGAAACTTAAAGACATTAACAAGGTTTATTAATATAATTTCTTCAAGTTCGGCGGGCCGGATTAAGAAGCTTAATGGGCCGCATATGGCCCCCGGGCCGTAGTTTGCCCATGCCTGCACTAGAACATAACAGGTTAGTCTACAAATTTGACCAAAATGTAGTAAATATAATCTCTTCTAGTTTTTCCTAATTTGATCATTTTAGTGGAGTTTATAATTTTACTTCCTGGTTAGACACGGGCAGCAAACATAGAGATCATTCCGTAACTGTGACCAGGAAACCATACTGTAAACAAGGGTCAATGCCTGTTTAATTTACACAATACTGATAATTTGACCGATGACATTATATGACAACACCTTTATTTTGTTAAATGAAAATTTTACATTTTGTATTGATGACATAGATAATGGGATTTATTTTTAGTGTTAATTCCTATTCCTGCCCATGGGTTTGGAATGATGAAATATTCGATCAGCTTCCATAGAGATAAAAAACGAAAATCTTTTGAAGGAGGAAAAAAATCTCCTTTTAAAAATCTTTTGAAGGAGAAAAGTTCCCACAATGTTGCATATTAACAGGAAGCTGAGAACCATGAATAACTTTTTTTCACACACTTCTAATCTTTACCCTTGTTATGTAATAACGTAATATTTGAGCTGTAGAGAGTAGAATAAATAACTTCTATCGTTAATTATTGGTTCATTTTGCCATTTATTTGTTGCTCATGCCTTTTAAAGATAAAGTATATTTTAAAATGTGTTTACTGGAATTATCCTGCTTTGTTTAAGTGGCAAAAAGTAGTTCCAATATTATTGTTTATCGCAATTTTCTGTGTAGCAATAGATTGTGCTTTGACATTTCTTTTATATGCAGTTTATAGCTCCAAAACCCAAATATATGCCCAAATCCTACACCCACCACTAAAGTAAACAACTGTGTATTCATTGCAAATATTGTTTCTAGTACTTACTACATCTCCAGGTATTCCGGGAAGCCCTCTCTCCCCCTATGACACAGGGCAGGAGAAAAACACAGCGATTAGAGCACTTTAAAACATGTTCAAAGAAACTCCTGGAGGCATTCAAGTATACATAAATAACTCTAGTTTATGGCACACAGTGTTTTAGATGTGAAAAGTGAAAGAGATAAGGTGAGGTAATTGTGTGTGTGTAATCCAATATGTGTGTGGGATTATTGGGAGTCATGCATCAAAGAGGTAATTAGAGACAGTGCATTTTATTTGAGCAGACAAATGAGTGGGCTGATGGTAGACTGCTGGAATGTCTGGAGAAAAGGAAGAGAAGCATGGGAAACTGACAATGAGGCCAAATTAAATGCTTGATTATTTTTAAATATATGAAATTTTCCAATGTCAGCAGTGATGTAAACCACTGTAGAACAGAATTTTCCATGCAGGTAGGAGTTGGCTACTGATGATTGCAGTGCTTAAACATATGGTGGAGGGTCTTACTTGTGTCCATAATGTGATTGCTTTTGCTAGAATGTTCCACACTACAGTGGTACCTCACCTTACGAAATTAATTCGTTCCAGAAGTGGTTTCGTAATGTGAAAAATTCGTAAGTTGAGTAGCTATTTCAATGGAAAAAGCCTGATTCGTTCCAAGGCCCCGATCCAAGTTTTTTTTTTTTAATAGTGTAACTTCTTTTTTATAGTGTAACAATGTGTTCTGTCCTGATTGGTTTCTCAGACTGGATTTAAACTTTTCTCACGTTTGTCTCTCTTTTAAACACTCAAACTTTCATAGATTTTCAACAAAACGTATCAATATTGAAGTGTGGGGGGAAGCGGGAGGGGGGAGAAAACTGCGCGGTCACGTGTGCGCAGCATGACCCCGCGCAGAGCTGACAGCAGGACTAGACCAAGGTCTAAACCTGGACTGGACCAGGACTAAACCAGGACTAAACCAGGACTAGAGCAGGTGGATTAAAGCGCCGCGTGCGGGTCTATTTCCTGGTTTCTCACGAGTCACAGCTGAGGCGAGCAGAGAGGAGGAGACCGCAGGCAGTCTGACCGCATGTGAGCGCGGCTCCTCCTGGTTTAGTCCAGGTTTAGTCCTGGTTTAGTCCAGACCACCGCGGCTCCTCTAGACCTCCTCTAGACCTGGTCAGGTCTAGAGGAGGACCTGGTCAGGTCTAGAAGAGGTCTAGACCACCGCGGCTCTTGCATGGCTCTCGCTCACATGCGCTCAGACTGCCTGCGGTCTCCTCCTCGCTGCTCGCCTCAGCTGTGACTCGTGAGAAACCAGGAAATAGACCCGCACGCGGCACTTAAATCCACCTGGTCTAGTCCTGGTTTAGTCCTGGTTTAGTCCTGGTTTAGTCCTGGTTTAGTCCAGGTTTAGTCCTGGTTTAGTCCAGGTTTAGTCCTGGTCCAGTCCAGGTTTAGATCTTGGTCTAGTCCTGCTGTCAGCTCTGCGCCGGGTCATGCTGCGCACACGTGTGCGCACACACTTCTCACCCCTCCCGCTTCCCCCCACACTTCAATATTGATACGTTTTGTTGAAAATCTATGAAAGTTTGAGTGTTTAAACAGAGACAAATGTGAGAAAAGTTTAAATCCAGTCTGAGAAAAGTGTATAATGTGTGTGACTGAGCGCGCATTATTTGAATTTTTGAGATTTCGCGTTTCGTAACTTGAAATTTCATTCGTATCTAGAGAAAAAATTTACTGTGAAGGCGTTTCGTAACTTGAAATTTTCGTTTGTTGGGTCATTCGTAAGGTGAGGTACCACTGTATGTCATTAAAGGTCCTATATTACCCAAAACTGACTCTTGTGAGTGACTCTTGATATGTTATAATTCTGAATTTCTGTTTTGTTTTACATTTTGATTAAAAAAATTGTTCGCAATCATAACTCTAATCGCGATTAATCGCGATTAACGCGTTAATATTCCCAGCCCTAATTTATTTATATTATTTTCTGTACATTTTTGAGCTATACAAAAATCTGTAATAAAATAAATGCTAGATAAATCAGTTTAATGCAGCGGAACCTTCAATCAAGACAATGAAAAAAAAAACAGTTTTTTTTGTCTATATCTCCAAAGCTGAAAATGCTCTGTTTTTGATTTGTTGTACTTTTATTATCCCTGTAGGGAAATTCTTCACCCATTCTTTCGGGAGCAGTGGGCAGCACATGGGGCGCCCGGGGACTCATCTCCATAATCTTGTTGCTAGGCTTGGTCAGGACTACCTGAGCTGTTTTTACACCATATGGAGCTTTTTTTTTTTTTTTTTTAATCTTTTATTATTAAAGTTGCATTTTTTTAAAACCACAATAACATTCACAAAGTACTCAGAAGACACATTGGGGGATGTGGGCACGGGAACAAACACCACTGGGTACAAGGGCTAAGGGACTTGAAGGAGGTGGGTCGGGGCAAACAGGTACCTGGGGGAAAAGGGGGGCCGAGGAAAAAACAGGGGGAGTGAAGAGGTCCAAAGGGATTGTTGATGATGGAAACCAGAGTGCCCAGAGCAAACCCACCCAAACATGGGGAGAACATGCAAACTTTCTTGCTGTGAAGCATGAGTGGTAGCCACTCATCCACTGTGCTGCATTTTTCTGTCATGAAGCGGTGGTTGTCAGCCACCTTTTACCCTTAGTTTAGATGATTGACAATTCCAGGGCTGAAATCTTCCAAATGATTCTAGTGAAGCCAAAAGAAAATATGCTATACACTCGGCAGTAGACAATCCAATAACACCTTCACGTACACGAGCAGCTGCAGACTTTTATCATAATATATTTATCATTTAAAAACACTGGGGTGCTTACCTTGTCTCCTTTAATTCCACTTGGGCCTGGAGTACCAGCCAGTCCTCTCAACCCCTAAACAAAAGGTAAAGCAGAATAAGGAATTGCAAAGTATATTAGACGATATTTTAAAGTAAACTTACATCTTTCCCGGGAACACCATTTTTCCCAGGTAGTCCGTCAATACCAGCCAGGCCCTAAAACACAGAAAAAAAGAGATTTTTAGACATTCGCAATACACAATTTACATAACCTATTTACATAACCCATATATTAAACAATTTTGTGGTTAATGAGGCTGGAGGATAAACTGAACAATGGGGAACCTCGCTCTTATCTTCTGCCCCTCTTCTTCAATCAGCTCTTTCCAGCTGCCTCATTCTAAAGCTGTTTTTACATTTGAGCTGCATTTCTAAATCTTACTCTGCCTCATCACCTCTCAGCAGCAGACACATGCCTCCCTCCTCTTCACTGCCACCAGCTCCATAAGAACTTATTTTTAGTACTTTTCAAATGTATTATGAAAAATAAATAGTTGAATATAACTTAGGCCATATTATGCCCATATATTATTTTCCGATCTATGTTATAATGTTGTTTCCTCATCAAAAACATATACAGTGGTACCTCACCTTACAAAAGACCCAACAAACGAAAATTCCAAGTTACGAAACAACTTCACGTTAAATTTTGGTCTCTAGATACGAAAGAAAATTCAAGTTACGAAACGCGAAATCTCAAAATTTCAAATAATGCGCGCTCAGATGCGCACTCAGCCACACACATTATACGCTTTTCTCAGACTGGATTTAAACTTTTCTCACATTTGTCTCTCGTTTAAATACTCAAACTTTTTCAAAAAAATGTATTAATAGTGAAGCGTGGGGGGAAGGGGGAGGGCGGATAACTGTGCGCGCGGACACGTGTGTGATAGCGCAGCATGACCCGGCGCGGGGCTGCGAGCACGAGACCCGTGCTCAAACCGTGCCTCCTCTAGACCAGGTCTAAACCAGGTCTAAACCAGGTCTAAACCAGGTCTAAACCAGGATTAAACCACCGCGGCTCTTGCATGCGTTCGTTCATGCGCTCAGACTGCGCGCGGTCTGGAGGAGAGGCACATCCCCTCCCCTCCTCGCTGCTCGCCTCAGCCGTGACTCGTGAGGTACACCGGCAGAGCTAGCACGAAACCAGGAAATAGACCCGCACGCGGCGCTTTAATCCACCTGGTCTAGTCCTGGTTTAGACCCGGTCTAGAGGAGGCACGGTTTGAGCACGGGTCTCGTGCTCGCAGCCCCGCGCCGGATCATGCTGCCCTATCACACACGTGTCCGCGCACACTTCTATGCCCTCCCTCTTCCCCACGCACGCAGTCGCTGCTCGCCTCAGCCGTGACTCGTGAGGTACACCGGTGCTGCTGCTAATAGCAGAGCTAGCACGAAACCAGGAAATAGACCCGCACGCGGCGCTGTAATCAGGGCTCTCAAGTCTCACGCATTGAGAGTGTGACACACGCAATTCGAGGTGTTCACACGCTCACACATGGCTTTTTTTTTTTTTTTTTGTGCCCAGAAAATCGGTCTGTGTGGCTCAGTTTATGCAGGCACCGCGCGTTTTCGGCGACCACCGGCATGAAACAGGAAAGGAGGACACTTGTGTCCAAAAAGGAGGACAAAGGCCCTAAAGTGAGGACACCTTTTTTTTTTTCTCCCTTGGGGGGGGCTGTTGTAATGCTGGATATTACAACATGGATATAGCCATGTCCAACGTTTACTGTAAATCAGGGATGAAAGAGCTTTTAGCGGATCTCCGCTTTTTATTCAGCCACAGGGTAATTTTTTTATATCTGCAAAGTACGAGCCGCGAGGGGGGGGGCGCGCATTTCGGATGTCACGCACAGGGATCCAAGGAGCGCTCAGGGAGTTGGTGTGTTTGCTCAGACACATTAAAAATTAGGGGGAACATTGGCCATGTCCCAATTCCAAGTATTACTAGTCGCAATAGAATAATATTTTTGTCTGTAGGGAACAAGGAGCAGACCACCCGGTTCATTGAGCTGAGGCGGGACCTGTCCAGGTTTAGTCCTTGTCCAGTCCAGGTTTAGACCTTGGTCTAGACCTGGTATAGTCCACGTTTAGTCCTGGGTCTACAGTCTCTTAGCAATCAGGACGCAGAACACAGTGTTACACTTAAAAAAAAAGTTACACTATTTTAAAAAAAACTTGGAACGGGGCCTTGGAACGAATCAGGCTTTTTCCATTGAAATAGCTACTCAACTTACGAAAAATTCACGTTACGAAACCACTTCTGGAACGAATTAATTTCGTAAGGTGAGGTACCACTGTATGGAGTTTTGTTTCATTCATACATGTTTAACACTCAAATCCTGTATATTTAGGTTGTGTTCTTCTCTCAAACTGAAAACACTTCACCTTATGATATCATGTGATGATACAGGAAGTGCTCCACTGTGTTTTTAAGATCTAAACACCTTCACTAGAATCATTTGATTGATTTCAGCTCTGAAATTGCCCATCTATACTGAACTAAAGGTAAAAGGTAGCTGTTAACTTGAAAACTACTGCATCGTGACAGACTAAAAACTCAAACATGTGTAAATGAAACAAAACACAAGCTGAGATATAAAGATGTTCTAACATGACTTAAAGCTGACAGTAAAGGAGAGTAAAAGAGAATACATTTTGCATAATATTGGACCTTTAAAGTAGTTTGGGTGGTTATCTTATGCTCAGAAAGTTATTAGTTCCCTGCTTTGACCAGCTCATACTGCAATTGTGTCATTGGGCAAGTAACACCCATGTAGTGTATAAGGGAAGTGGGTGGCAAGTATCAATACGTGCTCAAATGAGAATCTAGTTTCAATACTAGTTTTAGATACAAGTTTTAGTATCAGTTAGTTTCTGATTTTCGATACTTTTGACCTAATTGGAAAAACTGGCTTTGCTTGAACACATAGAGATTCAGAGAAAATTTGCCAGTCAATGACAGTTACTATATACAGTAAATTACTAAATGGTCAGACATGAAGAAAATATTAATCAAGTCTGACTACATCTTTGCACATGTTTCCTTCTGGAAATGAACCGCATGTAATGTAAAACACAACCCCATTTTTTCAATAAAATCTCACTGAACACAGCACTGTAACCCAAGCTCCAGTGCTCCTTCATGACTCCTCTGACTGGATCTCCTTTCTCACAAGTGCTTTTCCACCCCACAGGAAATTGCCTGGTAATGTTATGAACCGGCAGACAGACAGCTCTAAACCTGTCAAACTAAAGGAATCAGCATGTTTTAGTCCAGTTTGCCTTTAACCTGCTATGTTTCCTTAAAGCATATGTTAAACTCATCAGTGTCTTAAGTTGGTGTTTACAACATTGTCCTCTCCTCATGTTAAAACCATTTACACAAAGCCAATGTCTCAGCAAGATTCAAAATGTCTTCCAACTAGGTATATTATCTTTTTTAATCAGTTTGACCTTTTACTTGAAATCACAAGACATCCTCATTACATAAAATATCAAATACTGTAATCAAAAATTATTTTCTGGAAATAATCGTTTATACGTTGTAGTGTTGTAACGATACTAACATTTCAGACTAGATTTCAATACTAAGCACTCGATACTCAATACTGAATACTAATTCCGATATCACAATAATGAAAAAACACTCTTTAAGTCATAGACAACAGAATGTAATTTCAACATTAAATTATAATACTTTCTTTAATGCTGTAAATACCATGTGGCCTTATGTGTAATCCCTTAGTCATCCAGGTCGGTGCCATAGTGGTCCATGGGCGTTCCATGGGGATACGAGTCTATGTGGTCTTATACCAGGGGTGTCAAACTCATTTTGGTCCGGGGGCCGTATCCAACCTACTTTGATCCCAAAGGGGACGGATCAGAAAACTCATGGCATACTGTATATACCCCAAAAATAGCAATAAGTCCAAATATTTGTGCAGAGAAACACACATCTATTACAGAAGTCTTTTTTATTTGATGAATTCTTTCTTTTATAAAATATTATAATATTTTGAGCAACCTGAAACGTTATGAAAAATGCAATTTCAGCACAATGTTTTAACATTACCTTGTATGTATTTTACAGAATTTAGTCATGCTTTCTTTTTGTTCCTGAAACTTGGCATTTCTTAGTGTATCAATATCAGGCACCATGTCCTGAGTAGCTGCCAACTGCAGAATATCATTCAAGTGCTTGTGTTAGCTTTGAGCGCAGCTTTGTTTTATTCATGTTTAATGCCAAGAAAACCTGCTCGCAAAGGTAGGTAGTCCCGAACATGCAAAGCATTTCTGCCGTGTCTCATAGTGGCTTTTAAGATTATATTCCTTGAGCACCACCACTTGTTGCAAAGACACCAAGCATACAGGTTTCCCATTCACCTCCATGAACAAATAGGAATTAGTCAGTTTTTCTTGGAAAATCCTGCACTCCACTTTTCTCATTTTTGACATTTTCTTGATGAAGGTGTCACGGTCAACAGTCAAAACTATGGTCGTTTAAGAGCATTTGGAACGAGGAAAGTCTGCTCTGGTGGGAGGGGCCATGCACAGAGGCACTGGAGACGCTGCTATGCTAAACTCCGCAGAAAAGAGGCGCAGAAAATAACCAATATTTTAATTGAAAATTTAAATATAATTAAATATTTGAATAGAAAATCAGCTCAGGACCAGATTAAACGTCTTGGAGGGCCAGATCCGGCCCCCGGGCCGCATGTTTGACACCCCTGTCTTATACATTTAGGAAAGGTTTATTTTTGTCTTGTGAATGTGACTTTATTAGTATTGATTCCTGAAATGAATAGGCCTATCCATTTTCCATAGTTCTATTTTTAGTATTGATTAGTATCTGATTTTTCAGTATATTTTTTAAGATTGAAAAATGTTACCCTTTGTAAGGTAATGTCTGTAAAGTTGATTTGGACATGACAATCTCAAAAATATAAAATAATCCTAAATTATATCTTGTAAATAATTGTTTAAACATGGATATAACTTCCACTGAGTTTACAGGCCATCTGAGTTGCATTGCAGCGTCATTCTAATGGAAAAGAGGAAAGTTCACACATGAACAAAGCTCCAGTGGACTTAAATGAGTTCCCTTGTAGCCAAACGCCCCCACACAGTTCTAGACGAGTTGTGTGGAGAGTGAATCAAGGAAGCCAGTGCCACATCTGTTTTAACCATTACACCCCTGGCTTTGGAGTTCCAGGAATGGCCTCTCTCTTCCAGGGAATGAGCTGACCCTGTTGTCAAGATGTAGTCCATGATGTTTATTCTAGAAGTTAAACTGAATTGTAAATCTCAGGTGAAAAGGTGCATCTGAAAGCCTGTCATTGGGTCCTGTGCATGTTGCCTTCTTGTTTTACCTCAAATTTCATTAGGAACATGATATAAAAGTTAGCCTGCAGGTTAAATACTTACTGGGGCACCTGGTATGCCTTTTTCACCTTTGTTGCCAGTTTCACCCTGCAAAAAAATATTGTTTATTAAATATACATTTTATACATTTACATTTATTTTATACATGCAGAACAAATTAAGTAGGCCACATTACTCACAGTTACACCTCTCAGTCCAGTTGCACCAGGAGCTCCAGAATCACCTTGAATTCCCTTTTAAAACAAACGGACCACAAATCGATTTGCATTCAGGTGGATTGATTTACAGTTAAAATCAATAAAGTTTTAGCTTTTCATAAAACACATGAAAACAAAATGGTAAGCTACTGAAATCAAACTCAATTGTTGTTGGTCATATATAAAACGATATTTAGATTAAATTTTCTAGTAATCAAACTGCTTTACCTGTGTGTAACTGTAAAAAATACACCAGATCTCACATCAACTCTCACTGGACATCACCATAATTGTATTATACTTCCATAGTATTATACTTCCATAGTATTATACTTCCATAATATTACTTATACTTCCACACGTGACCACAGACTATGCCTTGAACTGTATATGCACAACACACTCTTCATTGGATATTCGTCCATATGCCAATATGCAGCTAATGTTATTTTAATGAAATATTACATTTGTTTACATATTATTATTAGTAGTGGTAGTAGTAGTAGTGGTAGTAGTAGTGGTAGTGGTAGTGGTAGTGGTAGTGGTAGTAGTGGTAGTAGTGGTAGTAGTAGTAGTAGCAGTAGTAGCAGTAGTAGCAGTAGTAGTAGTAGTAGTAGTAGTAGTATTAGGCCCGAGCATCAAGGGTGGCATAGGGCCTATTGTGATTGTTCAGCAGTATGAAGCTCTCCTCTTTTCAAACATTGTGGCACTCATGTCAATGACTGGTGCCCGCTGACATAGCACGGTGGCACTGCCCATGAACGCAATAACGGCCTAATTGTAATTGTTCACCCCAAAACATAGAGCACACTTCACATCGTGCATGAAGTGCACAATGTCAAGTGCACCCAAAAAAACAGTTCAAACTGTTCAAACACTCGATACCACACTATAGTGACACTCATGGCATCCAGTAGTACAGCCTGGCACTGCCCATTGCCGTGACAGCGGCATAATTGTAACTGTTAACCCTGGTAAAGTGATATGAAAATATTGCTAATACATATGACTAATGTTTTCTATTTATTCTGTTTGTAATTTGCAATGCTATCACTATCACACAGTATGGCATTAAATGTTTCTATCTTCATGGAGATCAAAGCAGAGCAAGTTACAGGTCAGATCTGTGGAGAAGCAACCGCGCTCAAGGTTAATTGCCTGTTTTTCTAGGTATTCTTGAGCTATAAAACAGACATGTATTTGAATAAATGTAAGGTAGAGCTGTTTAATGTCATACTGTGGAACATTCCAGGCAGAGCAATGACAAATCAATTGAAACAAGCAGGTGATATATATAACTATATCTTGAAACTTCTAAACTGTTACTTTTTACTAGGAAACTTAATAATAATAATAATAATAATAATAATAATAATAATAATAATTATTATTATTATTATTATTATTATTATTATTATTATTATTATTATTATTATTATTATTATTATTATTATTATTATTATTGTTATTATTATTATTAGGCCCGAGCGCTAAAGCGTAGGGCCTTTTGTAATTGTTCTGCAGTGCGAAGCACTGCAGAACCAGCGTGCGCAAAACAAAGCGCGAAGCGCTTTGTTTTGTGCACGCAGCAGAGCGCGAAGCGCTCTCCCCTTTTCAAGCACCTAGCACTCATGTCAACGACTGGTGCCCGCTGACTTGGCACGGTGGCACCGCCCGTGGCGGCAAAATTGTAATTGTTTTGTGGGCACACATGACATCGTGCACGCAGTGCACGATGTCATGTGTGCCCACAAAACCAGAGCGCGAAGCGCTCTCCCTTTTCCAAACACTCAATGCCACACTATAGTGACACTCATAGGATCCAATAGCACAGACTGGCACTGCCCATTGCCGCAAAAGCGGCATAATTGTAATCGTTAACCATCGTAAACGTCAAAAATATGTATTGGGCAAGTGAGTAATCGATGAGGTCAATGACGAGCGCAACGCCGCGGCCGATTTCACTCAAACTTTAATCGTTGGTGGACACCCCGGCCCTGAACAGATTGATATAAGAAAATCTGAAATGGACACTATAGCGCCACCTAGGGAGATTGCATGGAAGTGCAAAATTTTACTTTGTCGTAGACATACCAAATTTGGTACACACATTCGTGACGGGGTCTTGACCAAAAAACTCAATGACGCCAACACGCCATGTCCCATCGTGTTGCCATGGCAACAGGCCAAACATCTGTTGTCACCAATGGGACGCCAGGCAAAAACTTTGTCGTAGCCAAACCAAATTTGGTACACAGATGCATCATGGGAATAGGAACAAAAAAGTATATTAAGCGGTTGCTAGGCGACCAACCAGCCATATTGGATAGACCATGTGACCTGGTGGCAAATGCGTCATTTCTTGTCAAACTTCGACAAGTGTTAATTCACGCATACTTTGGCTGATTTCACTCAAACTTCAATCATTGGTGGACACCCCGGCCCTGAACAGATTGATATAAGAAAATCTGAAATGGACACTATAGCGCCCCCTAGGGAGACTACATGGAAGTGCAAAATTTTACTTTGTCGTAGACATACCAAATTTGGTACACACATTCGTGATAGGGTCTCGAGCAAAAATCTCAATGATGACCCCATGGCATCTCCCATTGTGTTGCCATGGCAACAGGCCAAACATCTGTCGTCACCAATGGGACGCTAGGCAAAAACTTTGTCCTAGTCAAACCAAATTTGGTACACAGATGCATCATGGGAAGAGGAACAAAAAATTATATTACATCGTTGCTAGGCAACCAACCAGCCATATTGGATAGACCATGTGACCTGGTGGCAAAGGCGTCATTTCCTGTCAAACTTCGACGAGTGATAATTCGCTCATACTTTGGCCGATTTTACTCAAACTTTAATCGTTGCTGAACACCCCGGCCCTACACAGATTGATATAAGAAAATCTCAATTGGCCGTAATAGCGCCCCCTAGGGAGATTGCATGGAACAGAAAGATTTTACTTTGCCGTAGACACACCAAATTTGGACCACACATTCGTGACAGGGTCTCGATCAAAAATCTCAATGATGACCCCGCGGCATCTCCCGTCATGTTGCCATGGTAACAGGTCAAACAGCTGTCCCTGCCATTAGGACGCCGGCAAAAGCTTTGGTGTAGCCACACCTAATTTATTACATATATGGCTCATGGGAATAGGAAAATGGCGCGTTAGCGCCACCCCCCCTGCGAGTGCAAGCGAGGGCCGATCATCGCCGCTTGCGGCTATATTTATTATTATTATTATTATTATTATTATTATAGGCCTAAGTGCCAGGGGTAGCATAGGGCCTATTGTGATTGTTCAGCGTCAATGTCAATGATTGGTGCCCGCTGACATAGCACGGTGACATCCATTTTTGGAGTTTACTAGGGTTAACAGTTACAATTATGCCGCAATGGGTCATTCTGTACTATTTGATGCCATGAGTGTCACTATTGAGTGGCATTGAGTGCTTGAACAGGGGAAGCGCTTCGCGGTCTGTTTTCTTCGTACATGAAGTCAAGTGCGCCCTGTGTTTTGGGGTGAACAATTACAATTAGTGGTGCGTTAGTGCCCCCAACTGGTTAAAAGTTGAGACACACACAAATTATAGTGGACAAAATTACGCTGCCCAATAAGAGGTCAACTGGCCTAGAAAAATGGGGAGGAATATGACGTGTTAGTGCCGCAACACGAGTGCAAGCGAGGGCCGATCATTGCCGCTTGCGGTTATATTTATTATTATTATTATTATTATTATTATTATTATTATTATTATTATTATTATTATGCTTCTAAATAATGTTATTTTATTTATATATTTTCAATCCCAGTTGTGTTTCTGGATCTTACTCCAGAAATCGCTGTGGTCATTTGGGTTGTATTATTTCATATGGAGCTGCTGATGCTAACAGCAAATAAGTTTAGTGTGGACTGTAAAGCTTTTTAACACAGAGAAATAGTGTGATTTGTTGGTGCACATGAACATAGAACATTTTACATAAATGAACCTATTCTATGTCATAATTAATCGGCAAAACCTTTTCTCAAATTCCCCATTGACATGAACAGGCTTTCCATTTAACCAGCCACTACAAAAATGCACGGTTTAGGCATAAAACTATTAGATCCATGGGTTTAGGAGCATTTAGAGAAAAAAGTAGATGGGGCAGAAGAAGGTGAATAAGAAAAACGTAGGATGCCTTATTAGAAAAACCTAAGATTTAATATTCCGTTCACATGTGTCCTTCACTATATATTTGTATGCTCAAAAATTTAGAGTTTGAATACAGTATATATGTAGAATCCCTTAGTCGTTCAGGTAGAATCTATGGCAAAGGGAGAAATTCAATTTGTCAACTGGACAAAAGTTTATTTGGTGCTGGTGCTCTTGGCCGCTGCTCCACCAGCATTGAAGCCAGAACTGAAGAAGCAGCTTGGATGAGCTGCGAAATATATTTGATCAAATAAACTTTTGTCCAGTTGACAAACTGAATTTCTCCTTTTGCCAATACAGTATATAGTTATACTATTAGTTACTCATTTAAGCTCTCAGAAAACTAGGGTCCAAAAAAGCGCATCAGTAAACTGGTCATTAAAGGAAAATTAACGTTTTTTTACAATCTGAGCAGTTTGGTGTCAATTGGAGCAGTATCGCAGAACTTATGTTGAGCCGTTCTGTTCTACTAATGATCCCGTATCCGTTAGCATGAGTGCTCGGGGCATTACTTTGCGGTGTCCAAATAACACAAACTTTAGCACTTTTCAAATCACAGAAGATCGCTGTGCCAGGGTAGACTTTGAGTGGATTCCAAAACGGCCTGAAACCCGATATCCAGCTATAGTTTCATTTGATGACGTCATCAGAGAGGACAGTGCGCATGCGTGAACTCAGCTGTTTTGTAAACACCGCTAGTCCGAAAGAAGCTAACACCGCTCTGAACTTTACTTTTCTGTTGCGATATCGGGTTTCAGGCCGTTTTGGAATCTACTAAAAGTCTACCCTGACACAGCGATCTTCTGTGATTTGAAAAGTGCTAAAGTTTGTCTTATTTGGACACCGCAAATCAGTGCCCCGAGCACTCACGCTAACGGATACGGGATCATTAGTAGAACAGAACGGCTCAACATAAGTTCTGCGATACTGCTCCAATTGACACCAAACTGCTATGGGTGAGTAAAACTACTTGTTTTATTGCCAAAAGAAGGCTCAGATTGTAAAAAAAACATGACTTTTCCTTTAAACAGAGGAACATCTGTTGTCCTAAAATGGTTTCAATTGGGTAGAAGTGAAAGCCTACCTTTGGGCCAGTTGGACCTTGCACCCCCTTACTTCCTGGTGACCCTGCTTCACCCTGTTTGAAAAAGGGCAATTTTACTATTCACGGTGATCTACACTTATCAAAACATCAAATGTGGTGTTCCTCACTTTGTCCCCTTTGTCCCCAGGTAATCCATCGATACCAGGAACTCCTCCCAGCCCCTGGCAAGTACAGCAAAGTGAATAATTAGTATCTTGTTGGTCATTTGAATGTTGCCATGTAAGCACGTAGATTCAGCATCACTTGGCACACCTTCTCTCCTTTTGGTCCAGCAGCACCTGTTAATCCTATGCTGCCTGTGTCACCCTGTAAAAAAGTACTCGTTATTTTCACTTTGCTACTCGAAGCATGCACCAAATAGTGGTTAATGTCGTCACGTGCTCTTGCAACCTGGTATCACAAAACTGGTTCAGAAGCCAAAATGTTAATGAACAAATAGTGTTATTATTATTACAATTAAAGGTTAGATGGATAATGACAGGCAACATTGATACAAAGTGAAGATAAGGTGTACAATGCATATGTTTAGTTGAAATTCTGTAAAACGATATTAGCATTAAGAACACACTGATAGCTATAGAGACACTATGAATGAACCTTTTACAGAATCATGCATTTTGACTGTATTGGTCTTCTGTATCAGGGATTTTCTTAGTAAAAACAAAAATATACACAGTAGGACCTCAAGACCTCATAAGCTAGACCACCCTGTTGAAATCACAAATGGCTGCTATAATTCTTTGACGCTTACGTGACTTCAGCATCATTCCCTTCATCATACATTTTAAGTGAGACCCCTGCCTGTGCGCTATAATGAGATATATTTGCCTATAAGTGCACAGTCACTAATAGACTTTCTGTGGAGTTTGTTAAATATTCAATCAGAGAGGATCTCAGCAGGGTGAATTCACTGTCACAAAGTATGTCTCTGTAAAAATAAAGTCCCACAAAGCCCCAGTTTGCTGAATCCTTGTTTATCTCTGTTTCTGCACACTGTTTTTGGTGAGAAGTGAATGTCCCTCACTTGTTAATTTTAGCTGTAGATTAAGACCTATAGTGCAAGGAGAGGCAGATAAGAGGAATTAAAGCAACAGGATGTTCTGCATTAAAGTTACATTTAATGCAGTAGTTTTACGAAGCAAAAGTAAGATTTGGCTTCATGGGAACAAAACGCAATCAATGAGTGTAAACCAAAAGGGAAAGTAACATCATTTTGTCCAGTCTTTGAGGTCAGCTCGAGCAGTGCTATCAGGGCAGAGTGACTAATGACAGCAGTTTAGTTTCCAGAATAGAGCTCCTCAGACTGCACACTGGCAGCTGGCAGACTGGGTGGGCCTTTGGGCAGGCCTGACCCTACTATATCCCTTGTGGTCACCTGGCCTTTAATTCAGGACATCACTCTAGCCATTGAACTGTTCCAAGAGGTGCAGTATCACATGACGTAATAGAAAAGAGCACAGAAAGAGTCCATGTTATGTCTAATACATGCATATTCAATATGCACAGAGACAAACATGCTGCACACAGACTCATGCAGCAGACAGGATGGAGCACTTACCTTCTCCCCTCTGTCACCTTTGACAGAGATGACTTTGCCCTGCAAATAATTCATCATTCAGATCAATTATTATCGAGGCAGAGAAAGAGAGCATGAAAGTGCATGCATGGCATTTAACTCTAGTACTGTGTATTTTACTACTGATTTCAAATCTAAATTATCATTATCTATCTTTATGTCATGTTTGTTTTCCTACAGTTTCTCCTTTTTCTCCTTTGAGTCCAGATGGTCCAGCGGCACCTGTAGCACCTGTGGCACCCTGGAAGAGCCATATGGAGTGTAAACAAACAGAAAGCACCAGTCTCATACTCAAATGTACAAGAAGGCACCTTTTCACCCTTGGGACCTGCCACACCAGGTTCTCCAATCTCTCCCTGTGGAAATACAAGTGCTTAGAATGCCCTGAAGACAAGCCTCTATACTGGAGCATTTGGGACATGAAAAGTATAATTAGGTTGTATAAGTCTGGTCCTAACACGGTGTACCTTGTCTCCAGCAGGGCACGAGCAGTTGACCTCAGGACCTTTCTGTTGCTCTGCACTGCTCGGGGTTGGAGTTGGGATCTCTACTGGAGGAGCTTCCGTCACTACCTTTTTAGGACACTGGAGAGGAACACACAACACAAATAAGTTATAAATAAATACACAACCTGTGATTATCTTTGTTGTTAGAAGTCAAAGGCTGTTTTTTTGGTAATCATAGTTATGAATAGATTCATATCATTTATAACTATGTAAAGTATAATTCTACAACCAGCCAATGTTCTCATGCATTGTTTTGCTGTTCCATCAGAGAAAAGATTATAGTGAGCCTGAATACTAGGTATTTTAAACAACAATAGTCAAAAATAATATATATTGTGTTTCATTTTATCTGGCTACAACCTAGAATGTGTTTTTTGGTTGGTAGCGTATATAATAATATGTTTTTTATAGACTGATGAGAGTACTGGCAGAACTTACCGGGCCAGTGGGTAGATCACAGCAGGTCTCCAGCTCAGCGTGTTTGGCATCGCAGTAAATCATCATCCTCTGAAGATCGAACTGAGTTGGTATAAACAAACATTTCACTGATTAGAAACTTTGCAGCATGTGGGCTCACATTTCAATTGGAGGTTGAGTGAAATGTACGTTGATAAAAAATGAAATTATTTAAACCATATTTAACATTTTCTTAAGATCAACACTCCCCTGTTTTACCATTTTATGTATTATATTATATTATTATGAGCCATCAAAGTATAACTTATACATAGTAATAAATAGGCCTGTCATGATTGATTTCATCTTAACGGTCAATAAATGACTGTTGAATCTTATTTTGGGCTAAATTTATCTAATATATTTTATTTAAGTCCCATATTATGCAATTTTCTGATTTATGTTATAACATTACCTAATATTACATATATAACATTTCCTCCTCAGTTGTGTGAGAGTTGTTTCATTCACACAAGTTTAACAGACAAATCCTGCATATTTCGGCTGAATTCTTCTCTCAAACAGAAAACACTTGTTTTTACACTCCATACATCTTCAGTAGAATTATTTGGAAGATTTCATCCCTGTAATTTCCAATCTATTCTGAACTAAAGGTAAAAGGTAGATGTTGTGAAACTACTATTTGATGACATCACAAGATGGAAAAGAGCATTTTGAGCTTTGGAGAACACGGCTTAAAGCTCACAAGAGTCAATTTTGCGTAATACAGAACATTTAATTTATTTTTTGCCCTTTTTTCATGTGCTATTTATATTTTCTTCAACCCTTACTTACGATTTACAATTACGTTTATAAAGGGTTTATTGGTTTTATCATGGGTTATAGAGTTATTGTATCAGTAGCATAAAGTACTTCAATACAGTACTTCAAAATATGTTATCATGACAGGCCTAGTAATTATTCTCAATCACTTTTCTAATACATCACAGAACATGGCCATTGCAGTGTACTCACATCGATCGGTACACTGTCATACAGTCTCTTTCCTATGACAGTCTTTCCTTGAATGTCGATGTCTTCTCTCTCCTCTAGAGGCAGTGTGTGGATGTGCTTGCAGTCCAGGTAGAAGGACACAGCCTTGGCTTCCACACTGATGGCGATCTTGTGCCAGTTGCGGTCAAACAGGTTTTCCACTTCTGGGTTCTTGAACACGGCTCGGACTGCGTCCTTTGTCACGCCAGCAGCGTTGTATTCCACTGCCTTGTTCTCTCCATCCAGCCGGATCGACACCTGACAAGCAAAGGCCACAGGTAACATTGTTAAGTGTGATTCACTGTCAAAATCTAGATGTCCCAGTGTGAGCTAGCATCCCTCACACAGAACTATAAGGCTGAATTATGGTCAATCCAAAACATACTGCCCCAGTCCTGCTGTTGTCTGGCAAATTATTTTTAGAATATTTATTTTTCTTCATTTACTTATTTTCACAACTATCTGATAACAGAGAGAACCATCAAGCTCCTTGGCGTGTCAAATATCATTATAGCCCTGTTATTAAAAAATACATTTTTAAGAATTTTTAATAGACCTTTTACATTCACTCCACCTGGAAAAAAAGTCCATAAATCAGACAACACACAACAAAACTGGCTATATCTCCCAGTTGTTATAACAAAAAAAGACTACATTTGAAAACATTTGAATGCACCTGTGGAATTCCATATTTGTCATAGACTTGCCACAGGTACCAGTCTTCACGTCTTGAGGTTTTCCTGAATTTGAATGTTGTCACAAATGCATATTCATCCGGCAGGCCCTGAGCAAACACATCTCTGTGGAATACAAGCACAGTTTTATTAAAAACAATGGATGGAAAACATTAGACATGCTCTTTTATGATCTAATTATTGTCACGCTGTAGTTTGCTACAAGCTTTTGTGTTTGGTGTTTGAGTGTGGACTCTTACTCTGTCTGCTGCACTATGGGCATTGTACCAAGGCGAACATAGGAACTCTGACCCTCGTCGTCTCTAGTCCCCAGAATATCCTTCACATTGAAGTATTCCATCAGGTCGAACCCTGAAAGAAGTCTAGTGTCAAATGATGACAGATTGAGACAACACAGTGCAAATGACTTATTGTTTTGTCAGATTTCTGGGCTGATGTTACAATTTAATTGGATCTTCACACCCAGCAGCAGCAGCAGCAGCAGCAGCTGTGTTAGAGCTGTTTGAAGTTAGATTAAATGCCTTTATAAATAATGAAAATGTCTAACATATGTCATTCTATCATGTGTTGCCATTTGGCAGAGGAAAAGAAGTGGCCTCCCTCAGGCCAGTATCTTGTGCGTCTTTGAGGATGTGCACTTGTGTGTACATTTACCCACAGCATGTGATTTGAAGTGGTCAGACCACAGACCATAGTTAGGCACTAACCATAGTTAGTGCCTTTAGAAAGGCACTCCCTTGTACAACAAACAAGTGCTGTAACTATGGTGATGGCGGTGAAATCAGAGCTCACTAATGCTGGCTGATTGTCCAGCAGAGCGCACTGATAGTGTGCGCTTATGTGACCAGAGTTTGTCTCAGCCGCTGAGTAGACTCTGTTATTAGTGAATGAAGAGGACAGAAAAAGACTATTCACAGTACTAATCTACTTCTAACAAGCATAATTGCAATACAAAACAACAAATTATTATGTCATGTTTTAAATATAACACATTATAAACACTTTGATAAATCTTACAGCATTAGTTTCATATAATTTCATAAATGTCTCTAACTTACATTATTTGAGTATTGCTCATTTTATCTGTGTCCTATTGATAACAAATCCCTCAAATGTATGTGTTTTGGTAAATATTCCCACCATCACATGCATGTTGCAGAGGGGAAGCCTTAGAATCAGGCAGTAATGTGAGCATCTTAGTGGAAGTGTTTGAGAATAGCCTGGAGACAGGTGGTAAGACACACAGGCTGCAGGCTCATGCACCATTAGCAACACAGCAAAAATAACATTTCAACAGAGCAGTCATAACAGGCTCAATAACTGACAGGATCAGCCGACCAGAAATCCACTCCATCTGGGCACACTTATACTCTGCACTTTTCTAAATGAAAACATTTGATCCTATTCATGTCTAGGAGTTATAAATTTAAGCATTCCATTTTGGCCAGCAGGTGGTGCTGTGTGGTCTTGAAAACTTGTTGAGCATGACCCTTTTAATTTGTTAAAGGGGCTTATGAAAGTAAGTTCTTTTTATTTACTACCTCCCCAGTTCTTCTCATTATTTAGCATAAATCAACCAAGGGCATTTCTACAGCAACTTTGATTTACTGGAACCAGAATATCCCTTTGTCTAGAACTGAAAAGAAGTTTCAGTCACTGATATCACTGAAAGAAAAATTTACCGCCTCATGCCCAACGTGAGTATACAGAGCAGTGCTGTTACTTGATAATATGGGGCACACATCCTGCTGGAGGAGGCTGCAGAGCGCTGACTTCCTCTGGCCTTAATATTGGTTGCCACATTTGCATCATGCACATTCACTCACTACAGTGTTACGCGGCTGTTCAGGGCCATCTCAGCTCAGAGCTGTAATTTGGACTGGCAGTGGATAGCGTATAATCAAGTTTAAAAAGTTATTTTGGACAGCCAGAAAACGTCCAGTAGGGTGATGAGTGGAGAAAGCCAGATGAGTTCACAGACTGGGAAAAGCCATTCTTCTGATCCAAGCAGATGGCTGTGCTCGTGCAGGCCGAGTGCTGAAGATACGATTCATCCTCAAGTGGGTACTGCCAGAGTACCCCAAGGGGCCACAGCAGACAGCCGTGATAAATACAAGTCTGACTCAAACCACAAGTCTCCTGACTGTCAAATCATAATCACTGCCAAATAGCCTTGACATTTCCAACAGAAAATTACTCTCTGCTACAGCATAGAGTGCATCTGTGCTGGTAGAAGTTTTAGAAGTTTGAGCCTGGAGAAGCTCGTGATCAAAACTGTTCACTCCATGTATTAAAAGATCTTTCAAAATAAATAGGATGTGACTATCCAGGCCTTATTGGCAAGTAACACTGGACAACCAAATACATTTGAATGCTAGCTTTATATTGTTTTACAGAGAAACACAAATATGTAAAATGTGAAAGAATTAAGATAAGATAAGATAAGACTTTATTGATCTCACACAGGAGAAATTTACTTGTCACAGTAGCTCCAGGTAGGGACAGTTTGAACAAGAAGACAAGTGCATGCAGGCAAAAAAGGCATAAAGATAGGTGATAATAATAATAATTAAAAAAAAAAAAAAAAAAAGTAATAAATCGAATAATAATAATAGTAGTGATAATAATAAAAAACAGTGACCGGGAGAGTATTGAAAAAAATTGGAAAAACGATATTGCACGATAGGAGTTGTGTCAGGTATTGTCCAGATATATTCCCTCAACTATTTCCAAATTCACTCATAGTTGTTAAAAAATATATATGTATATAAAAACTTATGATCGACTGAGATCTGTCTGGCATTCAGTAAAATGTAATCTTACATTTTACAACTTACTCTTGTCTAGAGGCTACAGGCCACAGACCAGCGTTTTGAGCTGAATGGAACAACAGTGTTTAGAGTTATAATTACAGGAGAAAAAACTTAAACTGAGCCATTTATTATTTCTGTGATGCTGAAAAATTAAATCCTGAATGAAGACTTTCATTTGATTTTACTTGTCCTAATCCACAAATTGGAAGTATACTTAGTGAAGCACACATGTGGGCCCTGTAATTCAGTCAAACATACCCATAATGACAGAAATAACCCACTGTTGGATCCACCCCTTTTGAAATCAGCTCTTAAATTTATGGTTTCTGCTTTGCGGACATAATTAGGGGCTTATGGTAGCGTGTAGTTTAATAGAAGCACCTGTTCTTCCATATCTATAAATTTGTCAGGCTGCGTATGACAGATTAGTAGTGAAAGCAGAAAAAATAAGCTAAAAAACAAGAAAAACATACATTTTTAAGTATTTTCCAGTGTTTTTGGCAAGGTTGATGAAGTAGCGGTAGCTGTTGCAGTGTAGAATGCCATAACTGTCAAATCTAGCCAAAAAAAACACCCATTTTGTTTGGCTGCACACAACAGATGAGAAATGAAAGCAGAGAGCTACAAAGAAAAATAGGCTAAACAAAAATAAATACATAACATAAGTATTTTTTTTGTCTTGTTGGCAGTTGATAATGTACCAGTAGTTATCTCACAGGAAGCATTAACAACTACTTGCAATGTGATATGAAATTGTGGCTCGAAAAACACCCATTTTGTCTAGCCTGTGTTATTTCAATTACACACAGTGGCAAAAGTGCAAAAGGAAATGTCATTGGTTTGCAGTGATTTATCGCAAGTTTATTTTAATGTCTTTTGGAGCTGAGAGGGAAGCATAACCACGTAATTAGCACTTGGCCAGTTGGCGGCAATATCATAATGCAACTCGACAGTGGGAACTGATGCTGTCAACTCCTGAACAAGTCTTCCACTAAATGCTTCTAAATTCCCATGATTGGCAGGACTGACATCAGTTTAAAGTGTCTATAATCTACCTATCTATAATATGAAACTAGCTCTTAAAGGTCCCATGACATGGTACTTCTTGATGCTTTTATATGGCTCCTTAATGGTTCCCTAATACTGTAAATGAATCCTTCTTCAAAATCAACACTCACTGCATGAGATATGACTCTGACAGTCTTCATGAGGCTAGATATGTGTCTAAAATGCTTTATTCTGGGTGTTTCTGCTTCAATGCAAATGAGAAGGACAGAGAGATTGGCTAAGGAGCGGGGGGGCTGGGTTTCCCCCGCTCCTTAGCGCAGCTCGGCGCAGCTCGGCGCAGCTCGGCGCAGCTCGGCGCAGCTCGGCGCAGCTCGGCGCAGCTCGGCGCAGCTCGGCGCAGCTCGGCGCAGCTCGGCGCAGCTCGTCTCCTCTCTTCCGTGTTTAACACAGGAAGACAGATGGGAGACTTTGCAATGAAAAAAAGCATATTTACACAGAAAATAAAATTAAACCACTGGTATTTTAGAGGTCCAGAGGGTCGGGTAAGGGACTTGCGAGCCTAGAAACACTCGGACGTGCCTCCAGGCAAATAAAAAAACGCATTTCGCATTGTAGCGCATTCACAGTCCAAACTCTCTGGGCGGGATATACAGGGATGCTGAGCGGAGACAGAGGGAGGGGCTGGAGCTGCATTTGCCGATCTGACGTCAATAAGGTGCCTTGTCCGAACTCGCCCGTTTCAACACTGGTTTTGTGTAACGCAGAAAAGGACCACAAATGCTCAGTTTAGACATTTCGCAACTTTTAGCCATGGGGGGGGGGGCCTAAACAGGGTAGAGGAGCTCACATTAACGTTCAAAAACCTCAGAAAGTGAAAATTTCATGCCATGGGACCTTTAATCAAATCAATATTAATTTAGTAATTTATGGGTTGCAATTGTGTTACTTTTTCCTGGACGTCTGGACAGTATTGAAAAGACTGTCACGAGATCGGAAGAAGGATGATTGTGTCTATTTTCTAATATTTAAAGTCAATTTAATTATATTTTTTCCCTCGACCCGCTAATGTGCATTCATTTTGGCCTGGCAAGGAAAAAAAAACTTTGGGCACCTATGCTTTTTGCTTTTAATATGTTTTGATTAGAGATTCACTAATACTGGTATCAAATATCGTCACCGATCCAGATAAAAAAAAATATGGAAATACTGTATTGCCCTCCAAATGTCACTTATGTCACACAGATAGCATGGCTGGGCTTATATGTTGATGTAATAATGCTATTCTGTTCTATAGTTACTTGAGATATTTAGATCAATTTTCTCTTTTTGTTTATTGTTTAAAGAAAATGAATGCTGTTTTCAGTCTCTGCACTAGTATTGGTTGATATCGGGGGATCGACAGATACCTTGACCTGAAAAAGCTGGATTGTGCATCCCTAGTTCTGATCTAGTTGATTTTAGGGTAAGCTATAGTTATGCATTGTGTTCCTCTTTGTTTTACTGTGTACTTTTTTTTTAAATTCACTTGAAGTTATGATTCCATACCTCATAATTTTCCCCCCAAATGACGTTATTCCGCCCACCCACTTTTGTCTCTAAATGCTCCCAACCCTTGCTTTCTTGTGGGGGCACTTCTGATTAAACATCAATCCCATTCATGTCAATGGAGAATTTGAGAAAAGTTTTATTTATTTGCTGTTAAGATTGGCAGCTCCATGCAAAATAATACAACCCAAATGATGATGACTTCCGAAATAAGGTGAATAAAGTTGAATACATTGGTGAAAACATTTTTAGCTACTGTGTGTTTGAGTAATTATCAATGGTCATGGTCAGGCAATGGTCAATCTGCTTTTTTTATACCAGAAATACCACATTGTACATTACATTAGGCATGACTTGAAACATAACCACTTGACTGAAATATTAGAATTAACCAGATGGAAAATGAGGTAGCCCTGTTGTTGAAGTTCCCATGGAATAGCGTAGAGAATGTTTAGTTGTGTTTGCTTTGGGTAAATCAAGGTCAATTCTAATAACAAAGTGTAATTATAAGACATTCATATATTTAGATAGTGTAGTTTAAGTAAAATGTATTGTGTGCATTTAACCATGATCTAGATTATTTTATTTTTTTAATTAAAACCAGCCATTACCTTGACTGAAGTGGGTTACGGCTATGCATGGGATTCAGTTTCCTTCAGTCTTGGTTTTGACCTTGACATCTTGAGTCTCTTGGCCTTGCATCATTGGCCAAAGCCCCAGTTTTGGATCATTTCCTTGCATAGCTGATTTGGTGGTAAATGCAGACACCCACCAATGATTTCAAAAGTCAAAATATGTACAACAGCTTTCTATAAGGTAATTTTCTCTGACAATCAATAGCTCAAAGAGTGTATGCATCTGTTTTTTAGTCTCAAAGTGATGGATGTGGGTGGGAGGCACAGACAGGAACTCACATCCCCAGAAGACATGCTTAGAACAACATCCAAAACCTTCTAGACGCTTTGGAGAAATCTTTAACTCAGCACCATGAAATGCACTCAGTCAGGACACCATACAAAGGACAGTTTGTTTAAATAGCTCGGAGACTGAATTGAATTATGACTGATTGAATTATGTTACTTTACTGACCAAAACATATGACCCGGGCAAGTGAAACATTAAAGGAGACATGTCACTCGAAAAGGACTGTTCTGAACAATGTATCATCTTAGAACTGTTACAGTATAGCTGCTTTCTTATCATGCTGTTGTGTGCAAAAAAACTGTATTCCATTGCATGATGTCATCCAGTGGTAACCAAGGAAGTGCTCATCTAGTCTATAAACTTTCACCAGGCATCATCCATCCATCCATCCATTTTCTTCCACTTATCCGGGGCCGGGTCGTGAGGGCAACAGTCTAAGCAGGGATGCCCAGATCTCCTCACCCCGGACACTTCCTCCAGCTCCTCCGGGGGGACCCCAAGGCGTTCCCAGGCCAGCCGAGAGACATAGTCCCTCCAGCGTGTCCTGGGTCTTCCCTGGGGCCTCCTTCCAGTGGGACATGCCAGGAACACCTCCTGAGGGAGGCGTCCAGGAGGCATCCGGAACAGATGCCCGAGCCACCTTAGCTGGCTCCTCTCGATGTGGAGAAGCATTATCATTATCATTTCCGCAATAATTTCCTTCCCTAAACCAACTTTTATGCTTGCAGCGTTTCTTTGAAACTGCTTCACCCCTCAATGTGAGTCATTTCTATTCTTAAAAAGCAGTAGTTCTTTAGTTTAATATGCACATGATAAATTTTTAAAATGTAAAATACTAATACCAATATGTAAACAACTGTTAAAAGTAAAAGATCTTAACATGTAATAAACACATCTGACAGTTTCCCAAGATCCAGTCCAAGCCATTTTCCAATACCTTTCAAGTTTTACAGAGAAGTAAAAAGTGGCCACACATCTCCTGAAATAAGACCATTTTTAACCTCATGAATAAAATCCATTTCATTCCACATCTGAATGAAACGGGTAAAAGTCCATCACAGTCTTTATTTCTGAAATAACTTGCCATCCCATCCCTTTTTATTTTAAATATAGCTGGCTGGATTGCTGTCTGTGGTTTCTAAGCACTGCCAGGTCTGTGTGTTGTCGTAGCAAAGCAGCAGTTTCCACATACCTGGAACCTCATCCAGACCGTAACTGGTGCTGTTGGGCTTGAAGCGATCAGGTTGTACTTTCATGTTTGGACACAGAACGTCTGAGGAGAGAAGACAATGGGGCAGTTAGACATGCCAAAAATACTGTATGATGTGAGCAAAAACTAAAGGCCCTTAAGGCATTATGAAGCAATGTATTATCACTGTTGCAATAATAAAACTTTCGGCATTGGCTTACCCTTTTTACAGGTCCTATATTATGCAAAATTGACACTTGTGAGCTTCAAGCCATGTTTTAATGTTGTTACCTCATCAAAAACACACCTGGAGCTGTGTTTTTTGTTTCATTCATGTTTGAGTAATCCTGATTTATTAGTCTGTCTACACCATCTGCTGTCACAACAACCCCGGGACTGGTTGATAAAAACATGGCTGCCAGTCTGCACCAACACTCACAGTCGTACAAACATTCATATAAAAGCAAGGCATGAGAAGTGTCTTGCCCAAGTAGACAATAACAGTCAACAACACACTGGTCTGTCAAAAAGAACCTTTATTTGGACAGCAGTATGCAGTGGTTGGATTGAACTGCAGACTTCGGGGTATGTTTGCTCTACCACTGAGTCACTATCAAACTTGCTATGTTGTACATTGCTATACATTTAAATTTAGATTATTATCACCAGGGAGAAATCCAAGTGACACCCCGTTTGGAATGGGCATATGAAAAGAGTGCTCGACTGTTCAAGGAAGGGGTAGACCAAGCTCTAGAGGCAGCGTGATGTGGAGGGCTCTGTGACTGTCTGGGCGTGTGCAAATGAGGTGCTGACTGTAGTAACAGTCTAATATTTCACACACACATATTTTAGTCGCTGTGATGACAGTGAGAAAGCCAACACCTCCGGCCTGGGATTTTATTGGCAGCTGTTGTATTTTCTATTTATGCTATAGCATCTCAAGATGTAAACATTAGGATTAGAAGACGATAGTGGAGCAAATTAACACATTCATATACTTGTGCTAAAATGATTTGTTACTGCAGTAATTATAAATAAAAATGGGATGGTGAATGTCAGAAAATTGTTTAAGGGGAACCACATGATTCTGCCACAGTGACATCAATCAATGCTTAAAGGAGAATTAACGTTTTTTACAATCTGAGCCTTATTTCGGTAATAAGTTGTTTTACTCACCCATAGCACTTTGGTGTCATATGGAGCATTTCCAGAGATGTTTTAGATTAGCGATCTCCGTAATGTGAGTTCTCGGGGCATATATTTGCGGTCTCCAAATAACACAAACTTTAGCACTTTTCAAATCATAGAAGCTCAATGTCTTAGTCTACGCTTTCGTTTGAGTCAAAAGTGGCCTGTAATCCGAGATTTATCCATAGTTTCAAGTAGATGAGGACGCCAGTGCGCATGTGCGGAGTCACATCTTATTTCGCTCTCAGGTCTCGGGACCCAAACATGAAACGCAAAGCTGTAAATTATGGCTAAATCTCGCATTAGAGGCCACTTTTGACTCAAACGAAAGTGTAGACTAAGACATTGAGCTTCTATGATTTGAAAAGTGCTAAAGTTTGTGTTATTTGGAGACCGCAAATATTTGCCCCGAGAACTGACGTTAGGAAAATCGCTAATCTAAAACATCTCCGGAAGTGCTCCATATGACACCAAAGTGCTATGGGTGAGTAAAACAACTTGTTTTATTACCGAAATAAGGCTCAGATTGTAAAAAAAAACGTTAATTCTCCTTTAAGCCTCAGTTTTGGTCATAGCCATCTTGATTGTTTTTTAACTGTAAGTGAAAATATTAGGGATTGACTAATATGGGTTTTCCCATGGCTGATATCGATTGTTTGGAATCCAGGGCAACCGATGGCCGATAAGCTCTGCTGATATTTTAGGGCTGATATGTAAGGGAGATTTAGAAAAAAATTTTCCCCAAAATTATTTCATTTAAATTTACTCAAAACTCACCCAGTATCCTTTTTGTGCAGTTATCTCATCACATTAAACTGTTAAAATAGAGCTTTGTGTGCCTGTGCTGGAGGCAATAGTCGATATGCTAAAAAGTAAAAATATCAGCCTGAAATATCAGCCAGCCGACATATTGCTCTCTGTCTTGGGAATGGAATGCTTGTCTGGGTTAAGAGGTAAAGCAAGGTTTAGTTATAATTATCATGTATGACTAAGATGTGATAAGCTTCAGTAAAAGTGTGGCCATTTGTCAAAAAAAATGTACATACAGTATATATATAAGTCTGCTCCTGTCTGGATCCTCTGAGCACTGCTCCAGATGCTGTGCCTTAGTTGCATTGTATAAAAAGTAAAAATGCGGAAATATAATTCATTATAGTGGTCAAAATGTCTGCTTTACCCTCCCACTGCTCCTGTCCCATGAGTTCTGCTAGTCTAACGCAAAGTGGCACTTGGACAAACCATTAAACCTGACGCTGAAGCTGTAAAGTTTTGCTACATTTAGATGTGTGTCTGTGTCCTTGACTTACCTGTAAACCATTTTGCAAAGTGATAATATAAACTCTCATACCGAATGCTTGGGTTGTTTATAAAATGGGCCACCTCACCTTAAATTGCTATTCAGTATGTGAAGGCAAGTGCGTCATTCTTTTTAAAGGCTGTGACCCTAAGGACTTGCTAGCATGCTACACAGCCGAGCGACTCCCTGCACTTGTGGCCCTCAGGCTATAATTTAGGGATCCAGCTGTGAGTTAAAATGAGACCTGCATTTGGAAAGATGTATCTCACTTGGATTCACATTTATCAACAGTAATACTTGTACCTGGAACGATTATACAGGCTCATTTCTACTGCTAACTTTAAAGTTTAGAATCAAAAGTCAGAGGTCGGTGACATTCCAGGTCAAGCGTGCAATGCCCAGAACAGTCAAGACAAACCCATGAGCTAATACATTGCTAAATAAATATGGAGCTCTCTAATCTATTTTAGCCTTACAGATTAAAAGGTGAAAAACTCAACTTGGACATTTGGATGGCTGCTGCTGACCCACTCGTAACATTAGAGCTGTAATTTTCTGAGTGAAAATAACTCGCATAGCTGTGTGTGCCAGTTCCGCTGACCACTTATATACTTAGAGATTCACTTGTGGTGACTTTTGAGATTACACTAGGAAAACTCTTAAATGGATGACTAGTGCTATATTTTTTGATACAACACGGTTAAAAAAAAGTACAGTTCTGTTTACTAATGTTTCTTTAATACCATGCCAGATCCTGCTATGATGATGGTCAATTCATGCTATGAAGAATCTCCGCTCTGACCAGTGGTGGAAGAAGTGCACAATTTTGTAACTGAAATAAAAGGTTTGATACAGCATCAGAAAATTACTGAAGTAAAAGTAAAGTAATATAATTTTAAAGTTAAAAAGTATAATATTAGACAACATTTTTTGTCAACAATTTTATGTTTTAGTTTTCTCAAAGACTTAAAGGAAAAGTAACGTTATTTTACAATCTGAGCCTTCTTTCGGTAATAAAACAAGTCGTTTGACTCACCCATAGCACGTTGGTGTCATTTGGAGCTGTTTGGTAAAAGTTATGTTGTAGCGTATCTGTTAGCGTGAGTACTCGGGGCATTACTTTGCGGTCTCCAAATAACACAAACTTTAGCACTTTTCAAATCATAGAAGCCCGATGTCTTAATCTACGATTTCGTTTGAAGCAAAAGTGGCCTGTAATCCGAGATTTATCCATAGTTTTCAGCTTTGCGTTTCATGTTTGGGTCCCGGGAGCTGAGAGCACAGTCCGCGCATGCGCACTGGCGTCCTCATCTACTCAAAACTATGGATAAATCTCGGATTACAGGCCACTTTTGCTTCAAACGAAATCGTAGATTAAGACATCGGGCTTCTATGATTTGAAAAGTGCTAAAGTTTGTGTTATTTGGAGACCGCAAAGTAATGCCCCGAGTACTCATGCTAACGGATACACTACAACATAACTTTTACCAAACAGCTCCAAATGACACCAACGTGCTATGGGTGAGTCAAACGACTTGTTTTATTACCGAAAGAAGGCTCAGATTGTAAAATAACGTTACTTTTCCTTTCAACTCAAGCCCTGTATGCATAAATGTACAAAAAATAAGTCCTTCAGAAATGTATTTGTAGTCTCTAATCTAGTGAGGTAAAAATAAATATAAATATAAAAGTCAGACTCCTACCTTGTTTAATAAGTACAATACTTTTTCTTTATAATATGTTTCTTTCCACCATGGTTCTGACATAATAAAGGTCCTATATTATGCAAAACTGATTTATATCAAATCAAAAACATACCCAGAGTTGTGTTTGTTTCATTCGCACGTTTTTTAATATGCCTTTATTATAAGTTTGTCTGCATCTCCAAAGCTCAAAATACTCTGTTGCACCCTGTGAGGTCATCATGTGGTACCTCTAGTTTTACTTTTTAGCTTTAGTTCAATAGATTTTGACAATTCCAAGGCTGAACGCATTCAAATGATTCTAGTGAAGGTGTATGGAAAAAACACAGTGGAGCAGTTCCTGTATTACCACGTGGCTTCACAGGGTGGAGTGCTTTCTGTTTGAGAGAAGAACTAAGCCTAGATATGCTAAATAAACATGTGTGAATGAAACAAAACACAACTCCACTGTGTTTTGTGTGACTGTGATGAGAAAATAGAATTATAACACAAATCAGAAAATAGGGCAATATTTGTGGCATTCTATATTCCTGTATTTTTTGCACCACCAGATTCTACGGTGCAATAGGGCAAGGTCAAAGTTCATCTGCCTTCAAGTCCTCCATTAGTTTGTATTGGAGAACGTTCCTACAGTGTCAAACATGAGTATTTAGTGTCTGGTGTAAACGATTGACAGATTTTACTCTAAACCGTGCAATCATGTCATTTCAGTATTTACAGATTGTGGTATGGAATCGTGGCATCTTTTTCTTTCCTGTCTGGATAATTTTAGGTCGGAATTTCAAGTGCTTGAGCCCAAAGCATCCATCATCCCCATGAAGCCTCTCTCATTCGTATTCCACACTGCTGCCGAGCTATCTACAGCAGTGAGCCAGTTTTACTCCTGCAAATGCATTCAGCTACTGTCGCTGTAAGTTTAAGTTCTGGTGAAAGCATTTGTTGGCGGAAAAACCAATGAGGTCAAATCCGAGAAGCTTTCCAGTATTAAACACCTCTCCATCAGAACGTCAGGCTTAAAGGCAGCCCCACCGCAGAAATGTCATGGTTAGAATGCTGTCATTTACAAGCTACTCTTGCATCGGCACTCCTCACTTTATACTCCATCAAAGGGAAGTCACCGCAGGCTCCGCGCATGTGCAGGGCCTCTCTGTGGTCAGGGCGGAGTTTAGTGGTCAGGGTCTTTCCTCGGTGTGCGGTTAAAAAGTTAAAAAAAGAGTCTTTATTTTATTAAGTGCATGTTTAAACAAATTCTAAGAACTTGGTCCAGATTTCTCATGTTTCCTAACCATGACGAAGGAGGAAGTGGAATTTAAATCTTTTGCTGCGTTCCTTGTCCTAACTCATTTTAAATTCTAAGAAGAGAGGCAGAAGAGTTGCCACCATGGAATTTTCAACATCTTTTATATTTTGCCGTACATTGTTGTTGGGGAAACCTGTCAGGAGCAGTAGGTGATGGCAGTGCAGTGTCTAGGAAACAGTTCCAAATCTTGAGCAAGACTTTGTCAGGATTCTAGAGCTGGAAGACTTTGCCTGATGAGCCTGATGTTGTGGGACTGGCCCCTCACCATTGTACATTCTTCAAGTTTAACAAAAGTAAGCCGTATCTGGTTGTCAGTGCCCAATCTTGTCAGATTTGGGAAGCTAAAGAAGGCTGGGCCTGGTTAGTACTTGGATGGGGGACCGTTGTGAGTACCAGGTCAGCAGTGGAGACTGTTGATCTGTCCTAAGGAAAGACACTTCACCTACCTTGCCTAGTATGAATGTAGTGTGGTCATGACTCTTGGTAGTGGTCAGAGTAGCCAATGGTACAGATTTGCAGCCTCGATACCCCAGGGCAGCTGTGGCTACAGTGGTAGTAGCACTAGCAGTGAATGAATAATGCAATTTAAAGCTCTTCACTTGTCTTGAAAAGTACTATGTAAATCCAATGCATTATTATTATTCCTTAATAGAATATTCATTCATTCATTCATTCATATTCTTCCGCTTTTTCCATTTTCTGGGTCGCGGGGGCAGCAGTCCAAGCAGATCTGCTGCCCAAAACACAATGCACCAGCCCCTTAATAGAATATATTTTTTCATAAACCTCCCCTTTTACAATAGGGAGTTTTCACGGACTTGAAAAATCCAACCATGTCCCGGATGTGCGGCCATGTTGGAGATATAGCTCACTCAAAGTAAACACGCTTATATAGCAACCATGCAGAAAAAAAATCTAAATTTTGCGATAAACCTTCCACATTGGAATCCAAAACTTCTGATATATACTCAACAAAAATATAAACGCAACACTTTTGTTTTTGCTCCCATTTTTCCTGAGATGGACCCAAAGATCCAAAATTCACTCCAGATACACAACACTACCATTTCTCTCAAACATTGTTCACAAATCTGTCCAAATGTGTGACAGCGAGCACCTCTGCCCCGCCGAGACAATCCACCCCACCTCACAGGTGCGCCACATCAAGATGCCGATCCGACATCATGACTAGTGACCAACATTCCACAGGCCACAATTGACAATCTGATAAACTCTATGCGAAGATGTGTTGCACTGCATGAGGCAAATGGTGGTCACACCAGATACTGACTGGTTCTGAGTCCCCAGACCCCCAATAAAGCAAAAAAAATGCACATTTCGGGATGGCCTTTTATTGTGGGCAGTCTGGGGCGCACCTGTGCACTGGTCATGATGTCGGATCGGCATCTTGATGTGGCGCACCTGTGAGGTGGGGTGGATTGTCTCGGCGGGGCAGAGGTGCTCGCTGTCACACATTTGGACAGATTTGTGAACAATGTTTGAGAGAAATGGTAGTGTTGTGTATCTGGAGTGAATTTTGGATCTTTGGGTCCATCTCAGGAAAAATGGGAGCAAAAACAAAAGTGTTGCGTTTATATTTTTGTTGAGTGTAGTTGACCAGTTGTATAGAGATAAGTTGGATGCCAAAGAAAAGGAGCTTTACATGAACAAACTCAAATTAATTGGGCAAAAAGATCCATATGAGATGGATTCAAGTTTGTTCAGTGACAGTGGCGATTTGTCGATTCTGCTGCTGTAACCAATCCCGATATCGTCAACTACCTGCTCTTCTCCCCAAGCCCTGATACAGCACAAGACCTTAAGAGCTATAAAGGTCTGGACCAGGCAACAACCAGTTTGTTTGTGGCTGGTACGAGAGCATAAAGTGTGGAAAATTGGAGACAAGCATATTGTGATGGCATACTTGTATTACATGTGTAACGTGTTTAAGTACTAGTATATTGCTTTTGCAAATACTCATGTTTTGCAAAGATTAAAATATGAACATTGTCTTTCTGCCTCTGTCGCCTTGTCTGTTGCCTCCTTTCCTTTGATAATCGCTCTGTCTGTTCATCCTGGTTGGTCACTGCTTTAGGTAAACAATAGAACTGCAGGTGTTTTTCTCTGTCCAATCTATTGTGACAGCCTAGGACCCGACAATAGTTGACCATTTTGCCTTTTTTTTAAACTTGCAATGTTTGTTGTGTTTCCAGTATCTCCAACATGGCTGACTTCCGGATTATGACGTCACGTGAAAACACCTTATAGAGTGTCTTGTGGCAAATATATTTTTACTCATACTATACAAGTAAAAACACTTACTTTCACATAGCCTCTTCCTCAGCCTGCCCCTAATCTTGTCGATGGCATTAAAGTCAGTCACATGGAAGACGTGGGCATTTTTGGGCTCGGCTGCGATCTCCTCCAGCTCCTCTTTAAGCGCCTCACCGATGCCCACGGCGAACATCCGGATCCCAGCCGCAGTCGCCGCCTTGGAGGGCTCCAGAACATAATCCTGGCTCCTACCATCTGTGAGAAGGATGGCCACTCTCTGGATGCCACGGGCTCTGGGTCTTGCTCCATTCCGCTCCGTGAAAATGTTGTTTGTAGTGTAGCTGATCGCGTCCCCCGTCATCGTATTCCCCCCTAGGTAGCGTATGTTCCGAGCAGCCCTCTTCACATCATCTAGGTTCCTGTACCTGCCCAGGTTAAACTCTATGGTTGGCCTGTCACTGTAACGGACTACAGCCACCCGGGTTTTATCTGGGCCAACATCAAAAGACTCCACCAGGTTGGACACCCATTGCCGGATCTTTTCAAAGTTCTCCTTTCCCACACTGGATGAGGTGTCCAGGATAAACGCCAAGTCATAGTGAACATTTTTACAACCTGGAGAGAATAGAAAAGATTTAGAAAAATTATGTGTGTAATCAGTTATATTAAGCCAAAAGGTTTAGTTTAGTTTAGTTTAGTCAGTTGGAAATGATCTTCCTAAAATCCACAGGACTTGATCTTGTCCCATTATTGAAATCCCAATTATTTCAAACAATTACTTCTATACTGTCAACATAAACCCAGAGACAAGGTATAGACCTGATATATTTTTATCTGTAATGTTTTGACCAAACCAAAGAAGATTAGGAAAATGGCTTTGCTCTATGTTTAGAGAGGCAGAACAAGCACAAAAATCATTCTGAACAGAAGGTAATTCACTGTATTTTTAATTACAAATTTTTTGTAATTAAAATGTGATTAATTGCAGTGTCCACATTGTATTATTAATAGCAGTATTCTTGTGCTAGTATTGGAATGATGGAGACTGCAGATTTTTTTTTTATATATACAGATTCAAGTTTAATTAATTCAAACAGCAAGACTATTCTGCTGTCATTTTTCTTAATATACTTTCCCCATTTACCCTTTTGATCATTCAAAAGAGCTTACGTTTTTTATCGGGAAACATAAAAACCTTTAAACGACTGTAAACGAAACAGAACTTCTCACATCTGTTACAGTTGGTGTTTTTTGTCAGCCCACTATTGTCTCATCACCTCAGAACTCTCCTTGAATTACTTGTAAACGTCTATGTGAAGCATTAAATGTATAAAAATGAGGAAGTGCACATTTCAAACTTTTATTATGATACAAGAGTGTGGAGATACTAAAGGGTACATTTATACATGCAACCAATTATGTGTGTGGGTAATGTCACTTGTAAGCTACTAATGTGGAAAGACTTGCACTGTAATTTAAACTAATTATTTACATTTGCCAACTAGTCAATTAACTCTATTGAGCAACATTTTTAGAATACGTTTTAACCAAATAAAGGTTGAAATAAAGTAAGTGTAGGGAGACTATTCATGATTTATTCTGATTAATCATTTCATCCCTATATGAATTTACTTGCAATTATTTATCTATTTATTGAGTCATGGTAAAATCTATCCCCACTTAACCATCTTTATATCTTCAGTTATTTATACAGATGTTTTAATGCTCTTACCTGCCCTCTGTGCATGTACAGTCTCACTGGTCAGGGAAAAGGCCAGGATCACCAAGACCAGGGTGATCCTTAGTCCCAGTCGTATTTCCATCTCGGCCTAGTTTCAGATCTGCTTTGTTTAGCCTATTACAACCATCAAGCTGTCCCGCCTGCGGAGAGGTCAGTGGAAACGTCAACCATCCATGCAGTCAATGGAGAGAACAGTCATTTTGGACAGTCAAGGTACAAAACATGATCTTAACTAAGAGTCCATGTGGTTGTAACAGAAATGTGAACTCTTTGAGACATGAAAGTAGAAATGAGTGAGGGTGTCTGGAGATAAATGAGTAAAATGGCACTTGGGTTTTCCACACTACAGGAATGTTAGAACAATTATTTTAAAGTGCATCAGACAAAAAGTCACTTGCGTAGTTTCATTCCCTCTGATGCACAATGGCTTTTCCATGTTTTCTTAGGTTTTATGTGGATTCTGGTGGGAAAACTGTTGCCTACCCAGGATGTTCTAATTGAAACGTTAGCTGAAAATACAGTTCTGGGCAGAGACAAGCCAATTGTCTCTCCAGAAAATAGCAGCCGCATCGACAGTGGCTGCCAGAGAATTTTGACTGTCTCCGCCTACAGGACACACAGGGTTTGCTGATGCAGCACCACCTGCTTGTTGCTTCAGTGGGCTCATCTATAACTCTGGGTGGCATTAAGAGAAAGCTGTCATCTAAACACAAGCCTATTTCTGCTCTCACTAAACACCGGTGGTTGTGATGTCTGCCATTAGGCCTGTGTGTGGATGGCTGCAGCCATAACATGGCTCATCCTGACTGTAGGTTGTTTGGACGCAGGGGGTTAGTGAGAGAGGCAAAGGAAACTTTGATCACTGCAACTGGGAAAACAGTCATCACTGTCTTTGTTCTCATGTCATTTCCCCCCTTGGTACAGTTCATAAGCTCTGCTATTTCATTTTATGACTTCTTATGATTTTGATCTCCAATGGAATCTAGAGCTACTCTTGAGTACAGCTTCTGTTGCTAGGAATCAAAAGGGAAAAAGTAAAGTGACATGTTTAATATATAGCAGTAATTTTTTATCAGTAACAAATCAGTCAGTCACTTTTTCCAATGCATACTAATATTTACAAACCTACTTTTTGGCCTGTATGTGTTACTGGACAAGACAGGTGTAAGTGTGAAATGGGTAAGAGTGCCGAGAGACATTTAGCAAATTGTCTGAGCTGACAGTCCATCTCACAACGCTGAGGCTTCAGCATGTGTGCAGCAACCTAGTCCGCCGGAGTATTGTGTAGCACTAAACCAGTGAGGAAAGAACTTGGATGAATTTGAACACATCCGCCGCTTAACTCCAACTGTTGCTACAGGATAGGTTGCTATATTTGGTGTTAATGACTAGACTTACTCAGACCTTCTTGGAAATGCTTCATGGACAATTCAAAGCAGTTGTGACAGACTGGGACTTGAGCTGACCCATATCCTATTGTAGTTTGTGAAATACAGAGACGTCATTATGTAGTGGTACTTTGGCCTCCAGGTACAAGTTTCCTTATCTGATTCCCACTGAACTATTTCTGCTCGTTGGTCTTATTTGGGGCTATAAAGGAACAGTGTAGGAACACCAGCCCAATGACTTTAATTGGTCAATTTGTGCAGTTAAGACATGACTAATTTAGCACACCCCTATGACAACAGGTTTATTCAGGCTTCTAATCCTGTCCTGAACTCTGATGTTTTGAATTTTATTTCACTAAGAAGAAGAGCATATCTTCACATCACTTAAAATATTTAATTATTGCCAATGTGATGTTGGTAAATAGGTATGTGACATGAAATAACTTACTTACTCACTTGTTGACTTCTTGTTATTTCTTGTGTCTAAATTTTGTATACTTAATCAGTTAGTTTTATTCTCTTTTTTCCAGACAGTTGCATTGGCATGTAATTCCATCTAATTACTTTTTGGGATAATCCAACTTACTTTCACTACCTTGACCCAAATTGAGTATTTACAAATAATTTTTAACTACACTATTTTCTTTTACACAAACATTATTGCGATTCTCTCATGGTCTAACTTATTTATTTATTTGCTGGCATGTTTCTCTTCCAGATTCCACAAAACCTGCTTGTGGAAGTTGCATTTGTAACATAATCTAACCATGTTTTTAACTAGATGTTGGGAATATTTTTTATACTTTAAGTTAAACAATTGCTACAGCACATCTGAAGCTAAAATCAAGCTGTCTTCTCTGTCACTATCCAAGGCCAGACCCCTTACAATCTGTGGGTCTGTATCACCTGGCCTGTTTCCACTTCCTGTCTCAATGATAGACCAGGGACTACAATGCTGATGTCTCTAACAGAAGCCCCACGTTTATCACGGCCAGAATGAGCAAAACAGAACAAGACTGGAAAAACAGAATAGGTAGACTGCTATTTGTTTTGAATGCATGCTAATTTTAAGAAGGGGAATTTGTCTTGCAAAAAAAACTTATTTGAGATTTTGAATTCTTCTTACCTGATTTCTAACCTGGAGGTTGTGTTTCTGCCTCCAGGAGTAATTCCGTGAATCAGCACCTGAGCAGCATCGTTAACAAAATGGCAATAATCCAGAAGTGATACCACCTCAAAAAATCATCCAAAATCCCAGTCAAAAAAATCAAATATAATCCAGTTTGACAATCCAGTGTTGAGTGTTGATCCTAAAAGTGAGGTGAGCTTCCAAGCCCTTGTGGATGTGTGGACAGAGGAGGAGGAACTGTGAATGTGGGAAGAGTGTAGGATTTCACTGAGAGGGGGACGAGGTGACTTGTACTGTTCTGCTGGGCTGTGCTGCTCTGAGCCACACAGCCAATTATAGAGGCAACTTTCAGGATATTTTTGTCTGAAAGAAAAGGCTCCCTTGGCAACGTGCCCCAACTGTTCGGGCCCTTGCCACTGGGAGAGCCACAGAGGAGCCGCCCTGGGGATGGTGTGGTGGGTTGGGTCGCGTAGCACACAGGCTGCCACACACTACAGAGAAAGGCTGTGATTAAGTTTGGGGAAATGATACAGAACGCTGGTGCTCTCTGGCTTGCAGGCCTGTGTCACGTATTATGTCGTAACGCAGAGGAACAGAAAGGCCCTGTGATCTGCATTTCCTCCCAAAGTGCTGTTTTGACAGCTTTACAATCATGTCGGCCATCAGATCTTTTAACAGGGACTTCTGAAATGCATGCTAGTTATGATTGTTTATATGGGGAATCAGGCCAGTGTTGTATACTACTCATGTAAGAACACAAATAAACTAAGGCTGCACAGATAGATACACAGTTAAAAGATGTTCTTGCATTGCCTGGAATTTACCACAGTGTGGCTTTAACTTCTCTATCAACATGGAGACAGGAAGGTGTTGCCAACAGGCAGGTCTGGACTGGGACAAAAAAAATGGCCCTGGCATTTTTGGCTTAGACCGGCCCCTCATAATTAGTCCTGGTTTAGTCCTGGTTTAGTCCTGGTTCAGTCCTGATTTAGTCCTGGTTCAGACCTGATTTAGTCCTGATTTAGATGTAATTAGTCCTGGTTTAGTCCTGGTTCAATCCTGGTTTAGTCCTGATTTAGTCCTGATTTAGACCTGATTTAGTCCTGATTTAGACCTGATTTAGTCCTGGTTCAGACCTGATTTAGTCCTGATTTAGATGTAATTAGTCCTGGTTCAGTCCTGATTTAGCCCTGGTTTAGTCCTGATTCAGACCTGATTTAGTCCTGGTTCAGACCTGATTTAGTCCTGGTTCAGACCTGATTTAGTCCTGGTTTAGTCCTGGTTCAGACCTGATTTAATCCTGATTTAGACCTGGTTTAGTCCTGGTTCAGACCTGGTGTAGTCCTAGTTCAGTCCTAAATTGTGGGTCTCCAAGTAAAAAAAAAAAAAAAAAAAAAAAAAAAGAAGGGCATCGGCCCCTAGGACTGTCGGCCCACCGGAAAAATGCCCGGTATGCCCGATTACCAGTCCAGGCCTGCCAACAGGCCTAGTTACAGATCAGATATGTGGAGAGTTGGCTTCAGTCACAGTAAAAATGCATGTTTTCAAGGTATTTCGTGCAGTTGTAATTAAATAAATGTTAGATACATTCCATAATGCACTTTTCATTTGTTAACGCATTCATTCTATTTGAATATAAACTTTTAAAACTGATATTCATGATCATTTTATTGTAACTATTGTGCAATTAATGTTCATTCTTTGAGTTATTTAATTTGACTTTACAATACCCAAGTAAACCAAGTATAGAGTTCAAAAGGATACCAAATATGCAACATCCTAGAACCAGAAATTTAGTAGTAGTACAGTAGTATACTACTATTTAGGATTTAGTAGTATTGTTTTTTTAAGTTAGAAAAATCCCTTATCCCCATTCACTATTTTATTATGATTTGATTTAGATATAAACCTCTAAACTGAACATTAAACCATTCTTTCCAAGACACGCAGGAAAGAGCTGCAACAGACTGGGAGATCTGTGATATGTAAACAAATGTAAGCCATCAGAGACACAACATGCATCCATATCCAGGCTTTAGCAGATCTGCCACTAACATCTTGTGCCAGATCCTCTAGAAACCAACAGATGGTTCAAGGTTTGTAGTGCCAACAGGGAGAACTGCTCAAATACTAAGTGGTAATAATGTTATGGTCCATCATTATGTTTTTCAATTTGTGGCAAAATCTAGTCTGGAACTAGGCAGGCTTCTTGTTTATTGTACATTTTTACACTTGTACATCTTCAGAGTAGTGCTTGATCCACTGTGCTACGGTTGTGTCTTCTAGGATGCTATAGAATGAATGATTGATTTCTAATTGCAACTCATTTTCCAATCAGCTGAAACTTAATTAATGCGTGAGAGTGTAAGAGCTATTCACAATCATCCTGACTTTCTCCTGATGGGGATAAAAAAATGTAATTACTTAGCGATCAATTTATCCATCACTAATTCTACTTGACTTATGCAATTAAATGATTTTTTTTACTTAAAACCACCCATTGCACTGAAAAACACAGACATATGTGTGAACAGGCTTGCGTTTTCAGAAACCTGACTCTTAGTTGGCCTGGAGGGGGGCCTGCACTTGCTTGTCTCCATGGAAATGTTTCTTAGGTTTTATGTCATCATGTGGAATATTACAACCAATCCCCACAGAGAATGTTCTAAAGCAGGGGTCTCCAACCTTTTTGGTAATCAGCATTTAATTAATACAATTTTAGTTGTTGAACACAGTGCGTATAAATCAAAAACCTCTTGGGAAGCTACTTGGAAGGGGGTGGAGAGCTGCTGGCAGTCCCCGGGGACAGGTTCGAGACCGCCGTTCTAAAGTATGATTTTAACTTGATGTGCCTCATCCTGAAAGTTGCATGGTGTTACTTGAAAATGTGTGTTTATATTCAGTGTTGGGCAAGTTACTCAAAAACTGTAATGCACTACTTATTACTTGTTACTGTCATTTTAAAGTAATGCCTTACATTACAATATTATTCTAAATACAAAGTAAGGCATTACACTACTTTTGCATTACTTTAGTTACTCTCGCCAGAATGACTGGAAATAAGGATTTGGCATTCTACAGTGCAAATCTCTCATGTGTCATGACTTTCACCTGCCTCCAGGAGGTTTTGGGAGCCTGCAGACTGAAAACCAACATGTTCAGTAATTGCTTCTTAGCCGCTTACAATACCAAAAGATAAATCGTCCTTTCCCTTCTTGCCACACCTTACCATGCACTCCAGCACCTGTTCACTGCCATCCTCTTCAATTCTGTAGCAAATGGCATTTTCACATTTGGTATACACATCTGTGAATATAGCCCATATGTATAGCTATTAAGATAGTTCCAGCTGTATTGCCCTCTAGGAGCTAGCACTATCCGATTCTTCTGGTTCTGTCATCCTTTGTCAGTCTGCCAGTTCGAGACGAAGTAAAAGGAAATGGAATGTTCTGCGTGGACTTATCAGATTCAGTAGCTGATCTCACGGTGATCCGCGAACTTTGTATGAAGAAAACGCAAAACCCACAAAAACAAAGCAGGTTAAAAATGCATTGTAATGTGCATTACTGGCATTGTAACGAGTAATATATTACCGATTTTCTTCCCTGTAATGCGTTACATTACTGCGTTACACCAAAAAGTAATGCATTACAGTAATTAATTACTTTTGTAACGAGTTACTCCCAACACTGTCTATATTACACACAGTTGGAACAATCTTGTGTTTGAGGTTCTACATTCTCTGAGAGGTTCTAGACCCACTTTATAATAGTGAGTATTGATATTGAAAAAACCTAGTAGAAAGAATTAACTCGCATTTCCTATACAACTGCTGGCACGCATCCATTTCCGTGTGATACATGTGAGGATGTTATGGTGGTAAACATAGGCCTGTAGTTCACATTGCAGAGCTGGGCTGATGTTCTTATCATGTGTGTCAAGCTTGTTTGCAGAGGAAAAAGCAGCGGTGAGCTTGTGTGTCAGCGTGCTACATCCTGCCTCTGGGTTTGTCCTCCTCAACATCGCTGCTCTCAGCCTGGTCTATCTTACAAGCATTCCCACAGCTGCAATGGTAATAAGAGCAGTCAGTTTGCTAACAATTTGACAGTGATAGATAATGTAAAGATTAGTTTATCTTGTCTTATTGATACTTTGCACTGACATCACGCTGAGGGTGTTCTACATGCATCTCTATGGTGGAATGTTTAGTGTTGAGTTCCCATGGTGGCACAATGTACACATTAACAATCATAGACAAAAAACTGTTTTAAGATTGTCTGAAAACTTAAGAAAAAAAAAACACAAAATAGATTTAAACACATTTTCAGGAACCTGGGGTCAATACGTTCATGGTCCTGTTTAGGAGTTTGATTTTCAACAAAAATGGCGAGTGATTAACTGAAACAACTGTTGGCTAATGGTAGGTCGTGTAATTTTATGTGTAATAGATGTGTCCAGCTAAGTCACTTCTTTATGGTCAAATTGTGTTTAAAGAACTTGAGTAACAGAGCTTCAGACAGAGCAGTTTTTAATTCAAGTATGTCATGCATTTCAAAACATGTTTGTAGAAGTTTAAACTGCACACACAAGATGTTTTTATGAAAAGACAGGTTATTTTATTATTTGCAGCTTTTTGCTCAAATTGTGATTTTGATTCAAGTACATTTAATTCCATCCGTCCATTTTCCACTTATCTGGGGCCGGGTCACGGGAAAACAGTCTAAGCAGGGACGCCCAGACTTCCTTCACACCGGACACTTTCTCCAGCTCCTCCAGAATTAAAGTGTACATTTAACTGTACAGCCCTAATAACAAGTGGGGTGTTGGCCAGTTAAAATATAGTCACAAATAATCACAATAAGCTAATAATCTGTATTATTTTGTCAAATAAGCAGTAAACAGATTGAGAGTGACATGCTCCATTAATGTCTATTTGCAAAGGGAGAAATTACAGGTTTGGAATGTTGTTTAACCATTTACACCTCAATCTTTTCTAAATTAATATTCTGTATTCCAGTGGTTGTCTGCTGTTTCCACCCTTGGTTTATTCTTGGTTTAGTCCTAATTCAATCCTTGTTTGATCATGGTTTGGTTAATGATCAGTGAAAATGTTCCTCAAAACTTTCAAGGACATGAAAGTTACCTTGAGCGTTGGGCTCTGAGCTAAAAAAAACAAATAAAATGATATCACCAAAGCAAAAATGTATTGTTCATCATCATAGATCATTTTATGCCTTTTATTTTGTACATGTGAGCTATTAGTGTGTACGTTTGAGTAGGTCCAAGCACTTTTCTTCAAATTGAGTAAGCACTTTCTTGGTGATTCACTATACAGTGCCGTGAAAAAGTATTTGCCCCCTTCCTGATTTCTGTGTTTTTTGCATATTTATCACTCAAAACATTGTCAGATCATCAAACCAATTTTAATATCACACAGAAACAACCCAAGGAAAGACAAAATTCAGTTTTTGAATGATGATTCCATTTATTAGTGCACAAAAAAAATCTAAACCTATCTGGCCCTATGTGAAAAAGTAATTGCCCCCCCTTGTTAAATCACAAACTAACTGTGACTAACCACAGTTTTGAGAAAACTTAGTTCAGTTCTACATGCCACACCCACACCTGATTGTCACCACCTGTGTTGAATCAAGAAATCACTTAAATAGTTCCTGTCAAACAAAGTGAAGTTGGCTACAACATCTCAAGAACAAACACATCATGCCACGATCCAAAGAAATTCAAGAACAAATGAGAAAAAAAGTGATAGAAGTCTATAATTCAGGAAAAGGTTACAAAGCCATTCCCAAAGCTCTGGGGCTCCAGCGAACCACTGTCAGAGCCATTATTCAAAAATGGAGGAAACTGGGAACAGTTGCAACCCTTCCCAGGAGTGGTCGACCAACTAAGATTACTCCAAGAGTGCGACGACGGCTCATTCAGGAAGTCACAAAAGAACCTAGACGCACATCGAAAGAACTACAGGCCTCGTTGGCCTCAGTTAAGGTCAGTGTTCATGACTCCACCATTAGAAAAACACTGGCCAAAAATGGCATCCATGGAAGAGTTCCCAGGAGAAAACCACTGCTTTCACAAAAGAACACAACGGCTCGTCTCACCTTTGCCAAAAAGCACCTTGATGACCCTCAAGACTTTTGGAGAAACATTTTGTGGACCGATGAGTCTAAAATTGAACTTTTTGGAAGGTCTGCAGCCCGTTTCATCTGGCGTAAAAATGGCACAGCATTTGATAAAAAGAACATGGTGCCCACAGTAAAGCATGGTGGTGGCAGTGTGATGGTCTGGGCCTGCTTTGCTGCCTCAGGACCAGGACAACTTGCTGTGATTGACGGAAAAATGAATTCTGCTGTTTACCAGAAGATCCTGAAGGAGAATGTCCGGCCATCAGTTCGTGCCCTCAAACTCAAGCGCTCTTGGATCATGCAACAGGACAATGATCCAAAACACACCAGCAAGTCCACCTCTGAATGGCTCAAAGAAAACAAAATTAAGGTTTTGGAGTGGCCAAGTCAAAGTCCGGATTTAAATCCGATTGAGATGCTGTGGTGTGACCTTAAACGGGCAGTTCATACAAGAAAACCCTCCAATATGGCAGAATTGAAACAATTCTGCATAGAAGAGTGGGCCAAAATCCCTCCCCAGCGGTGTGAAAGACTCATCACCAATTATCGCAAACGTTTGGTTACAGTTATTGCTGTCAAAGGAGGCTCAACTGGCTATTAGATTAAGGGGGCAATTACTTTTTCACATAGGGCCAGATAGGTTTAGATTTTTTTTGTGCACTAATAAATGGAATCATCATTCAAAAACTGAATTTTGTCTTTCCTTGGGTTGTTTCTGTGTGATATTAAAATTGGTTTGATGATCTGACAATGTTTTGAGTGATAAATATGCAAAAAACACAGAAATCAGGAAGGGGGCAAATACTTTTTCACGGCACTGTATATTTAGCTGCGACCTGAACCTTGTATTCTCTGAAAGCCCCTATAACACAGTGTCAATATTTGAATGCCATGGACAGCAAACACCATAGCCATTATAGCAGGCCTATTTACAGTGCCTTTGTAGCCAAGGAAAGTGAGCAGGGGCCGCGCTATGTATAGGCCCGATGTGAAGTGGAAGGGAAGTGCACTGACAACCACAGGCAGATTCTGTCCTGACCGATGGAGGCAGTCTTGGGGACCGTCTGTCGCCTGGTGTCTGGGAGCCAAAGAGGTGACCAACCTGGAGGGTGGCTAAGAAGCTAGCATAGTGTTAGAGTTAGCCATCTGTTATCAACACTGACAGCCAGCTTTCAGTTGTTATAAAACACTGATGTGTGTAGAATCTCTCAGTCGTCCAGGTAGAATGCATGGCAAAAGGAGAAATGCAGTTCCACCTAAAAGCCACAGGCCACTCCTTTGAGGACAGTGAGGTACAGATCTTAGCCAGAGAAAAGAACGGGTTTGAGAGGGGAGTTAAAGAGGCTATTTTTGTCAAGAAAGAGAATCCTTCCTTGAACAGAAATGGAGGTCTCAAACATCATTTGTCTCCCATCTATAACTCTATCCTCAAACATAATTATCACAACAAACAAAGAAAACAATAGGTTTAGCCAGGTCTGGTCCAGAGGTGTGAAAACACCCATTATGGCCCTGAACGGTTCTGCCAGCAAGACCCCACACTCCACTCCCACTGCATATTTAACAGGCTCACCTAACTAACAGAAACTGCAAACAAATAGGTGTGGCGGTCTCAGAGTAATTTCATTGTAGCTCCTCCCTTCAGGAAGATATAGGCAGTGTCCTCCAGCGTCTGACCAGAACTGAAGAAGCAACTTGGATGAGCTGCGAAAGGTATTCGACCAGTGTTGTATAGTAACGAAGTAATAATACTTCACTACTGTACTTAAGTACATTTTGGGAGACTTTGTACTTTACTTGAGTTTAAAAAAAAAATGATAACTTTTACTTTTACTTCACTACATTTCCGAATTTAATTGCATACTTTTACTCCAATATATTTTCAATGTGCCGTTTAGTTACTCGTTACAAAAAAAAACCTCTACTGACTGCAAGGAAGTCAGGATGTGCCTGGGCTTGTTCGCTACTTGCGCATGACAATCAGCCTACACCTGTAGGTTTCATGCAGCTAGTTTAATCAATCAACATCCCTGATGGAAGAGGAGACAGCATCCACGTCGGCTACAAATGAAGGGGGACCTGACGATGAGCATCCCTGGCCGTACTTAAACACAATGTTCTCTTACGCTGATATGAAGGATTCGTCCTATCGAATGAAGTGCCTCTTGTGCCTTCCAAGAAACGTGGAAATCCTATCTTACAGAAACTCCCCGTCCAACCTCAAGAAACACATCGAGGTAAGTTCTAGATTAATGAAATTGTTAGCGTCTATATTCCAATTTCAGTAACCATAGCATGGACATTCTAGACACCGTTGTGAAACCTTGAGCATAACATGTAGAAATTAACTTTGTGTGACATTGTTTCGGTTACACAAAGCGTATTTGACGATGTTGGAGCTAACAGGCTACCTAGCTTTTTCGGCTCAAGGGAAGGCATAGCTGTAGGCTAAGTGTAACGAATGAGAAAGAGCACACGAGTTCAAAAAGACAAAAAATAACATTAACATGTGCCTACTTTTAAAAATGTAAACAAGCGCTGTGTGTTTGTGCTATCTAAGTAACAAAGCGAGGGTTAGCTTCAGACTGCCTTTGCGTGATACTTTTACTTGTACTTTTAATCACATTACTTGAGTACATTTATTTTTACATTACTTGTCGTACTTAAGTACAAGAAGTTCCAGATACTTTAAGACTTTTACTCAAGTAACATTTCAGTCAGTGACTTCGACTTTTACCAAAGTCATTTTTGGGAGGGGTACCTATACGTTTACTTGAGTTTGATTTTCCAGTACTTTATACAACACTGTATTCGACCAAATAAACTTTTGTCCAGTGGACAAATTGAATTTCTTCTTTTGCCATAAAACATGGATGTTGACCCAAAAGAAAACCAAAACTCAAGTAAGATTAAGAGGTTTATTGTACAGATGGATATATGGTAATAGGCAAAGGGGTCCAGTAGAGGCAGACGGGCACTAGGCAGGGGGGTCTGGAGGAACACGAGCCATGAGATGAAGAGGGGAGTCGAGAAGGGAGATCCAGGGAGCCCTGGGAGTAGAAAAAACAAAAATTACAAAGGTCCAGGAACAAACACAAAACAGTTTTCAAAGCATGAAGGCTGTTTGTGAAGCGTGGGCCATGAGCTAGTTAACGATGAGGTAAAACTGAGGAAATGGCCAAGAGTGGAGGAAGAACCGGGCTGATATAGTCAGGAATAGACAGGATTGGACAGATTTGGATGACAAGGAGACTGTAACTGGTATAAGGCGACTCCTCCCAGGCAGGTGAGACAGACAAACACAGAAGGGAGAGGGAAAGGGAGAGACTGGAGGATCATGACATCAATCATTAAAAGCTTCCAATAAACTTCCAAATATTCACAATTCATTTTAAGTAAATTGGTATACCAACAGTGTCTACCTCACTGTAGAGGACACTGCAGATTTTTCAACTTGGAAAATAAAATAATTAGAAAATGTCAGTGATTATATTGTAATGACTCCAGGCTTCTCTTAGTCACCAATCAACTTTATTGAACAGAAGTTCGGGCTCACTCCATTCACAGTTCAACACATGCAACAGCGCAACTCCTCACACACGCCCCGCACCTGTCCCACGCATGCGCCCAACAGCCAACCCCTTAAAGGCACAGGCACAATTAACCCAGGTCATTACACTGCCCCCCCCTTTATGAAGCCCCTCGCCCTCGAGGGGACATACAAAAGTCATTAAACCGTGGTGGTCTCCGCCGCTGTCTTAGCGGCCTGCTTGGGCCTGGCCCCGGACTGCCTGGCAATGACCCCGGAGGACGAACAGGGAGCTCTGGGGAAGTGTCAGTGTCATTAGGGCTGGCGGGCTGAGAAAAGGGCCCCCCAGCAGCCGAGTCCGCAGGAAGGCCAGGGTCCGCCCGCAAACTGGACCCCAGCTCACACAATGGAACAGCATTCCCCCTGTAAGGCGCTAATCTGTCCCGGTGCAGAACTACCTTCCTGCCCCTAGGCGGAACCTGAACCCTATAGACCACCTCGCCCACCCGCTCAATGACCCTACAAGGGCCATCCCAGTGGGAGTCCAATTTGGGGCTCCTGCCCTTTTCCGCTTGGGAGTGTACACCCAGACCAGGTCCCCGGCCCGAAAGTCTCTGCCCCTGCTCCTCACATCATAATTCCTCTTTTGCGACATGCCAGCCTTCTCTAGCTGGTCTCTGGCAAAGGCATGAGCCTTTTCGAGTCTATCCTGCAGCTTCCGGGCATACTCCGGCCCCGGTGGATGTTCAGCGTCAGGTGGCCTACCAAATGCCAACTGAGCGGGCGTCCGGATCTCCCTGCCTAGCATCAGCAGGGCAGGTGTGCAGTAGGTGGAGCTTTGAACAGCTGAACGGTAGGCCATTAAAACAAGCGGGATGTGCCTGTCCCAATCCCGCTGGTGGTCTGCTGTGAGGATGGCTAGCTGCTGTCGCATGGTTAAATTAAACCGCTCCACTAGGCCATCGCTTTGTGGATGTAACGGTGTTGTGCGTGTTTTGTTCATGCCCAAGCGCTCACACATGGCAGCAAAGACCCTCGACTCAAAATTGCGACCCTGGTCGCTGTGGATGACCTCTCTGCTGCCCCGAACCGGCTAAACATGCCCTCTATAAGTGCGTCAGCTACCGTTTCAGCGTCCTGGTCTGGCAGAGCGTAGGCCTCCGGCCATTTAGTGAAGTAGTCCATCGCGCACAGCACATACTTGTTTCCCCTGTCTGTTTCAGGGAACGGGCCCATTACATCCACCCCCACCCTTTCCATAGGCGCCCCAGATGCTTGTTGTTGCAGGGGAGCGCGAGATTGGTCCAGGGGCCCTTTATGCGCTGCACACGCATCACAACGCCTACAAAAATCCTCAACATCCCGGCGGTGCTGACCCCAATAGAACCCCTGGCGTAGCCGGTGGAGAGTTTTGGAGTTCCCAAAGTGACCCGAGCCAGAGCCCCCATGGCAGGCCTCCAGCACAGCTTCTCTGAGGCACGCCGGCACCACGACCTGCCACCTCTCTTCTCCCGTAGCTGGCTCCTTCCAGGCACGCTGCAGCACTCCCTCAGACAGGCGCAGCACATTGAATTTACTCCACAAGCCTTTGGCGGCCAACGACAGTCCTGATACAGCCTCCCAGGGTGGTCTCTGCCCGCTGAGAACCCACTGACGCACTGGCCTCAAGTCCCTGTCCTCCTCTTGACGGGCCACCCACTCAGCGGCGTCCACCACCTGTAGTGTACAGCAGGTGGGTTCCGCAACACTCCCCTCACCCCGCAGCTCTCTCTCTCTGGCATCTCTCCTGTCACAGTAGCTACAGCCTTCCACCGCACATGGGCGCCTGGACAGGGCATCAGCATTGGCATGCTGAGCCCCTGGCCTATGCACTACTGCGAAGTGGAAAGACTGCAGCTCCTCCAGCCAGCGAGCTACCTGTCCCTCCGGCTCACGGAAGGACATCAGCCACTGGAGCGCGGCGTGGTCTGTCCTGATGGTGAAAGGCACCCCACAGAGGTAGTACTTGAAGTGCCGGGCAGCCGTGACAACAGCCAACAGCTCACGCCTTGTCACGCAGTAACGCCGCTCACTTTTATTGAAGATGCGGCTGAAGTATGCCACCACTCGTTCCCCGTCAGGCCCTGCCTGTGACAGCACTGCGCCCATGCCAACATTGCTGGCGTCTGTGTCCAGCAAAAAAGGTAAGGCCGGGTCTGGGGGAAGGAGAACCGGCGTGCGCGTGAGGGCCTGTTGTAGTTTGGTAAATGCCTGCTGGCATTCCACTGACCATGTGAAAGGTTGGTTTTTCTGGAGCAGGCGGAAAAGCGGTGCCCCGATGCAGGAGAATCCTTTAACGAACTTCCTATAGTAAGAGGCTAGTCCCAAAACCTTTCAGCTCTCTCTGGTTGTTGGGGACAGGCCAGTCTCTGATGGTCCTAGCTTTCTCTTCAAGCGTGCTAATCCCCTCGCTGCTCACTCTATGGCCGAGGAACTCGACCTCTCTCTGCATAAAGTGGCATTTCTCAGGGTGCAGTTTAAGCCCCGCCCCGGCTATTCTCTCCAGCACCAGCCTCAGGGAACCCAGCGCAGCTGAGAAGGATTTCCCATGGACCAGGACATCGTCCAGGTACACGAGGCACTCTTGGCGGGGGACGCCAGCCAGCACATTTTCCATGAGTCTCTCAAATGTCCCTGGGGCATTGCACAGTCCAAAACTCAGGACTTTGAATTGCCAGTGCCCCCTTCCAGTGCTGAACGCCGTCTTAGGTCTCGACTCCGGAGACAGAGGGACCTGCCAATACCCGCTCCGCAAGTCGAGTGATGAAAACCACGAGGAGCCTGAGACCAGGTCCAGTGTTTCATCAACCCGAGGGATGGGGTAGCAGTCTTTCCTTGTCACCTTATTCAGTGGTCTATAATCCACACAAAATCTCCACCTTGGGCTGTTTTTCCTGGGGACCATGACCACGCCCGAAGACCATGGGCTGTTGGAGGGTTCGATGATGCCTGCCTTGAGCATGGCACGGACTTCCTGATCAGCAGCCTCCTGCTGTATCAAGGGTAACCGACGAGGGCGCACTTTGATGGGGTGTGCCCCGCCAGTGTCAATGTGGTGTTCCACTAAATGTGTGAGCCCCACCTCATCATCGTTTAGGGCGAAGACTTCCCTAAATTCCCACAGCAGTTCCCACAAGTTCATTTGCTGTTGGTCATCCAGACCGACACAGTTTTTGCTCCAAATGTTCCTAATTGCCTCTAATCGATCCTCTTTGCCCATAGCCTGTTGAAGCGGAGCCCCGGGTGACACGGGCGGGTTTGTCTGTCCCGTCCGTGCATCAGGGCCCGTTACTTCAGAGTGTGCAGTCAAGCTGCAAGTGGGCAAAACTTGCATCACTTGCTGTGAGGGGGAGGTCAACTGAACACATTGCCCGTTAGGTAGAGCTAACACCCCAGACCCCAGGTTTAACGAGCACCCCGTGAGTCTCAGAAAATCAAGGCCAAGAATGCATGGATCACGCACCTCCGCCACCCAAGCTACAAACGTCACTGCTAAACCCCCCAATGTGAACACAAAAGTCCCCCTACCTCTCATTGAGGCAGTCTGTCCCGTAACGGTTTGCAGCTTTACAGAGGTCTCTTCTAAGACGGTCCCTGCTGGAACAACGTCAGGCCTCACTAACGTAGCGGTGGACCCTGTATCCACCAGGGCTGAGCATGACACATTGCCCACTAGCACTGGAACATGGCACAAATTACCCACTTCCGTCCAGCCCACTGTTACAACAGGGCCCGTCTGTGTGACCACATTCCTGCACTCCCCCCCATCAGATGAAAACTGCAGTCCCCTGTGAGCAGCTGAAGGGGTCCGTGGTATCGGGGCTACCCGGACCCCGGTCTCGTTTCCCCGCCGGCCCCTCACTGCAGGACAGCGGCGCAGCAGGTGGCCATGCTGGCCACACCCCCAGCACGCGATGGGGCGGCGCCTGGTGTCGTCCTCGGGGAGCGCGCTGCTGGGGCTCGCACGGCACGCACCAACTCGTCCACCCACGCAGGCCTCTGGTCTTCCATCTCCGTCGTCGTAGCAACCATGACTGCAGCCGATGTCGATTGCCTTGCAGCACAGACTGCCGTCTCCCTCTCAATGGCCAGCACAAGTGCTGCATCCAAGTCCGCTGGGTGGGCAAACTGCACATGCAGGCGCAGTTTGTCCGGTGTCAGGGCTTGGACAAACTGGTCACGGGCTAGCTCGCTCTGGATGGCGGGTGGCATGTCAGCATAAGCACGCCTGCTGAGGCTTTCAATGTCATAAGCTAGGATGCGAAGGGGCTCCCCGGCTGTCTGACGCGATGCTTGAACTCACAGCGCAAAGAGTCTTTTATATTAGATTCTCCAAAACGCCTCTGCAGCGCCCCCACCAGTGTCTTATAGTCACCTCTCTCCTCCGGGCTCAAGAGCAGCAAGCATGCTGAAGCGTCCTCTGTCAGTGATAGCGCTAGCTGAAGGGCCCTTGTAGCATCTGACCAGTGAGCAGCTGAAGCTAAAAGTTCAAACTGAGCCCGATAGGCTTCCCAGCTACCTTTCCCGTTGAATTTCGGCGTCTTTGGGCTGGCGGGAGCGCACTGCAGGGCGCCGCCATCTTTGTTCGCCTCGGCGCGCACCACGCCGCTGTAACGCCGGTCTGACGTCCTCTCCTCGGGCTGCACGTGGCGCGAAGCTGCAGCATCAGAACCCCGATAAAAAAGTTCATCAGTCCCGCGTGATAATCCCTGGAACTCCGGTAGAGTGTACTCATCTGTTGTCTCCATCTTAACACTCGGTCGCGTGCTCGTGTAGTCATCCATAACGCTCACGTCAGTCAGGAACAGCAAAGTCAAAGCGGGAGCCGAATTCCGATCTTCTGACACCAATGTAATGACTCCAGGCTTCTCTTAGTCACCAATCAACTTTATTGAACAGAAGTTCGGGCTCACTCCATTCACAGTTCAACACATGCAACAGCGCAACTCCTCACACACGCCCCGCACCTGTCCCACGCATGCGCCCAACAGCCAACACCTTAAAGGCACAGGCACAATTAACCCAGGTCATTACAATATTATCATGTGTGTCAAGCTTGTTTGCAGAGGAAAAAGCAGCGGTGAGTTTGTGTGTCAGCGTGCTACATCCTGCCTCTGGGTTTGTCCTCCTCAACATCGCTGCTCTCAGCCTGGTCTATCTTACAAGCATTCCCACAGCTGCAATGGTAATAAGAGCAGTCAGTTTGCTAACAATTTGACAGTGATAGATCATGTAAAGATTAGTTTATCTTGTCTTATTGATACTTTGCACTGACGCTGAGGGTGTTCTACATGCATCTCTGTGGTGGAATGTTTAGTGTTGAGTTCCCATGGTGGCATAATGTACACATCAATCATAGACAAAAAACTGTTTTAAGATTGTCTGAAAACTTAAGAAAAAAAAAACACAAAATAGATTTAAACACATTTTCAGGAACCTGGGGTCAATACGTTCATGGTCCTGTTTAGGAGTTTGATTTTCAACAAAAATGGCGAGTGATTAACTGAAACAACTGTTGGCTAATGCTAGGTCGTGATTATATTATAAACAGTGTTGGGCAAGTTATTCAAAAACTGTAATGCACTACTTATTACTTGTTACTGTCATTTTAAAGTAATGTCTTACATTACAATATTACTCTAAATAAAAAGTAAGGCTGTACACTACTTTTGCATTACTTTAGTTACTCTCGCCAAAATGACTGGAAATAAGGATTTGGCATCTACAGTGCAAATCTCTCATGTGTCATGACTTTCACCTGGGTTGTATCGTTCCTTGTCCCATCCCCTCCTTTCCTGACTAATTTCGTGGTGCTATGGCACCTCTGCAAGTGCTTCGTCAAATTGCTTGTACTGCATTTCGACGTGGAAAAAGGTTTGGGATTCACACACAGTGTGCATTTAACTAAAATGTTCTTGGAGTTCTTATTTTAAACGAAGTGAAAGTAGTGGGCGTATGCCCATCTTGAAAAGGAGCTAGCACTATCCGATTCTTCTGGTTCTGTCATCCTTTGTCAGTCTGCCAGTTCGAGACGAAGTAAAAGGAAATGGAATGGTCTGTGCGGACTTTTATATCACTAGCTGATCTCGCGGAACTTTGTATGAAATGTAACATTCTGCGTGGACTTATCAGATTCAGTAGCTGATCTCGTGGTGATCCGCGAACTTTGTATGAAGAAAACGCAAAACCCACAAAAACAAAGCAGGTTACAAATGCATTGTAATGTGCATTACTGGCATTGTAACGAGTAATATATTACCAATTTTCTTCCCTGTAATGCGTTACATTACTGTGTTACACCAAAAAGTAATGCATTACAGTAATTAATTACTTTTGTAACGAGTTACTCCCAACACTGATTATAAATCTCTTTTATTGTTTTCGTGTCCTGCGTTTAAGATGGTAAAAACGTCATGAAGTTTGTATATTCATAATGTGAATAATGTATTAGACTTCTATGCAGTGTTCACTTCTAACACAATATATTTAGACCACAGTGTTACTTTATAGTTTTGTAAATGCTATATTCACCAAAAACAAAACAGATCGGTGTTTTTGGCGCCAAGCCCCCACTTAATCTAAAACCTCTTCTGGCATGTTTTTAATGAGGAATCATAACAGCTCCAATAAGTCCATTTTGCATAACACACCCTCTTTAAGTTAGACCCAAATATGTCTATGCATCATTATAAAGTATTGAATAAACATGACGTTGCTGATATTTACATCTGTCAGTAACTAATATGTGGATTATTTTTCATTTACCCTCACTTTTCATTTACAAAGAAGCTAATCATTTAAAAAGGTTTCTATTGATTCAGTTCTTGGCTCTCTGCTGCAGTACCCAGCTCAGCTCTCGGTGTTCCCTTCCCTTAAGACAAGTACATATGAAAAAAACATCTGGCTGCTACAGCAAGTTCAAATTTAACAAAGAGAAAGTCAGTGACCCATGCAGGAAATGTAGTATTTTCTGTTAAGTTTGAGCTTTCTCAAGAAATGGCTCCTTCATTGTAAAGTATCTTACATGACTTTCTTCTTATTTGATGTTGAGGTTACGGTGAGCTGGAATTTACAACCCCATGAGCCCCTAGGGGCCTGTGGATGCTGTTAGTTGCTGAACTTATACAAGAAGGTGGACTCAGGACACTACCCTGGAAAAAACATGAGGCAGTTGGAGATTGAATCCACAATAGCTGTGAGCCTGGAGCTAACCATGCACCTGCTTCTTTATACAATTATTATTTAGAACATGTATGTTATTTTAGCAATCCATAAATCAATGTTACATATATTTCAAACTGCTTACACATCAGGCTTACCTTATGGATTCCTTCATTTTGGATTCGAAGTCTGTGTGATGTGCCAGACACTTCACTTTAGACTGAGGCTGCCGTGGTAATTGAATCAGAGCACACTGTACTGAGGGATAGCTTTTGGAAATGGGGCATACATGCTCCATAACTTTCAGTGACCTGGCATCCACTTTATGAAATGCTATAACTTTAATTATTTATTGCTATTTTTGGAATTGACAAACCATGGCGGTCCATAAATCAATGTGATTACTCTCTGGCATTTAGCCATGGATGGTGTTTGACTAAGTAGAGTGCCATTGTGTTGTTTTTCCTGCTAAATGAAGTGATTTTGCCGTTAACGGGAAAAAGTCATTGAATAAATGTTTCATAGAACAAGAACAGAATTGGCAAACACAAGCAGAGTCAAGAACAAAAATGAGAGGTTGACAGGGAGCTTGACCTTAAGCTTTATTTGCAAGTGCACAGTCAGTGTTGCAGTATAGCACAGATCCGTTTTATAGATGCCCAGTGAATAAAAACATCAAATGGTTTTAAGTTGCTTTACTGAACTGCATTACCCATTTGTAGTACAACGTACAAACAGTTCTAAGAACTAGGTAGACAGATTTAAAGACCTACTTTCAAGGTTTGAAAATCAGGTACCTCAGCTTTAATAGGCTATTACTCTATTTTACACGTTTTCACTGCTAGCTTAAAATTCTTAGAATTGCATTTTGTAAAGATAATTCAATATTCCAACATTTTCTTATGACTGAATCTGTTAAGGCTTTGTGATCAAAGATGCAAATAATTGTATTTCTTTAATTATTAATTTATCATAATTTTATCACTTGGTAAGATATCAATCATAAATTACATAAATCATAAATTACAAAACCTTCTTAGAAAGAAAGTGCAAATCAAAGTAACAGTATAGTCTACTGTAGTCCATTCTTTTAGTTAGAGCATTATGGCCCTGGCATTATGTAATAGTGCAAATAAAAGTAATTTGGCATAAATAATATGCTAACCCCAAAAGAGATTGAATCATTATTGATTTTTTTACATTATTATTATTATTTGCAAGAAGATTAACACATTTATTTTGCACTGTGTGTGTGTGTCTGTGTGTGTGTATGTGCGTGTGTGCATGCTTGCGTGCACCTGTGTGCGCGCGCCTGTGTGCGTGTACATGCGCATGTGTGTGTGTGTGTGTGTGCGTGTACATGCGCATGTGTGTGTGTGTGTGTGCGCGCGCCTGTGTGCGTGTACATGCGCATGTGTGTGTGTCTGTGTCTGTGCGCCCGCCCGTGTGCGTGTACATGCGCGTGTGTGTGTGTGTGTGTGTGTGCGCGCGCCTGTGTGCGTGTACATGCGCATGTGTGTGTGTGTGTGTGTGTGTGTGTGTGTGCGCGCGCCTGTGTGCGTGTACATGCGCATGTGTGTGTGTGTGTGTGTGTGTGTGCGCCCGCCTGTGTGCGTGTACATGCGCATGTGTGTGTGTGTGTGTGTGTGTGTGTGTGCTTGTGTGTGTGTGTGTGTGTGCGTGCGCCTGTGTGTGTGTGTGTGTGCGTGCACCTGTGTGCGTGCGCCTGTGTGCGTGTACATGCGCATGTGTGTGTGTGTGTGTGTGCGTGCGCATGTGTGTGTAAACTGCTTTTCCCCTGAGCTAATCCAATCAGAGCTGCAGCCGCTCCAGAGTCACCGTTTGGATGTGCTTTGTCATTAAGGCCTTCTTTCTTCTCACTCTCCAGCTGGCACCACTCGTCTTTTCATCTTCAGGTTCAGAAGGCCCATCTCCTGGCGATTTCAACGTTCCCGTGACTGACCGGAACTTTCTGTCTTCTCCACTGCTCTTCCTGACACTTCCGTTCTCCTGGGGGACCCATGGAGAATCCCTGATGCCTTTACCAGATTGTATATTTCCTCTGTCCTGCCGCTGACCTTTGCTTCTTACACCTTTGTCTAGCTCGTCTCCATCTGGACACAAAGCTAACACTGTAGTTGTTGTTGTTGTTGTTGTCACATTGGACTTGGCCCCGTACTCCTCCAGGCACTGCCCTCTTGTTAGCCTCAGCCTCCTCTTGCCAGTGCTGTCTTGATTTGTGGGGTTTGGGTCTGTTGACACCTTGCTTCTGGCGTTAATGTGGGGCGAGTTAGGGGCTAACTTGGGGAACAGGGGAGCTAGAGTTCCCTGGCAAACCACATCCTCCATACTTTGAACTGGTGGTTTCTTTAAGCAAGACTTTTCCCGACTACGGCTAGCACATGTCTTCACCTTATTAACGTCTTGACTACATTTCAGTTTTTGCTTTTGTGCTTGACGGTCATCTTCGGACAAAACCAGTGGTGCCAGTTTTAAAGGTTGTCTCGCCGAGTGGTTTTCAGTTCCCTTACCCAGGACTGGCTTATGGGACCTTGGCAGAAGCAAGTCCAGCCGTGCTGTGCCCTCTTGGGTCAACAGCGGTGAGGTTGTAAGGCGACCTTCTGCCTCCTTCCTCGGCACTTGTGACAGATGGGGACCAGGTGCTTTAAAGTTGCCACTGTTTTTAGCCCCAAGAGTGAGGTTTTGAATGTTCAGAGGAAGCAAAGTATTTTTAACCGGAATGGTCGACATTGCTTCTTGACGGGGACCCCCCTAAAACAAAAGATATGGAGTTTAGGTTGTGTCTAAACTTACTTTACTACTATATGCTTTAAATAGTGGTCTATATAAAGTTCAGTCAGTAGCAGTGGTGGAAAGAGAGCTGAAAATGTGTAATCAAGAAAAGTACAATTACAGTGACATGTTCAATTGCAGTTGATTAAAGGTCCTATAGTATGCAAAATTGACTTTTGAGCTTTAGGCCATGTTATAATGTTGTTTCCTCATTAAAAACATGCCTGGAGTTGTTTAATTCACACACACATTTGAGCAATCCTCGTTTATTATTCTATCTACATCTCCAAAGCTCAAAATGCTTTGTTCCACTGTGTGATGTCATGTAATGGTTTTCAGATTAACAGCTTTTACCTTTTACCTTTAGTTCAGTAGAGATGATCAATTCCAGGGCTGAAATGATCCAAATGGTGTATGGAGTTTAAAAAACAGTGGAGCACTTTCTGTATTACCACATGACATCACAAGGTGGAACAGAGAGAAGAACTCTTTGTTTGTTTGTTTGTTTGTTTGTTTGTTTGTTTGTTAAATTATGTGAATGAATCAAAACACTCCAGGTGTTTGTGATAAGGAAACACCATTATAACAGATCAGTAAATAATGTAATATGGGCCCAATAAAGTAAAGTAACAATATTACACAAAGTACATTTTTAGGCATTTTATTTGCATATTAGATCATTCCTTTATATAAAACAGTGCTTCTCAAATAGTGTGGCGGGCCCCCCTGGGGGGGCGTGGCGTGATGCCAGGGCGGGCGTGTGTGACCCTGGGAAACATGTTTTTTTGCTGTACTGTACTAGAACTAAGTGTAATTGCACATCAACAACAGTAGTTGGCAGTGGCGTTCTCACATGCGATTTACGCACAGTCTCACCATTAACAAAACATCCTCTGTCACAGAAAAAACACGTATATTCCACTGAGTCGTGTCCTTTAGTCCGACAGAAGCTGACGCATCAGTGGCACAAGGAGAGAGCTTTTTTTTTTTCAGTGCTTTTAGCTTATGCAAATGAGGTGGTTTTAAGTTTCATTTCTGTAAAACGTAAACAAATGTGCGCAAAGCTGCATTAAAAACACATTAATATTTGAGTCCTCGGTGCAGTCTTTGTTGTAAGTTTCTTTCTTTTTTTTTGTTTATAATGTTAATAAAAGGATACAATGGTGTTCTAATAATTTTCTAGACAAATAATACTATTTATAGTCGCGCGCAGGAAGGGGGGCGTGACATTTTTTCTTCTTCCTAGGGGGGGCGTCACAGAAAATAATTGAGAAGCACTGATATAAAACGTGATCAATTAAAGTCTTTAAATGTTATGTTGTTTTAAACCACAATCCCCATATTCTTTGGCCAATCAAAGCAGCAGATGCAGTGTTGTTTGTTGTTTGTGTGATAGAGAGGGACAATTAAGTCTTAACTCTTATGACTTTAAATTTAGCCTAGTACAATTACATGGCTAGAATTACACTCAATTACAAGTTTAAAAGGGTACACAAAAACATACAATTATCCCAAAAGTCTCAATAATGTGAGTACATGTAATTAGTTACTTTCCCCCTCCACGCAGGAGAGAAACAACAGTTATAACCTTTAGTTGGATATTATGATTATTTGACAGGGCTTTTTGAAAACTGACACACGTCTCGGATTTAAAATGCAAACGATGTAAACCACTTTGTGACGAGCTGAATTCTAGATGCGGTTTAATTAAAAGCCCAGAATCTGCTTATCTTGTTGTTAACAGCTAAAGCTTGTTCAGCTAAGAAATTAAAAACAACTTAATTACATTACATCAACAATTACCCTAAACCCATTACAAATTGCAGAACACGTTAACGTGCTAAGATTCCTCATGAAATTATCTTCTCAGTGCAGCACATTGAGAAGCAAAAAAAATGAAATAACAATACTACTAGATCACTGTGCTTTGTTTGTAGCATCAAGGATAGAGTATAGCATGTGTATAATGTATGTTGTTTAAAATGTAATGATAAAATTGAACAGTTACAGTGAATACAGCTCTGGAAAACAAAACAAAAACAAGAGACCACTGCATTTTTTTTCTGAAATTAGCATGTATTACAGCTGTTCCATTCCACCCAAGAACAATGTGAAAGCGCATGCCAAGACACATGAAAGCTGTGATTAAAAATAAGGGTTATTGCACCAAATATTGATTTCTGAACTCTTAAGTGTAAACATTAGTATTATGTTGTTTTAAAATGAATTTGATCTTGTATCTTTGCATTGTTTGAGGTCTGAAAACACGTATCTTTTTAGTCATTTTCTGCAAATTAATGCTCTAAACGATCATATTTTATTTGGAATTTGGGAGAAATGTTGTCAGTAGTTTATAGACTCAAACAAAAATGTTCCTTTTGCCCAAACACATACCTATAAGTAGTAAAATCAGAAAAACGGATCATTTTGCAGTGGTCTCGTAACCACCAAGTCAACTCTAACATGCATTTGCTCCAATTTGTACAAATTGGCTCCCAACTGACATGGTTTGTGTGATTTAGTTGAAGAAAAACTCACCTTTTTAGGCTTCAGATCTGGTCTTCTGATGTGAATCCAGGTCCAGGAGCATGTGTACAGTTCAGTATGTCCTACCTGGCCATAGACACTGGCAGAGGAATGGACTTAAATAGTCTTAGTGTTATTAAGCAGATTAGGGTCATAGCACACAAGGGCGATTTCTAATGATCTTGAGCTGCAGCAACTGTGCACCGTGGAGAAGGCCAAGGACTTTCACAATCTATCACAATACTACTGAAATAAGTCAACCGTGATATGAATATAAAACCGTCATGATTTATTGATTCATATAAATAATGGATTTTGCATTATTTTGATGTCCTTTAAACTTTTTTTTTTTACTTTTTATACTACATACAGTTATGGAAAAAAATAAGAGACCACTGCATTTTTTTTCCGAAATCAGCATCTCTACATGTATCACAGCCATTCCATTGCAGCGTCTGTTGAATTCCAACACAAACACAAAGCTGAGCTACTTCAGTTCTTGCACCAAGAGTGGAATAAAGTCACCCAAGAACAATGTGAAAGACTTGTGGAGAGCATGCCAAGATGCATGAAAGCTGTGATTAAAAATAAGGGTTATTGCACCAAATATTGATTTCTGAACTCTTCTTAAGTGTAAACATTAGTATTATGTTGTTTTAAAATTAATTTGATCTTGTTTTTTTGCATTGTTTGAGGTCTGAAAACATGTATCTTTTTTGTTATTTTGACCATTTGTCATTTTCTGCAAATAAGTGCTCTAAATTATAATATTTTTATTTGGAATTTGGGGGAGCGGTTCAAATCCCGCTCTTGACGGTTGACCGCATGTGATCCCAGCTCCCACAGAAGAGCGCTGCCGTTGTGTCCTTGGGCAAGACACTTAACCCCACCTCGCCCCCAGTGTCTGTGGACGCTGGTAGCCCCCATGGCAGAAGATACATCAAGGCCTGTTGTGAGGTGAGCCGTCCTCCTGTGGACCCACCACCCGCGGAAGGATTCATGGGGGCTGGTGCATTGTGTTCTGGGCAGCAGAACACTGCTTGGACTGCTGCCCCCGCGACCCAGAAAAATGGAAAAGCGGAAGAAAATGAATGAATGAATGAATGAATGAATTTGGGGGAAATGTTGTCAGTAGTTTATAGACTCAAACAAAAATGTTCCTTTTGCCCAAACACATACCTATAAGTAGTAAAATCTGAAAAAAACTGAACATTTTGCAGTGGTCTCTTATTTTTTTCCAGAGCTGTATATTCTCTGGCTTTTTTATGGTTTGCTCATAGTACATTTATTGTACTTTTTTGCTTTATTAGTAGAAAACAATAAGGTAAAGTCACTTGGCTTGTAAGATACAGTTTTTGATTTCATTATTGCAAAACCTCTTAGTCTGCTGAAGACTTCTCCACTAGATGGTGCCAGAGACTTCTTCTTTTTAATGATATTCAACAGGCGTGCTACTGCTATTGTACACACAGCTGAGCCTTTTTTTTCAGCCAAGTCAGACAAGGGAAGGCAAATAATGGAGTCCAATGTATAACTCTGCTCTTTTTTTTTTTACTCTGGTATTTCCTCTGCATACAGATGTAGCAATCCATATTATTTCTTGCCATGATTTTCTGTCTTTTAATTATTAGTTTTTGTATCTCCTGCCTGTCCACTGCTCATTTAACATGTGCCTCTATCATATCCTTGCCATGTATAATTTTATGCCTTGTTGATTGTAATTGTTTTTACGAACCGGTAGCTCATGTAATTTTTGTGCTTGGGGCTGTTTGCATGCAGAGTGCCATTTTCTTTTCTTTCCACATGAAAATGAGTCTATGGCTGGCTACATTTGGTCCATTTACATAATGGACTGATCAGCGTGTTTCAATCAATTTGCCTTGTCCTGTATCATATAAAACAGACCTTAATATGTTTATGCAAATTAGAATTCAGTGTAGCAATATTTTTTTTTACAATACAATTTAGTATTGACATCAAAGTCCAATTAAGGTTGTAAAATGAAAAGGGTTTGGGCAGTGACTGACCTGTAATCACAAAGCCATTAAAATCACCAAATGAATGGACTACAGATGTACAGTGCCGTGAAAAAGTATTTGCCCCCTTCCTGATTTCTGTGTTTTTTGCATATTTATCACTCAAAACATTGTCAGATCATCAAACCAATTTTAATATCACACAGAAACAACCCAAGGAAAGACAAAATTCAGTTTTTGAATGATGATTCCATTTATTAGTGCACAAAAAAAATCTAAACCTATCTGGCCCTATGTGAAAAAGTAATTGCCCCCTTAATCTAATAGCCAGTTGAGCCTCCTTTGACAGCAATAACTGTAACCAAACGTTTGCGATAATTGGTGATGAGTCTTTCACACCGCTGGGGAGGGATTTTGGCCCACTCTTCTATGCAGAATTGTTTCAATTCTGCCATATTGGAGGGTTTTCTTGTATGAACTGCCCGTTTAAGGTCACACCACAGCATCTCAATCGGATTTAAATCCGGACTTTGACTTGGCCACTCCAAAACCTTAATTTTGTTTTCTTTGAGCCATTCAGAGGTGGACTTGCTGGTGTGTTTTGGATCATTGTCCTGTTGCATGATCCAAGAGCGCTTGAGTTTGAGGGCACGAACTGATGGCCGGACATTCTCCTTCAGGATCTTCTGGTAAACAGCAGAATTCATTTTTCCGTCAATCACAGCAAGTTGTCCTGGTCCTGAGGCAGCAAAGCAGGCCCAGACCATCACACTGCCACCACCATGCTTTACTGTGGGCACCATGTTCTTTTTATCAAATGCTGTGCCATTTTTACGCCAGATGAAACGGGCTGCAGACCTTCCAAAAAGTTCAATTTTAGACTCATCGGTCCACAAAATGTTTCTCCAAAAGTCTTGAGGGTCATCAAGGTGCTTTTTGGCAAAGGTGAGACGAGCCTTTGTGTTCTTTTGTGAAAGCAGTGGTTTTCTCCTGGGAACTCTTCCATGGATGCCATTTTTGGCCAGTGTTTTTCTAATGGTGGAGTCATGAACACTGACCTTAACTGAGGCCAACGAGGCCTGTAGTTCTTTCGATGTGCGTCTAGGTTCTTTTGTGACTTCCTGAATGAGCCGTCGTCGCACTCTTGGAGTAATCTTAGTTGGTCGACCACTCCTGGGAAGGGTTGCAACTGTTCCCAGTTTCCTCCATTTTTGAATAATGGCTCTGACAGTGGTTCGCTGGAGCCCCAGAGCTTTGGGAATGGCTTTGTAACCTTTTCCTGAATTATAGACTTCTATCACTTTTTTTCTCATTTGTTCTTGAATTTCTTTGGATCGTGGCATGATGTGTTTGTTCTTGAGATGTTGTAGCCAACTTCACTTTGTTTGACAGGAACTATTTAAGTGATTTCTTGATTCAACACAGGTGGTGACAATCAGGTGTGGGTGTGGCATGTAGAACTGAACTAAGTTTTCTCAAAACTGTGGTTAGTCACAGTTAGTTTGTGATTTAACAAGGGGGGGCAATTACTTTTTCACATAGGGCCAGATAGGTTTAGATTTTTTTTGTGCACTAATAAATGGAATCATCATTCAAAAACTGAATTTTGTCTTTCCTTGGGTTGTTTCTGTGTGATATTAAAATTGGTTTGATGATCTGACAATGTTTTGAGTGATAAATATGCAAAAAACACAGAAATCAGGAAGGGGGCAAATACTTTTTCACGGCACTGTATACGTAATTCATATCTAAATACAGTGGTACCTCACCTTACGAAATTAATTCGTTCCAGAAGTGGCTTCGTAACGTGAAAAATTTGTAAGTTGAGTAGCTATTTCAATGGAAAAAGCCTGATTCGTTCCAAGGCCCCGATCCAAGTTTTTTTTTTTTTTATAGTGTAACTTTTTTTTATAGTGTAACAATGTGTTCTGCGTCCTGATTGGTTTCTCAGACTGGATTTAAACTTTTCTCACGTTTGTCTCTCGTTTAAACACTCAAACTTTCATAGATTTTCAACAAAACGTATCAATATTGAAGTGTGGGGGGAAGCGGGAGGGGGGAGAAAACTGCGCGGTCACGTGTGGGCAGCATGACCCGGCGCAGAGCTGACAGCAGGTCTAGACCAAGATCTAAACCTGGACTGGACCAGGACTAAACCTGGACTAAACCAGGACTAAACCAGGACTAAACCAGGACTAGACCAGGTGGATTAAAGCGCCGCGTGCGGGTCTATTTCCTGGTTTCTCACGAGTCACAGCTGAGGCGAGCAGCGAGGAGGGGACCGCAGGGAGGAGGGGACCGCAGGCAGTGTGAGCGCATGTGAGCGCGGCTCCTCCTGGTTTAGTCCAGGTTTAGTCCTGGTTTAGTCCAGACCACCGCGGCTCCTCTAGACCTGCGCTCAGACTCCCTGCGGTCCCCTCCTCGCTGCTCGCCTCAGCTGTGACTCGTGAGAAACCAGGAAATAGACCCGCACGCGGCGCTTTAATCCACCTGGTCTAGTCCTGGTTTAGTCCTGGTTTAGTCCCGGTTTAGTCCAGGTTTAGTCCTGGTCCAGTCCAGGTTTAGATCTTGGTCTAGACCTGCTGTCAGCCCCGCGCCGGGTCATGCTGCGCACACGTGTCGGCGCAGTTTTCTCCCCCCTCCCGCTTCCCCCCACACTTCAATATTGATACGTTTTGTTGAAAATCTATGAAAGTTTGAGTGTTTAAACAGAGACAAATGTGAGAAAAGTTTAAATCCAGTCTGAGAAAAGCGTATAATGTGTGTGGCTGAGCACGCATTATTTGAATTTTTGAGATTTCGCGTTTCGTAACTTGAAATTTCATTCGTATCTAGAGACCAAAATTTACCGTGAAGGTGTTTCGTAACTTGAAATTTTCGTTTGTTGGGTCATTCGTAAGGTGAGGTACCACTGTATATAAAACCAATAAAAAGCAGTAATCCGTGCTCATTTCAATTAATGTACTTAATTATAAATAGGGCTGTCAGAAGTCTTGAAAATCAGATAGTAATGAAATAAATACTAAAACTAGTATTCAAACTATATACCAGTTTTGGGACAAAATATGACATTTCTTTAACACATTTAGAATGATCTTGGGTTTGTCAGAATATCACCACATGGTAACATAAAGAAAGTAATATTATTTGGTGTTGAAGATAATCTACTACTAAAAAATGAGCTATTTTTGATTATCATTGTGGTATCAAAATCGTTATCGAGCATTAAGCTTATTCATTAGTATCAACTTTGAGTTTGAAATTTTAGTAATATAGCCACACTCATTAAACAATAAATAGTATTATAATTGCAGTAAGATGAAATGATATGGAGCAGTGTTCAGTAAGCACCAAAGCAATGTGCTCATTTGATGTCTTAGACTTAGACTTAGACAAACTTTATTGATCCACAAGGGAAATTATTTGTGTATATGTCTTCCAAGTAGTCAGCCTAAGTTTTTTTATAGCTTTCCGTAAAACCTATTTTAATATTATGCTTCTTTATAGTTATTGAATCTCGCATCCCACTAACAAACCAAATTAGATTGGTTGAATAATTAAACATATAGGATTATCTTTGCAACTGTAACCCAATGCCATTGTTTTCTACCAGTGTGTCCTATAAATTCTGGTGACAGGCTTGGATGAGACAATGACTAGGTGCCTGCAGGGAACATCCTTACATCCTAATCACTCGGCAGCCTGCCTTTCAACACCAGCTCCATCCCTCCTCCAACAGACTCATCTGCTTTATTTCCCTTCACTCTGTCTTTTTTAGCTCACTCCATCTTTCCTCCATCCATCACTTTTTAAAAATCTTTTTGTTTTTCATCCACTGTCTCATCTGATCGTGTTACTGCCACCTGTCCCTTTAATTGAGATGTAACAATAACTGAAATATTGTGATTTTGTATCGTCAGAGGTCTCACAATCATCGACCATCATTCATAGTTATGGTGCAGCAATAGCTAAAAAAAAAAAAACAGAGGGGACTACTATACATAGACCATGATCTTGTGCTCTGTTTCAGTGCAACCTATGTATATAAAATGGAATGGAAAGCTTGACTGAGATTGAAATGGACGGTCCGTGGACCTTAAAGGGACAGTGTGTAAGATTTTTACCCGTTAATTACTGAAATTGAAGATACCCATTCAAAAATACATTGTTTTCCAAGCCTTTTCACTTCCATCATGAAATCAAAGTATTCTTTTGGACTTAGATGTACCTGCATAAAAGGGGGATCTTCCCCATGCAGAGGCAGTCATTTTGAATACAAGAGCCGCAGAAGGACATTTGGGCTCCGCCTTCGCCTTCGGCAAGGCTCGTGGTTTTGGGTAAACAACACAAGCATGCTGCCGGATCACACGTCGTAATGGATCTAACACGTGTTTTGGACTAAATTGTTTTACTGGATTTTATTCGCTGGATCCTTACGGACAAACTGAGAGCAAGTTTATGGTGAAATACAGAGTTTGACCTGTGCAAAGCATTCTAAGGTAAGCTAACCTCGTTTTGTGCTTTTCCGTATAAAAGCCCCATGTGCTCGGGGACTGATAGTTGTGCAGGGAAATGAATTGCATAGTCAAAAAGAGGAGACTGTAAGGTTTCATTTGATGTGTAGAGTGTCATGGTACATGATCGGGAATGTGTGTTTTCATGAGAAAACACGCACACGCAGAAAGTGCAATAGCACCATCCACCTATGCGCCACGAATCCTACACACTGGGGCTTTAAAGCAGCCGACATGGGGGCGCTAACGTCCCACCTCTCTCCTCAACGATACAAGAACATAAACAGAATAGAAAATGCAGATACAATCACAGTAGTCACAAACACATATGTTTACAGTGGAACAGTAAACAGTGAGGTCTTTTTTTGCTTGGAAATACAGTTACGGGAGGGGGGGTGGGGAAAAACGAGATGGAAAACAGAGAAATATATTATTGACAAACTAAAGAATTAACAGTTATAAGCACTTTTTAATATTAGTTCTTTGGATTAAGTCTTGTCAAGGTATTTTAAGAGGAAAAAGAAGAATGTTTACAGTAAATATCGTGACAAATATTGTATCATGAGAGGTATAAAGTGAAAATATCTTACAGAGAGATTTGAATAAGCCATGCTGTAATGTTCTTACCTCATCATGAAGTTGTGTTTTGTTTCATTCACACGTTTGAGTAACACTTTGTTGTTAGTAAACGCTCAAATGCATTGTTCCACCCTGTGATGTCGTGTAGTGGTAGTTGTTAGTTAGCAGCAACCTTTTACATTTTGTTCAGTAGAGATTGGGCTGAAATAATCCAAATCATCCTAGTGAAGGTGTGTAGAATTTAAAGGTCCCATGGCATGACATTTTCACTTTCTGAGGTTTTTGAACGTTTATGTGAGCTCCCCTACCCTGTTTAGGGCCCCCCCCATGGTTAAAAGTTGTGAAATGTCTAAACTGAGCATTTGCGATCCTTTTCTGCGTTCAAACGGTCGATTTTGAACAAGGCACCTTATTGACGTCAGATCGAAAAAAGAAATGCAAATGCAGTTCCACCCCCGTCTGTCTGTACTCGGCGTCTCTGTAAATCACGCCCAGAGAGTTTGGACTGCGAATGCGCTAGGCAATGCAAAATGCGTTTTTTTATTTGCCTGGAGGCACGTCCGAGTGTTTCTAGGCTCGGAAGTCCTTTATCTGAGCCTCTGGACTTTTGAACAGCAGTGGTTTAATTTTATTTTCTGTGGAAATGTGTCTATTTTTCAATGGAACGCTTCAAATCTCTCCCCCCATGCAAAAACAAGGAAATGGATCAGCTGAGCGCTCTGAGCCCAGAGCGGAGAGTTTGGCCACGCCCCCACCCTCTACTATTGGCCAGCTCTTTTCTCCTCATTTGCATTCAAGCAACAACGCCCATTATGGAGTGTTCCAGAGAGAGAAAAAAAATACTCTTTCTCATCTTATCTCTGTTTCTCATGCAGTGAGTGTTGATTTTGAAGAAGGATTCATTTACAGTATTAGGGAACCATTAAGGAGCCATATAAAAGCATCAAGAAGTACCATGTCATGGGATCTTTAAAAAGACAGTGGAGCACTTTCTGTATTATCACATCACTAATGAGAGCAGAGCGTTTTCAGTGTGAGAGAAGAACTCAGTCTAAATATGCAGGATTTGTGTGTTTAATGTGTGCGAATGAAACAAAACACAACTCCAGGCGTGCTTTTGATGAGGAAACAACATTATAAGAGATCAGAAAACAACACAAAAAAAAGGCCCTTTAAAAACCATCATGTCAGCACCTGCTTATGCGACGGTTCATCATATCAGTGACGTGGTACTGCAGCCGAAACCGTTTGGCTGGGTTTACTTGATCATTTAAGATGCCAAATTACAGGCTTACCGTCAGCACAAGGCCCGCACGCCCCTTCTCCACTGTTCTTATTGTGAGTGGGCCCCGCGCTCTGCCTGACGTCCAAGCCCCACGGTATAATTACTGCGGTGTGGGAAGGGATAAAAAGGGATGTTGGCCGCACGTTTTCCCACCTACTGAAGAGCCAGCTGCAGTGTACGGGTCACAAGCAGCGCCACGGGCTACTGCACTGCGGAGTGTGGCAGTGGTATTAGTAAGAAAATATAGGGAGATTGAGTAATATCAGAAGAAGGGCTGCCAGAAGTGCAGGTTGTTATTGCATATTGCAGTTAAATACATTTCTAAAGCATCTGTGGTATGGTAGTTTAATATGGAGAGTATATTTTGTCTCTGGAGCTCAAGCTAAAATTGACCAGTTTACAACCTTTGGGGAATCACTGTAACATTTGCAACTTAACTTTTACTTTTAGACATTATATTTAATACAAAAAGACATAGATGCGTGTATAACTCTGTTGACAAATATTGCCAGGTAATTTATATTGTAACAAGGAGTAAAATTCCCACTAAAATTCCCGCTCTACTGTTTTTTGTTTTTGTTTTTTTTTTTACTAAAATAAAATGTCATGTTTTTTACCATGGCCAAGTTTTAATGAAAATGTGGTATATGTGAATTGTTTAATCATTTTGGTAAAATTTTATGATTTTCCATAAATCCAAAAAGCTGTTATGACAGTTATGAACACACTAATGAACTAATAAACCAAAATATGCACTCCAGCAAGGTTACCATAGTTACCCACCAAAATGTGCATGCAACTGTGACAGTTTAACTTAATTTATTTAAAAAATATTTGATTTTTGCACAGAAAGCAGAATGAACAAAAACCATTTCAGAAGTAGGCTCATCGTTTTTATTCAAGTGTGATATGGCTTCACCCAGGCTGTGGCACCCAGTGAGTCACCCACACCAAATCATGCACACACACACATACGTACCCCGAAAACCGAACAAAACAACAAAACATATAGATGCGCTTTGTCAAATGTTCATTTCATTCAACAACAAGGGAACTCATAGACATCAACATAGTGACAAACTGAGAAAGCACTGAAATTGTTGAGAGACATTGGTACATGGTATTTGTTCATTTGACCTACAGATTTTGCAAAGGATAAGTCACAAATTATACGGATTATATTACACAGAAGTTAGTGCAATTTGTGTGTCTTTGTCCCTGTTATAGGATACATGGCACTGTTGAAGGAGATATAAGCAGTAAGTGTAATCCGACAGCCAATGATGCACGGCTGCCACACCAAGTCAAAATAATGATACACGTAGATTAGTGCAGCATGGTTCAGTTTGTTTTTAATGTGATCATTACAGTCATATCATTATTTTTGCTGTTACAATTTGGCCAAAACAAAATATTTTGTGTCTAGCAAATGCTTTATAATTCATTTTTTTATTGCTATAATATAAAATTATTGTGTTTTTATTTGAAGCAAAGCTTTATTTGATTTTTAGACCATAGATAGATTACTTAGAATGCCCAGCTAGTCTCCATTGAGATGTTATTGCTTTTCCTGGATTACTCCACAGTAAGGTTAGAATGTATTTCAAACTATGTCTTTAGCACTAAAAACTGCTGTAAAATCAATGAGTTTAATGCCATACTGCGGAACATTCCTGGCAAAACACTAGCAACTCAACACAGACAAGAACATGACGTGATAAAACAGAAAGTACAATCCGCTAAACAGTCTGAAACAACTGCATTACAGAACACAACTTGGTGATGGTAGTTAGTTCCAAATCTTGCTGTGCTGAACCATACTGCACCGTGCGGGGGCTGAGAGGCATAGTTCGATGCCACGTGGTGGAGGGATACACACAGAGCGGGCATGTGGAGGGTGGTGGTGTGTGTCGCACTATCTCCCAGCCATCTGCCCCATGGAATAACATTCAGCCCAGAGCTGTGACATGTGCCATCATCACAGACGTTTCTGAGCAGTGTGGGAGGGGAGGGAGAATGATGAAACTAGCAGCTCGTGGAGGCAAAATGAAAACAATTTGTTAGCTGTGAAAAGTCAACAGATACATTCCACTAAATCTGGCTGGGAAAAGTTAGAATCAAGTGGAAGGGCAGTGATAGTTATTGCAGAAGCTTTGATGGGCCGATGGTTTTGTTTAGTAGTCTTAGCAACGATAGCATCCCAGATTGCACTCCAGGGACATTTTACAGATTTGGCAGTTTCATTGCAGTGGTCCTGTTTCTCAAAGCTGACCTTGATATGGCAATACAGTTATTTTAGTTTTTGGAGTTTGTTAATGTGGACCTACTAGTCGAATAGTTGAATGGCTTCCAAGTTTTATAATGCATTCATGGTCCATTCTGATTCAGTTTAAAATGTGGGAGTAAAATCCATATTAATTGACCTAAGAGAAAAGATTCACCATGATATTGGTAATGCTAATTACATGGAGGCCACAGGAACAGCAGTAGCTAGTTTCAAGGTTATTTGAGAAAGTCATCTAAATTTGAATTAGATCAACATTTTTTGTAAACGCAAACACACTCTGCTAGAATAAAAATTGCTTTGTGAAAGAGGGCCAAAGTCAGGTGCCAAAGTCAACTAATAGAGGAGGTGGGCAATATTAACCAAAAATATAATCTATTTTCACAGATAATGGTGTAAAAAAACTCTGTTAAAACGTGCCTTTAAATATCTTTGTTTAGATTCAAGTAGTACAGGGCTGTGTTGATTTTTTTATTAGATTTGGTCATTTCTAATTATCTGTGATTAGCTTGGACATTTTTAATTGAGAGATCCACAGCCAGTCCTCTGTGTCTGTCAGTAAAATGTGGTAATGTGGTAAAGTTCTGACATTACCTTTTCTTTAATGATTAAAAGTTTGTATTGTTCAAGTTTCAGTAAGACATATCACTCTGGCCTATAGGTGAATGGACTAACTCTTTTAGTTGTTTTTTTGCTTTCTTTTTATAATTATATGCAATATTTGCATAACCTCGAAATACCAATTATCGCCCACCTCTAACTATTAGCCGGGAACGCTAATAAAAAATCAAGGCCAAACTGCAATAGTTCATTAAAATGTTCCTGCAGTCTGTTAGGATGAGAAACAGAACAATAGTCTGCTTGTTAATCAATGCATTCTCTATACATGACCCTGTGTGCACTAAACAAACCTCGAATAATGACTGGGTTTGCATTCTTATCCGAACGTGCTCACTCCAACAGAAAACTCCCTGCTTCTTCAAGGCACGTATGCTAATGTGTAAAAATACATATGCGTCTCTGCGGTGGAAAGGTCTTTTTATTCCAAAAGGTTGATATAAACATATGCAACAGGGAATCATGATAAGCCTGTGTTGTTCCCTTAATGAAACAATGGTGTAAGGCTTATCACAGACTTCACGCCTGGTTTAGTTTGTCATCGCTGAAGAGGAGCCATGGCATTTAGTTTGCCCAAAATAAGTATGATTCACCTTAAGAGACGTGCTCGGTTTAGTACCTGGGTGGACTGGCAAATCAAGTCCTCCTCCAGAAATACTGTCAAAAATGTATATTTACACCGCAATTTGTTTCAAAGTTTATCCCAGTAGCAAATTTGAGTTGCAAACATGATTGTATTATGCGATGGGATAATTAGTCATGTTTTAACTTTCTGGTGGAGTGTGTGCTTCCTACTGGTCTCCATAGAAATGTTATTGCTTTGCCTGGAATGCTCAACAGTTTGGGATTAATGGTATTAAACTTTATCTCCATGGAGATGAGCAGGTAATGCCTCCAGGCCAAGATCTATGGAGAGGCAATCCCACTCACAGTATGAAATCGTTTTGTTTTGTGGTTTTTAGCAATACAAAATGCTTGAATAAGTAAATGCAAAATAGAAAATACTTTTTTGGTTATACTGTAGAACATTCCAGAGTGAAGTGATAGCACATTCCAAAGCAATAGCATCTCTATGGAGACGAGCAGGCAGCAGGCCTCTACCACAAAAGTTGCATCATGCACCTTTTTCCTCAAATCTCTCAAACGTTTTTACTTTTTTTCTTGGTTAAAGTTGGGTCCAAAATATTGATTATATATAGTATATGCTTCTAAATTTTATGAAAACATTTTTTATTTGTATTTTGTCCAAAAACATAGAGAAACCAATCTCAAATGGATGGGCAGAGGTACCATATCCACTTCTCATAATACTATCATGCTGCAACATAATCAGTAGCAAATAAACTCTTAAAACTTGCAACTACAGATTTCTCAAATAGCTAGTTCTCAGAGCAGAGTCCATAGTGAGATGATGCACCTCATTCACTTTATATTAATATTTAAATCTGATATGTACACAGTTTTGCCTGACCAATGCACACCAGTGTTAAGCATATGATTTGAAAATCAAGTCTAAACCTGAGACTGTTGTACAGTTAATATGAGAAAACCTTTAAGCAGCCATGTTTTAGCCATTTAAAACAACTAGATTTGGCCAAACAGGCTAAAAATGATCCGTAAGAATAGTTCTACGAAAGCATATCTTCCTTGGTCATAGAAATATCATGCTCTTATTCAACCATGAAAAAAAATCTTACTTTTTCCATGTGGTATTTTACAACGATGCAAAGGATCATGCTGTGGATACTGTACTTATCTAATTTTGAGGGCTGACCTTTTGTATTAGGTCTATAACTAGAAAGTGCGGAAAGATCTCAAATATCGTTATTCTGAATCAGAATTTGAGTCAGTTCTGCACAGTTGGGGGGCACCAGCAAAGTGACAAAGCAGAGTCAAGTTGGAAGACAGTCATGGGTAGAGCAATTTTTATATTGAATTGTCACTTCTATTAGATTTTTTTTTTCTTTGTATTATTTTAGTTGGCAGTTTTAGATCATATTTCCTCAGATTACCAGTCTATTCAGTAATTCTCTGCGTCATTATTCACATTGATTTGGTCATTTGTCCAAGAATGGAATATGATAAAATTTTGCAAGATTTGCACTAAGGCCATTTTAATTTCTAAAAGTAAAAAATGACCAAATCATTATTGTATTAATGCATTACATAATGATGTTGTAGTAATATAGTTTGAGTAGTACAATCTGGCATGACTCCTCTATAGTTGTGTATAATGTGCTATACATCATTGAGTACAACACTGTTTCATTGAACTAGAATAAATGTGTATTGGAGAGAACCAGACCATCCAGAACTGTATGCCCCAAATTGGCAAGAATACACCTATTGCAGCTTCTCAGGAAGGGGGATTTTTCTTTAGATCAATTTGATGTCTCATTATAAGAATTCGCTTGGTAAAAATTAAAGCTTGTGTGTTCAGATGTCATCTTTAACCTCAGTAGATGAGGAAAATATCAATAACAGCAGCATGATCCTTTCATTATCCCACATGGCTGTTTGGAAATAGACAGAAGAATGCCACAAACCCAGGATACACTCTGAAAATGACATCTAACGCACATGCTAATATTGGCAACAACATTTTGGCTTGACATGTGGCTAAGACATTGTAATATATGATTGCTTAGAAAACAATACCTGATGCTCAGAAGTCATTTAAATTCTCTATCTGCTGTGAGGCAATGATATACTGTAGAACAATACAATTCTTCAAGTTATGGTGAAACAAGCAAATCCCTTTGAAAAATAGCATTTCCCAAGTGTGCATCATTTGGTATATAACCAAGTAATATAATAGTATCAATCCTGTACTGCAAATCTGTAATAAGGAAGGTCTTTTAGTTTTTAGTAGTCTTCAAATGGAGCAATGTCTTGTAAAAATAGACATCCATGCTTCATGCTTTCATCTTGTTGTGTCCACGCCCGCATAGTTCTCTTCTGTTCCCCAGAATACTTTATATAATACATACAACCAAAAGAGGAAAAGTGCTGAACTTAAATTTGGTAAGGAGCAGCATTGTGTGAAATGAAAACCCATGGGTTATGGTGGCATTGGAAGGTCATTGTAAGAAAAAGTCAGAAGAACAGCATGCTACAGCTATGGCATTCTAACAGTTTGGGTGAACTGATTTTAGATTTTGGGTTTAGAGGAGGGAAGCACTTGGATTTATCAGAGTTGACTGTTATTTAATAATGCTAAGTGCCAAGTTGCAAAGTCTTGCAAACATGCACCCTTTTATTTATTATAGATCATAGAATAACTGTGAATAATAATTACTTCTTTAAATTAAGATGATTAACAAATGGATAGACTCCATGACATTGACTGTGTCAGTGTGGTTCTATCTAAATGTTATCAGAAAATTTAGTTAAGACTTCATCTTGAAAGTTGTCCATGACTTTACAAAAGCGTTTTAAAAATGAATTACAATAATCTTCCAGGACCACCATAACGTATTCCTGGGAGCTGTGGCCTTATATGGACTTCCTCCTCTTCATAAGCTGGTAATTTTCTGTAAAGCTGTGGAGGCCCGGGGATACCGAGCTGACAGGCGAGGGGAAGAAACTGTTTTTCAAGGTGCTGGGGGAGATCTGCTCGATCCTGTAGGAAACTGAGTGAAAGAATGGGCTGGGGTTGAGCTGTGAGCTGAAGGAGTTCTGATGGGAAAAAGAACAGCCCAGGTTTCCAAGTCCACCCCCGGAACTGCCCAAGTCATGTGAGTGATAGTGCATACAAGAACACACCGACTGGAAATCCCCCCTGTACGGCTCTCGCCTCCGACGTCCTCGTGGCAACGTCTCGTCTTGAATGTGGATAATCATGCTGTTCCGATTCCCTGCTAAAGACGCCCGCTCCTCCGCATCCCTCCTCTCATCCTCGCTGTTCATCGTAAGAAATCGTAAGACGACCAAATTGAGAAACGCCCCAATGACGGTCAAGCCTACGAGGATGTACATGAAGCTAAACGCAACGTATAAAGGCTTTTTCTGGAGAGCCCTGTTTTTCTGTAGGGCCACAAAATCTCCAAAGCCTATTGTTGTCAAAGTTATGAAGCAATAATAGTACGACTGGAAAAAGCTCCAATCCTCGTAATGGGAAAAAGCGGCTGCCCCTATGCAGAGCGTTCCGATACAGGAGAAAAATCCGACCGTGACCATGTTCTCCATAGAAACGTCGGTGATACTCATGCCGCAGCACTTCTTGATTCGCTTCAGGAGGTATTTGACAAAAGTGTTCATCCTCTCGCCCAAACTCTGGAACATTACGAGAGTCAAAGGGATTCCAAGGACAGCGTAAAACATGCAGAAGGCCTTGCCCGCATCTGTCCCTGGCGCCGCATGCCCATAGCCTGGAAAGAGAGCAGAGAGAGGAAAGTGTCAGTCAGCTGGAAGGAGCAGTGATGTTAAAAGTCTACACTGGAACACAATATATAAGTTATACAAAGTCACAAGACGAAATATGTCAATATGAATTTCGTAGACCCACACAAGTCTTTGACAGTTGTTTTCCAATCTGACTCATTGGTTCATTATCCCATTGTATTTTTCCAACTTTCCCACAAAATCTGCATATTAATAAAATATATATATTTGGTACTTTCTCCACCAAACCTTATTGGCCTATAAAATGTTGTCATGTCATCTAAAAGCAATCAGGAGGTTAATATAGGTAATAATAATTGAAGCTAACCCTTCTAATCACCACATTCACACACACACACACTGTTCATTCTAGGTTAGATAGGAAGAAGTGTTACGGTATATAGTATAGTATAGTATAGTATAGTATAGTATAGTATAGTATAGTATAGTATAGTATAGTATAGTATAGTTCAGAGATTTTGCCCCCTACATGAACTCTTGGCTCTTGTGTGTGGGCTTTTACCTGTTTTTTCTTGCTAAAGCTTGGTCTCAAGACACTCCTAACCTGGTTCGGCCATGGGACATAGGATTTTCTATAGGTAAATAATAAGGGTTTAGCATTGGAATGTATTTAATATGTACACTCAACAAAAATATAAATGCAACACTTTTGTTTTTGCTCCCATTTTTCATGAGATAAACTTAAAGATCTAAAATTCATTCCAGATACACAATATTAACATTTCTCTCAAACGTTGTTCACAAATCTGTCTAAATGTGTGATAGTGAGCACTTCTGCTTTGCTGAGATAATCCACCCCACCTCACACGTGTGCCACATCAAGATGCTGATCTGACATCATGATTAGTGCACAGGTGTGCCTTATACTGCCCACAATAAAAGGCCACTCTGAAATGTGCAGTTTTGTCTCACAGCAAAATGCCACAGATGTCACAAGCATTGAGGGAGCGTGCAATTGGCATGCTGACAGCAGGAATGTCAACCAGATCTGTTGCTCGTGAATTGAATGTTCATTTCTCCACCATAAGCTGTCTCTAAAGGCGTTTCAGAGAATATGGCAGTACATCCAACCGGCCTCACAACCGCAGACGACGTGTAACCACACCAGCCCAGGACCTCCACATCCAGCAGGTTCACCTCCAAGATCGTCTGAGACCAGCCACTCGGACAGCTGCTGAAACAATTGGTTTGCATAACCAAACAATTTCTGCACACTGTCAGAAACCGTCTCAGGGAAGCTCAACTGCATGCTCGTCGTCCTCATCGGGGTCTTAACCTGACTCCAGGTCATCGCCGTAACAGACTTGAGTGGGCAAATGCTCACATTCGATGGCGTCTGGCACGTTGGAGAGGTGTTCTCTTCACGGATGAATCTCGGTTTACATTGTTCAGGGCAGATGGCAGACAGCGTGTGTGGCATTGTGTGGGTTAGCGCTTTGCTGATGTCAGTGTTGTGGATCGAGTGGCCCATGGTGGTGGTGGGGTTATGGTATGGGCAGGCATCTGTTATGGACGAAGAACACAGGTGCATTTTATTGATGGCATTTTGAATGCACAGAGACACTGTGATGAGATCCTGAGGCCCATTGTTGTGCCATACATCCATGAACATCACCTCATGTTTCAGCAAGATAATGCACGGCCCCATGTTGCAAGGATCTGTACACAATTCTTGGAAGCTGAAAATGTCCCAGTTCTTGCATGGCCAGCATACTCACCGGACATGTCACCCATTGAGCATGTTTGGGATGTGCTTGACCGGCGTATACGACAGCGTGTACCAGCTCCCACTAATATCCAGCAACTTCGCACAGCCATTGAAGAGGAGTGGACCAACATTCCACAGGCCACAATTGACAATCTGATAAACTCTATGCGAAGAAGATGTGTTGCACTGCATGAGGCAAATGGTGGTCACACCAGATACTGACTGGTTCTGAGTCCCCAGACCCCCAATAAAGCAAAAAAAAAAAAAAAAGCACATTTCAGAGTGGCCTTTTATTGTGGGCAGTATAAGGTACACCTGTGCACTAATCATGATGTCAGATCAGCATCTTGATGTGGCACACCTGTGAGGTGGGATGGATTATCTCAGCAAAGCAGAAGTGCTCACTATCACACATATAGACAAATTTGTGAAGAATGTTTGAGAGAAATGGTAATATTGTGTATCTGGAATGAATTTTAGATCTTTAAGTCCATCTCATGAAAAATGGGAGCAAAAACAAAAGTGTTGCGTTTATATTTTTGTTGAGTGTAATTTGTGTACCTGCACTTTGGATTCATGTATAACCCTAAACCTATGTCACAGTTGCAGATTGTGTGTAAAAAATATATACGCATAATAATTTGTCAAGGACAGTTATGTGTGAACCTGCAATTAGTCAACTTGAGTATATCCAAAAATTTCACCTCAACTTTTGTTGACCAAGCTCAAATTCTACACCCTCTGCCAAAAGAGCTATCGATTTCCAAAACTGGCACGCTTGTTAATCTTATTTGGGCTTAAAGACTTGACGGGGGAGGGATGTCCAATTAGAGGGAAGTTTCCGGAGAGGTGGGAGCGTCCATCGGAATAGCCAGTGATGCTTTTAGCTTAATTAAACGTTATCTTTAGACCGGGAGCTGAGTCACACATGGCAGCGACTTCCAAAACACAACCTGTGGGCTAACAATAGGATTCATATTCCCTGCAAGATGGATTTGCTAGATTCAGTGCAGACAATCTTGTGTGCCGGTGCATATAATCATGGAGTTACAGCAGGAACACAAAACAGCAGTGAGTGCAGTGAATATTTTAAAGACCAAGAAATAAAGCACTGACATAAAGTTGGCATAAAAAGCAGTGCCTTATGCCAGGCTTTTTCTGAAGTCAGAATGCCGTTTTGTCTGTTTATAGAATCCTAGCAAATGTTGATGGTTTGTGTGTCTATGCATTATGAAATGAAAGTTGTGCTTGTTTCTATGGAGATGGTATTAACTTTTCTGGAATGTTCCACACTACGACATACATTTGTTGTATCTTGGATTTATTCAGTTCAATGACATATTTTTAATGCTTACTCATACCTTGGAAAAACATGTATACTTATTGTGAGTGGGTGGCCTGGTCTACACAGATTTAGATTTCAGATTTCAAGTATTTATTGTCATTGCACAAGAAAGTGTGTTTGGAGCATCCACATACATAGTTGTAAAGTGCGAAATAGTAAAATGCAAACCCAGTGAAATAAATAAATACCCCTCAATAACCCCTAAATAACCCCAGTGTAAACATTTGTAAACATTTGACATCAGTACAGCAGTATTGGCAGCAGCATCAGGGCATGTAATTAATATTGTCATTAAAGTGCATTAGAGAGCAGGGCCATTCAGACAGATACATGAGAAAAGTGACATTATGCAGCAATGCAAAACCAGTTCAGAACTATTGATTGGCGAGTGTGGTTATTGTCCATGGGAGGGGGGTAGAAAGGGGTGGGGGCAGTGTTCAGTAGCCTCACAGCTTGTGGGTACAGGCTGTTCTAACCAGTAACATGACCTTGCGGGCACCACCCTCCATGGAGACAAGCAGGTGGCAGACTTTCCACGAGGAAAGTTACAGAAAGCATATTTAAAGTCAATAAAAATTATTGCATTCTCAAGTTTATATTTGATGTCCAAAAACATATTACATTTCCATCAGTAACAAATACTAAAAATACATGAATGCCATATGTGGATCTTTACATGTGTCTATGGAGCAATATATAAAACATTACAAAAATATAATGTAAAGATGACTAAATATTTCTGAGGCTGCACTACAGGAAATTGTAATCTTAACAGATCTGGCATCGGTGCTAAGTGGCTCTCCAATTCAGAGCCCAATCAGGACTCCAGATCTGCCTCACAAATGATCTTCAATAAAATGCACTTCAATGGGCTCTAGACTGTTAAGTGACAACCTGATTATTATATTCTTGATAATACATAAAATCAAGGTGTGTTTTTTTTGGCAGCGTTTTTTTTGTCATGGGTCACAATTTAGGTCATCTTTTTTGACAGAATGTATTACCGTACCTGTATTATTTTTATGTAAAAACTCTATTTCACTTTGTGTAATTAGTATCCTAATTATTCACCATGAGTTTATAAGGGTGTTTCAGATGCTAGAGAAAATTGTTGCCATCACAGTAATGCTAATAACTACTAGCATGTTAACAGCACAGCAGCTCAAGATCTTTCACAAATTTACAGAAAATAAAAATAAAAAAAATAGGTACAGTCTCAATTTGAAATGGAAAAAATCACAAAATGGCAGACATTGTTATTATAGTGTTAAAAGGAAAATATATATAGTAAATACCACTAAACATTGCAAGCTGGAATAGAGTTACAGTGAACCCTCGTTTATCGCGGGGGTTAGGTTCCAGAAATAGCCCGCAATCAGTGAAATCCGCGAAGTAGGACAATTTTATATTTTACAATTATTCTACATGTTTTAAGGCTGAAAACGCTTCACCAGACACATTATACACCTTTCTGAGACTGGTATTAACATTTTCTCACATTTTTCTCTTGTTTAAACACTCAAACTTTTTGTGTGTTTGTTTTGGTACCACATATCCATGCCATGTGCGAAAGTCGAGTGGAAAGCGACCTGGATATCATTTTGGGCAAGACTCAAGCCACTGCTAACAGTGCCAAACCGCTAACAGACGTCTCTGAGCACCACAAGACCAGGTAAGACCAACCTGCGCTCACAAGAGTTGGTTGCATTTCACCCCGGGTCCAAAATCAGACCGCTATCAATGCGTCGCCAATACTCCACAGCTCTCTAGGACGGGGTCGGGTTCGTCCTCTCAGCGTGACGGGGAAGAGCCACTGTCTCCTCTGTGCGCGCGAGTGTCCTCCCCCCGCTGCGGCTCCCTCGAATGCGGCTCTCCCCGCTGCGGCTCCCCCGGCCCGTCCATGTTGATTCTTGGCTCTTCCATGGTCCGGCTCGCACTCTCTTCCATGGCTCGTGCAAGTAAACAAAGGCCACACCTCCTGTCACCCAGGCGCTCTCGTGAAGGAAATCAGAGACTCTGTCCCTACCATCCCTGGTCTAGACCTGGTTTAGTCCTGGTTTAGACCTGGTTTAGTCCTGGTTTAGACCTGCTTTAGACCTGGTTTAGTCCTGGTCTAGTCTCTTAGCTAATCAGGGCGCAGGACAGAATGTTACACTGTAAAAAAAAAAGTTACACTATAAAAAAAATTGGAAAAAAAAAAAAAAAAAAAAAATTGGAAAAAAAAATCCGCGAAACAGCGAGGCCGCGAACAGTGAACCGCGATACAGCGAGGGTTCACTGTATTACCCAATACCCAACTGCACATTCATAAAACACACTGACAAGACAGTTTGGGTAATGTACAAGAATACAACAACAGTATGATCTGGTCACAATATAAATCTGACAGCTCCTAACATCAGAATTACTTCTCAACGAACTTGAGAAATTGTGTAATGAGTCACTTATTCATCTAATATATTTTACAGCCTATAAGCAAAGGAGATCATCATGTGAACAAAGACGTTTAAACTAAGCGACTATCTCACTGTGTCGTGGTGGTGTGCTAACGCTAACGACCTGATTGAATTCCTGCAGCTCCGAGCAGCGGCTGGGCCATCATTTCCGTGCACAGGCTTCTATAAACATCTCCTGTAACCTCATTAGCAGCCTGTGACATAGTACTTTTGGGCGCACATAACATCCATAACACTGATGCTCATGTGCTTTGTAGAAATACCATTATCAGGCAAAATGATGTCAGTTTGTTGTAAATGGCTTAATTATGAGATATCCGCAGAACACACTCGCATCATGAAACCATTAGCCTATGAATTCTTCCATCCTCAAACATCTGTAAAATCATTATTTTAAAAAGATAACAAACATGTTACTCTAAACACATCCATCACGTATGTAGCCTTGTCTCCCATTTACAAAAATTAGCCAACTAATTAATTTGACTTGCTCAGTGGCATAATGAAAAACAGTGGCAGCTGTAGAGACGGCAAATGTCATTAGATTAGACCAAAATGAGGAAGGAATAAATTAGCAAGAATAATAATCCTTTATTGCTCATACTGTCATCATTTGCAAGTCCCACATCAAGTTATCTAGGTTGGATCTGTTATGTTTTTACTGGTCAAACTTAGTAAGAGACAACAGAACATAGCGATCTTCAAAAGTATAACTCAGCTATTTTCTTGTACAATTAAAGAACAAAATATTTGTCCAAAGTTCATTAATGTCCAGTTACAAATGTGTAGGCTTTGTATTATTTTCTTCCACTCATTCATTATTGATGGCTAGCTAAAAAGAGTATCTTTTAGTCATAAGTACCTACATTTTGTTTTTGAACAGTAACCTAGGATTTCCAGGGCTTAAAATAAAGAAAATAATATGTTTATTTATTTATAATTAGTCTTTATTTTTTTATGAAGGTCCCAAATGAAAATACTTCACCCTAATGAAATGGTGATATTTACATTTATTTTCTTCATTTATTTTAAATCTGGTCAGTCTTGTCTATATTTCACATTTACATCACACTAATGTGATTTCCAGTCCCTGCCTGAATTGCTTGAGAATCAAAGACTGTCTGACATTTGATGCCAGCGCAGTGAAAACCAACAAAAGGGACAAACTCAAAGTAGCTAAAATGGCTTTAGTCGCCTTTAGTATGGTGGTACTGCTGATGGCCTGTGCATCTCTGCTTTGCTGTGGCACTGGGCTGTGTAATCTGTTTGTCTTCTTATAATGACTCTATTATCTACCGTCGTCGTGGGAACAGACATATTGGCCGTGCACAGGTGCTCGGGGCCCATGTGTGCACAGGTGATGTTTGTGTACGGGGGGAGGGCAGAGGCTATAGCACAGCGCACATGTTATATAATGGGCTACACGCTAACGTTCAGGCCAAGCAGATTATGAAAGATGTGTGACGTGTTAGGACATGTAACAATGTAACAATACATACTTGTCCTTATTTGTACTCATATGTGATTATTTGGCCATATCCAACCTGTTGAAATCTAGTACATCATTTTTAAGTTGAGAAAATTAACAGGAATTCATTCACATTGCATTTGTTTTGTGTAAATGACAGGTGGAGGTATATACAATGGAAAACTCCACACGTTTTTCAAGATTGTCTATCATAAAAACAATTTCAAATTAAAATTAAAATAAAATTTAAATAAAAAATAAAAAAAAACTTATTTTGTAACCTTCCCAAGAAGGGCATACAGTGATATTCTGCAATTCTATGTTTTTAACATGTTATTTCTTTTTGTCATCACATTTATTACATGCAAAATGGCCAATCGTAATATTGTCACTGAGGTCATTTTCAGCACTATAAAATCATATTATTTTATTGCAACACTATTTTTGACACAATGCATTAAAATATTGAAGCTGAAATACTGGCGATACTTTTAAAATATTATTATTAACTGTTGCAATTATCTATTACAAAAAGTACACTCTACCTATTTTGCCTGATGAAGGCCTAGTGCCGAAACGTTGCATGGCTTAATAAATCTTACATTTTGCAAGTAAGACGGAGTGCGGGATTATTTTCTTCTTGTATGTTCTGGGACTGCTCCCTCTCCTCCAACGCACCCGTTTGAAGAAACTGAAGTGCAAAGTTCTTATTCTTGTAAAAAGTACACTCTAAATTAATCTAAAATGCATAGTCTGGTTGAGTGCGTGGCAAAAAAGTAAAGTGAACTGCATTGGAGTCAGTTTCCTCATATGTGCCACTCAGTGTCTTGTGTTTTGGCTGAACATCACACATTATTTTAAGAAATAATAATTACTCCTTGGCCCGACCTGCACATGCCCTCTGCACCTATGTTGTTACTAACCAACAAAACAAAGTAGCATTACTATATCTTTACCTGTTCACTTGTACCATTGGTATTTGACATCTTACTGACTTAAAAGAATTGACCAGGTACACTGAAAAATTAAAACCACAATTTATATGATTTTGCAAATAAATCCACTCACTATACTGATAGAGCATCATATTTTATGTAAGGCATATTTTACACTATTTGCTGTTTAATCTGACCTCTCACAACTTAAAAACAAGTACAGTGCTATTTGTGGTATTTACTTCATGGACTATACTCTCTTTTTTCAGACAGTTTTACACACTGTTTCCAGTAGCCTTGAAACCCAACAGAAAACACTAATACCTGTTTCAATAAAAGAGAGATCTTAACCTACGTCTAAACTCAAATATTTTTGGATATTGAAACCAAAGGGCGGTTCACGGGAGCGTTTCTCATCACAGAGCAATTGGACCCAGGGATGTTTTAGTGGCGCTCTGCACATCTGTTGAGTCACTCTTTAAATGTTTGAACAAATCCGAGTGGGAAGCGAGATAGCACAGCCACACAGAGGCCAAGGAAATATTTATAGCAGCTCGGAGCAAAGGATGAGCGGCACACACCCGTTTTCATGTCACGGTTGTGCTTCATCTGCTCCTGCGGCTAAGAATAGCTTTATATTAGTGTGGTTAGCAGTGCAGATAGGAGTGTGGATGCTTACATGATTACAAGAACTGCACTCTCTGCCCTTTCCATCTTTTTTCTTACAACTTAGGAATCCACAGCCCTCAGAGACATTCCCTCTTATATAATGAAATAACAAAGAACAACAGTAGGTATGCGCCGATCCAACTTTTTTCAATCTGCTGATACACGATATCGACTGACACCAGTGCATAGACTGAAAATAGCATTTTTTTCCCCTTAACAACTTTGTAAACATGTCTAATATGTCGTTGTCTAACATGAGACTTTCTGGGCGAACTACGACCAGAAGATAGTCTTATTACATCAATGTATATGTCCAATATCCAATGCCAGTATCAGTGCGTCCCTAAATAATACATGATGAAAAAATACAAAACATATTCTTGTAAATCAATCCTATTCATTATAAATTATTTAATCATCATCTTTAACTTTTTCTCTCTCCATTAATAATAAGATAGATTTTTTTTCATGAGAGATTATAATATTTTCTTTATTATAAAAAAGGGTCTCTTGGCTGGAAATTGCATGTCTGTGAGAGAAAGCAATTCTCTCTAAACGTATTGGTCTGTCTGGTAAACCTACAACCAACAATTTGCACCAACAAAGCATTTGTATTACTTTTCGATCTTCAGCCATCTATGGACTCTAAAAACTCTTTGCTTAAACTTAATCTCAACCAGAAGAAACAAAAATATAATTTAGAGATTTAAATTAGGGAGTGATTTGGCATCCCAGCTGGCAGGTAAATCAGAGAAGCAATGAATATTACAGTTATGATTTAATATCTGTATTTATGCACTAGTCACTGGTTGTAATTGACTGGTTGGAGGAGGAATTTGAGTGGCTGAGGAAACCGATGGTTTTGCTGCGGTGGGCAGAGAAGTTTTGAAAAAGATGAATGAGAGGACGTGTTAATTTAAAGGGATATGCCACCCCCAGGTCAAATTTGGGCATCTCCCCACAGTCCAGAGACTAAAATAAGTGGTGGAAAGCGTTTTCCTGGTCACCCAACCATTGTCCGAGTCTGTCGCCACTGACCACCGCGCGCAGCTGCTGCTCCTCCGCGTTAGACTGGAGGCAACGGCGCCAGAGAAAGATTTCGGCCAAAAGGAATTAATTTGCTCGATGCTTTTCCCAATTACTTTCTGTGTAGTGCGCATTCATATTGAGTGCAAATAAATGTGCAAATCAACACGGAGAACTTGCCTTGGTCATTTTGGGTGGGAACTATTTTTCAGTGCGGAAAAAGACAGATGAAGCACGCACCACACGGACAGGGAATTCCCTGTTTACGCACCAGGAAGGGAGTTCCCCCGTTACGCAGCGTGGTGTGTGCTTCGGCTTTCTTTTTCCGCATTTTCCGCAATCAGACTGCAAAAGTTCTGATTGGCTGACAGCTACAGGTAGACACCAGATGTAGGAACATACAGGAAATACACTCTTCTTGTTTGAATTTACACTTCATTTGCTCATTAGAAAGTACATTTCCATGACACTGTTTACAAATCATGTTTAATTATTATGTCATCAAAAATGTGTTCTATTAATAGGGTAACAGATTAGTTTATTAATAGCTAGCTAATAGTATTTAATTTAATCTTTTTTAGTATTTATAAAGTACTTTTCAATACATTTTTGTCTAGGGCTATAAGTATTAAACTATTTTTTCAGGCTCAAGATGCTTTCTTGATCTAACGATGGCTAAACTACTTGCAAATGTTTCACAGTGTGGCATTAAATGTATCTTTCTATGTTGAGACAATGCTACTAGGCCATGTTAGAGCTCAGATTTGTAGAGAGGTGTGGCCTCGCTCACTCTAAGACTTTTTTAGACATTACCGACCTTTAAAAACTCATCCTATTGAAGAAATAACAAATGATGAAAGAGAAGTCGACTGCCATACTGTGGAGACTCCAGCTAAAGCAATAACATCTCCATGGAAACAGGACCAGGAAAGTTACGGAGAGCATCTTTAGTACCAGATTTTATATTATGGGTTAGAAATGTAATATCAAGCAAAAACAAGAGACTGAATTGAACAAAAAGTCTTTTATACAGAACAAATATATAGTAGTTTTATAGAATAGTAGTAGTGTTTATTATTTGCTTCAGTCTGTTAGTCTTTGTTGACAAGGTGTGGAACATCAGACTGATTGCACACAGATGGGATTCTGCAGTTGTTGGGCTAAAATATAAAATATAATAAAATCCCAAACAATCCAGAGCATTGTTTCATTTCAGGAAAAAAAATTTTTTAGCTAATTTAAAATTCCCAAATATTATTTTCAAGATATGAAACCCAATTTTCAACTGCAATCTAAAAAGATCATTTAACACCTGTAAAAAGTGTACCATCTTTTAGCAAGGAAATAAAAGATTTGCTTTTGATATTTGTGAAAATATCACAAATAAAAGGACTATGCCAACTTGCCTCTACACCTATTCTCTAAAGCAACCTGGTTAAAATTAAACCCCTACTTTGTCCCTTTGTGAACTAAGAATGATTTTTTATCCTTGTACAATCTCACTAGTAATTGGCTCATTGACAACCATTTGTCTTTTTTTCCCCTTGAACTTCTTGTAGCGACACTTGACAATGCAAAAACCACCATGCCCCCTTCACAGTGAGATCCATTATTCATAGTGGCAGTAGCGCAGCAAGCCCTCATTAGCACCCCTGACTGCCGGGCCAGTTCTCCTACAAGTGCGGAGCTGTGGCTTAAACCAACACCTCTGACTCAAGAGGACTTCGGGTTAATCTGACCTGTTTTATTTCAGGTGCAGGGGATGGCATTAATTGCTACAGGACGTGGCATTATAATGAAGGTCAGCAGAGAGAGAGGCAGAGGTGAGAAGAGCACGCCTCAGTTCCTCATGGGCAAGAGCAGAGCGGAGCTGCAGAGCGCCATGGTTACCTACATTTCACTGTCACTACACAGGTAAGACACAGGGTGAGCAGGATAAGATAAGGAGCACTGAAATGAGCTAGAATTTTGAAAATGTATAAAAAAGAATTGAGTTTCTGTTTTCTTGATGACAATCTTCTCAAACAACCAGTCAACAACCAACTAACAAGTAGTGAATCATATCCCAATATATACAAAAAAATAAATATTGTTCTTTTTTTTTATCTTTTATTATTAAAGTTACATGTGTTAAAATTACAATAACATTCGCAAAGTACTCGGAAGACACATTGTTAGATGTGGGCGCGGGAACAAACACCACTGGGTACAAGGGCTAAGGGACTGGAAGGTACCTGGGGGAAATACAAGGGGGGTCGAGAAAGAAAAACACGTTCTGATGACATTATTCAGACAAACCTGTACATGTTATGATTGAGGAGCATATATCACACAAACAGTGGGTGGAAAAGTTTTATAAAGTTAGAGGGATATATGCCTGGTTCCCACACCCTCCTTCGCATTCTGAGCCAGGCTCAAACATGAAATCAGATTTGCTTTTTTTCAGTGACATGTAAAATGAAGTAGCTCATTGGTCACTTATCATTTGCATATAAATCCAAAATGTTTGTCAGTCCCCTGCTCATAAGCAGCCATATTTGTGTTGATACAGATGAACCGTACATGTTCCTGATTGAATAATCCACCTGTCAGTCACATCTGATCTGGTGAGTCAACGGTGACCAGACTCACATCTTTGTAAAGTATTATAGAAATGTGTATTGTGGATCTCAGGCAACTGCTTGTGCACTGATGAATGAAGCTATTTTTCCAAAGATGTGTGAAGAAATGTATTGAACCAAATAAACTTTTGTCCAGTTGACAAATGGAATTTCTCCTTTTGCTATTTTTCTAAACCAACATTTTTCTCTATTTCTGTATTTTTTTCAACATACATATCCACCATCTATCTCTATCTCACACATCTGCAGACACTTTCACAATAAAGAAGGTTTTAGTCTATAGATAGGTGTTAGTATAGTAATAGCTTAGTTAATTTAACAGCCAAAACTAAATAGGCCTATTAGAGTAATAGGAATAATAATAACATAAGGAGACCTGCAGTGAAATTAGAATCATCCCTTTTCTTGAGTTAGAAGAAAACAATTGAATTCCCAGAGGGAAAATGTATAAAATATCGGCTCATAATACAAAGTCTAGACTTATAGGTCTCTCTAGGTATTACACAGAAAGTCGGCTTTGAGTGTAAACAGAAAGACTATGGGTCATACACTCAGCAGTGAAAACAAAGCTGGAGAGAATAATATCACTCTTAACTGAAGGCCAAAGTTAACTAAAATAAAATAATTCTTATATGATTATGAATTAATTAATGGTATAATTACCAGACACAAATTCGGATGGATTGGTCTTATGGCAATTTTATCTTGCGAGATCTTGTTACGTGAGATCTTGTTCGATCAATATGCTTGACCCATCACATTTCAGAAACTGCAGATGTCATTTTAAAAATTACTACTGGAGTTTAAAGGTCCCATGGCATGAAATTTTCACTTTCTGAGGTTTTTGAACGTTAATGTGAGCTCCCCTACCCTGTTTAGGCCCCCCCATGGCTAAAAGTTGCGAAATGTCTAAACTGAGCATTTGCGATCCTTTTCTGCGTTACACAAAACCAGTGTTGAAACGGGCGAGTTCGGACAAGGCATCTTTTTGACGTCAGATCGGCAAATGCAGCTCCAGCCCCTCCCTCTGTCTCCGCTCAGCGTCCCTGTATATCCCGCCCATAGAGTTTGGACTGTGAATGCGCTACAATGCGAAATGCGTTTTTTTATTTGCCTGGAGGCACGTCCGAGTGTTTCTAGGCTCGCAAGTCCCTCACCCGACCCTCTGGACCTCTGAAATACCAGTGGTTTAATTTTATTTTCTGTGTAAATATGCTTTTTTTTCATTGCAAAGTCTCCCATCTGTCTTCCTGTGTTAAACACGGAAGAGAGGAGACGAGCTTCGAGCGGGGGACCCCCCCCCGCTCCTTAGCCAATCTCTCTGTCCTTCTCATTTGCACTGAAGCAGCAACACCCAAAATAAAGCATTTTAGACACATATCTAGCCTCATGAAGACTGTCAGAGTCATATCTCATGCACTGAGTGTTGATTTTGAAGAAGGATTCATTTACAGTATTAGGGAACCATTAAGGAGCCATATAAAAGCATCAAGAAGTACCATGTCATGGGACCTTTAAGGTAGAAACATACAGGGTAGAGAAAATCCCCAGGTTGAGTGTTCTATTGCCATACCTTGTTTGTCCTTTTACCAATAAATAATGTATAGTGGGTCTATAATTAGCAATCACTGCGCTCCCACCCATGTCACTCCTCAGGTTGACCTTGCTGCTTTACGGAGTCCAGGACAAATAAATACTACCTTAAAGACTGAGTGGGTGGTCCAACAAACTGAGGCTGTGGCATTCACTGCAATTAAATCAACACCCTCACATCAATTGTGAGGGTGAGGGGTCAGTGTGTAGGTCAGCACTTATCACACACGTAACATCAGACACGATACAAGTGAAGATGTGGGAGATTGGAGCAGGGGACAGGGAATCAGCCAAGTAAAATCATTCTTTTAGATTTGTTGAATAAATTTGACTAAATTTGTGTTCTGAAAGGTATCTTATGAAGGGTTTTATTTTAAACATTTTGAAACATTTGTGTCTCCAGGTATGCAGTAATTATTTTTATTAAAATAATGTTTTGTTTTGTTTTTTTACTGATAGCATATATTGATTTATTCACAATTAAAAAGCATTTACATCTTTCATTTTATTGTTCTCAAACTAATTATCCTGATTGAGTGGCTCTTTGGTCACCAGATCCTATAATTAAAATCAGCTGGCAATATATTTAGATGAAGTAGATATTATGTTTCATTTTTAATTTAGAACAAAACCATTTCTAAACCAGTAGGAGTGTACGAGTGTCCAACCAGTGGACTGTAATGATGCAGCTTACATTAAACTTAATGTTATTAAAACTCATAGAAAACATGCAGAGTAGATCTGGTCATATTCAGTTTGTTTCATGGTACATGCAGTTATCATAATAGATTTAGCAATATAACGCACTGCGAAGTCGATATGCAACAAATTCATTATTTTATTAGTTGACTAGTCAGATCCATCCATCCATTTTCTTCCGCTTATCCGGGGCCGGGTCGCGGGGGCAACAGTCTAAGCAGGGACTCCCAGACTTCCTTCACCCCAGACACTTCCTCCAGCTCCTCCGGGGGGACCCCAAGGCGTTCCCAGGCCAGCCGGGAGACATAGTCCCTCCAGCGGGTCCTGGGTCTTCCCCGGGGCCTCCTCCCGGTGGGACATGCCCGGAACACCTCCCGAGGGAGGTGTCCAGGAGGCATCCGGAACAGATGCCCGAGCCACCTCAGCTGGCTCCTCTCCACGTGGAGAAGCAGCGGCTCTACTCCGAGCCCCTCCCATGTGACTGAGCTCCTCACCCTATCTCTAAGGGTGCGCCCAGCCACTCTGCGGAGGAAACTCATTTCGGCCGCTTGTATCCGCAATCTCGTCCTTTCGGTCATTACCCAGAGCTCATGACCATAGGTGAGGGTAGGAACGTAGATTGACCGGTCTAGTCAGTGTTATTGTGGCTCAGCTCCCTCCTCACCACAATGGTCCGGTACAACGACCGCATCACTGCCGATGCTGCACCGATCCGCCTGTAAATCTCACGCTCCATCCTCCCCTCACTCGTGAACAAGACCCCGAGATACTTAAACTCCTCCACTTGAGGCAAGGACTCCCCACCCACCTGGAGAGGGCAAACCACCTTTTTCCGGTCGAGAACCATGGCCTCGGATTTGGAGGAGCTGATCCTCATCCCAGCCGCTTCACACTCAGCTGCGAACTGCCCCAGTGCACATTGGAGGTCCCGGTTTGATGAAGCCATATGTAAACATCATTTGCAAACAACCAACTGTTTGATAGAAGAAGTGTTTTTGTTTAATTGAAATCACAAATTGCTTATTCTTCTTGTGCCAATTTGAATTTATTACTGTACTTCTGTTGTATTAAAACCTCCTTTACAGCGGATGGCAAGCATCAAGGGGCCGTGTACAAATAATGTGTGGATTTTCCAGTAATAAATTAATCTGATTAATAATCTTATGGATGGATAAGGAGAGACTGAGGTGGCATATGCTTTTGCTGCATATAAGAGGGCAGTAACAGTCTGGCTGTGGATCTCCACTCACATGACCCTACCCGAAGGCTCCACCAGGATGGCCCTCATGTGACTTACCTTCATTCACATTGACTCTGACTATTTTTTATAGTTCATTCAGAGAATTACACGTTTTATGATTTGTTGCCTTAATGTAGGCCTACAGGCTTTAAAATGTGTTGCTGTCAATTAAAAGTTATTTAAAGTGATAAAGCTTATTTCCAAAGGTTACTTTATTAGAGCGAAGCACTTCAAAGACATGGGCAACAGCCAGGGCTGGACTGGGACAACAAAACAGCCCTGACATTTTTGGCTTCAACTGGCCCCTCATAATTAGCAGAGCACAACGGACTAATTTATGTATGCGTTCCCCGAAGCAAAGTATTTTACTATTGTTACATCTTGGCCGATGAGAAACCATGGCGCAACATTTAAAGGAAAAATCCCAGCTCCCCAAAACCACCCGCAAACTTGCAGTAACTACACATTCAATGGTTTATTTCAAATGCAGCTCACACACAAGGTCAGAAGCACGTTGGCTGGCACCCAAGGTGAAATTCCTGTGGAAATGAAGTGTAAAATAAATAAATACAATTTCTCATCAAATCTACACAATTCACGAACAGGTCACCTGTACTGGCTTCAAAATGGTGAATTTCACCAAAAGGTGAGCGATTTTCATGCTTGTCCATCACCTAAAAGTCCCGGTATTATCCTAACATTACTACCTGCTTACCTGCTGTGCCTGTGCTACACTTCCCTGGTCACTCTGTTCCTCGGGTTCCCTCGGGTTCATTGTCCAGAGTCTCTGGCTGCTCTTCTTCCTGTTCACCTTCAGTCTGGGCTGCAGAAGACGTGGAGGCTCCAGCAGCCCCTCCAGAGAATATGCCTGTTATTTTAGAATATTTTGCAGCATCTATAGTGAGATTTTTTATTCTTTTTGCCCGTAACTTCTCGCACCCCCTTTCTACTGTAAGCTTCTATATCCTGATTGATTTAGTCCACTGTCTGTATTGAACAGCATTGGCCCCTGGGACTGTCGGCCCATCGGGAAAATGCCTGGTATGTCCGATTACCAGTCCAGGCCTGGCTAAAGTATAACCCATAATGGTTGTCAAATAAATTATTTAACAACATTATAAACATATTAAAATGGGCGGCAATAGCTCAGTTGGTAGAGCATATGTCTCGTGATCCAGGGGTTAGCGGTTCTAATCCCGCTCTTGACGGGTTGACCGCATATGATCCCAGCTCCCACAGATGACCGCTGCCGTTGTGTCCTTGGGCAAGACACTTAACCCCACCTCGCCCCCAGTGTCTGTGGACACTGGTAGCCCCCATGGCAGAAGATACATCAAGGCCTGTTGTGACATGAGCCGTCCTCCTGTGGACCCACCACCCGCGGAAGGATTCATGGGGGCTGGTGCATTGTGTTCTGGGCAGCAGAACACTGCTTGGACTGCTGCCCCCGCGACCCAGAAAATGGAAAAGCGGAAGAAAATGAATGAATGAATGAATAAACATATTACGTAATAGCAATGATTATAAACTCCAGCGGAAGTGTTTTATATTATTCACTTTAGCCGTTTGTTATCAACCAGTGACATGTCGATGTATGACTGGAAATCACACGGTCCCTCACGACACAATACATGGGCTCACAATATATTATCATGATATGACGATAAATGTGATAAGCGATATATTTCACATGATACTCATGTGATATATTGCTGTTTTTTAAGAACCAAAAATATTTAAAAAAAAAAAAAAAAAAAAAAAAGAAGAAATTCAATTTGTCAACTGGACAAAGTTTGTTTGGTTGAAAATGTTTCGCCGCTCATCCGAGAGGCTTCGTCAGCTCTGGTTCTAGTGCTGGTTAGACCCTGCTTATATCTAGCTGCCGGGAGGAGCTCCTACACTGAAATAGCTCTGAAACTATCTCCACTAATCTGTCTTTGTTTTTCAAATTACTCTGGCGACTAGTTTAGCCTCCCTGGGAGGCTAAACTAGTCGTCAGAGTAATGAGCGGATGAGCAGCAAAACGTTTTCGACCAAACAAACTTTGTCCAGTTGACAAATTGAATTTCTCCTTTTATCATGGATTCTACCTGGACGACTGAGGGACTCTTCACGTATATGTAATATATCTATTTTACTAATCAGCAGTGAATATGTCAAGTGTATTGCATAAATAAGTTTCCTGCCACTAAATAACCAACAAAATTTTAGTGCGGTCACAAAAAAATAATAATAATAAAATAAAATACTCTTGGTGATATATCAATACAGCAGGCCTCAATACTGTATCACCAAATCTAGTATCACGATATAGTGAGATTTTTCCTCCAGCTTAGGTCCTGACCAAGTCTAAGCAACAAGATCATGGAGATGGTCCCCAGGCGCAGTAATGTGCTGCCCACTGCTCCTAATAATAAGGATGAGTTAAATGCAAAGAACAATTTGTCCTGTGTGAGAACAATAAAGTCATTCTTCTTCTTTAATATTTTTGCATCCTATGTGGATGAAGGTAAGTCATGTAAGGGTCCTCGTAGTGGTGCCTTTAGGTTAGGGTCACCTGGATCGAGGTCTGCAGCCAGATTGCAGATTGCAAAATGTAGGGTTGAAAAGGGGAAAGAAAGAGAAAGAAAGCAAGAATAGTTTCAGCTTGAGAAAGAAAATCTGTGATTTGGTGGACAATCAGGAAACAAACGTCCATTCAATACACTCCAGAACCTACAATTCATCTTGCACATTCCAACCACCAACTATGAGTCCACATCACCTGATTTTTGACTTTACTGAAAGATACAGTATTACACAATAATACTGTGATTTGATGAAATGTCTTCAGTCCTCTTGAGTGTGCTCCCAGATGGATTCAGGCAGCAGTTCAGCCTCCAGCAGAAGAAGAATAAACAAGTCCCCCTTGAGGCTCGCCCGCAACACATTCTCTCCCAAATGTCACAAACGTATGGAAACACTGGGATATGCCATCACACTGTATGATAATGAGAGGGAGAAATTCACCAGGGGAGCAGTGTCACCACCGGGGGGGCTGCTGTTACCGACCAAACATCATATTCACAGCCAGAAATACTATACAATACAAGCAAGAAATACTAATCCTGAGACTGGTTTATACTAAAATAGTGGTCAGGATATAAGAATAAGCAGGGGGAAGTTCAAAAGGATGATGTAGTAATAGTAGGACAATTAAATGCAGGATTTCATGGAGTGGCTTAATCAGTGTGCCTCAGACATTTTGTTTATTTATTTTATTTCAGATGCATTTTGTAAGCATGCAATACTGTAACTCTGGTCAACAATGTTTAAATATTCTTTTTTCTTTTTAGAATGTTCTTTTTAGATTATTTTTTTGCAACTTTCTGAGCCACAAAGTCCCAAAATGTACTGTATTTGACTGTTTTATTTTGACTGTACTCAAAAGCTCATTGGTCATCTAGAACAACCTCAGATTAACAGCGTTTTTCAGTCTTCTTTTTCTTTTCTTTCCCTTATTTTTAATCATATATGTTTTCACATGCATGGGCTTGCTCACCTGTCACTCACATCTGAACTGGAGCGTCAACACTATTGGAGACGTGTGTATTCTGGACCCCAGACTACTTTGCTGGTGCACCGATGAGTGAAGCAGATTAAAAAAGGCTAAAACAATAGCTGCTGATTTCAGATTTTTTGTGGAATCTGTATATCCGATAGGACAGGATTTTCCTCATTCATTTTGAGATGAAAGTACTGAATACCAATTGTCTTATTCATTGCCCAGTTTGTACATGCATCCAGAAACTCACTGCACCATAGTTTTACTATTAAACTCAGAGCAAAGCCATGTTCAGTACCACTTAGCACACTGACACTCTGTATTCCAACTATCCCATTATTATTATTATTAGGCCCGAGCGCTAAAGCGTAGGGCCTTTTGTTACTGTTCTGCAGTGCGAAGCACTGCAGAACCAGCGTGCACAAAACAAAGCGCGAAGCGCTTTGTTTTGTGCACGCAGCAGAGCGCGAAGCGCTCTCCCCTTTTTAAACACCTAGCACTCATGTCAACGACTGGTGCCCGCTGACTTGGCACGGTGGCATCGCCCGTGGCCGCGATAGCGGCCAAATTGTAATTGTTCACCCCAAAACATTCTCAGCCCACCAGCGTGCGCAAAACAAAGCGCGAAGCGCTTTGTTTTGTGCACGCAGCAGAGCGCGAAGCGCTCTCCCCTTTTTAAACACCTAGCACTCATGTCAACGACTGGTGCCCGCTGACCTGGCACGTTGGCACCGCCCGTGGCGGCAAAATTGTAATTGTTTTGTGGGCACACATGACATCGTGCACGCAGTGCACGATGTCATGTGTGCCCACAAAACCAGAGCGCAAAGCGCTCTCCCTTTTCCAAACACTCAATGCCACACTATAGTGACACTCATAGGATCCAATAGCACAGACTGGCACTGCCCATTGCCGCGAAAGCGGCATAATTGTAATCGTTAACCATCGTAAACGTCAAAAATATGTATTGGGCAAGTGAGTAATCGATGAGGTCAATGACGAGCGCAACGCGCTCGTCATTGACAATGGACCCCACGGGTGCGTTACTGGACGCGAGCCCTTTCCATTGATATATATATTGCCACCATAGGTGGCACCATATTGTTATTGTTCTGGTTTTTCTTATTATTTATTCTTATTAGGCCCGAGCGCTAAAGCGTAGGGCCTTTTGTTACTGTTCTGCAGTGCGAAGCACTGCAGAACCAGCGTGCACAAAACAAAGCGCGAAGCGCTTTGTTTTGTGCACGCAGCAGAGCGCGAAGCGCTCTCCCCTTTTTAAACACCTAGCACTCATGTCAACGACTGGTGCCCGCTGACTTGGCACGGTGGCATCGCCCGTGGCCGCGATAGCGGCCAAATTGTAATTGTTCACCCCAAAACATTCTCGGCCCACCAGCGTGCGCAAAACAAAGCGCGAAGCGCTTTGTTTTGCGCACGCAGCAGAGCGCGAAGCGCTCTCCCCTTTTAAGCACCTAGCACTCATGTCAACGACTGGTGCCCGCTGACCTGGCACGGTGGCACCGCCCCTGGCGGCAAAATTGTAATTGTTTTGTGGGCACACATGACATCGTGCACGCAGTGCACGATGTCATGTGTGCCCACAAAACCAGAGCGCGAAGCGCTCTCCCTTTTCCAAACACTCAATGCCACACTATAGTGACACTCATAGGATCCAATAGCACAGACTGGCACTGCCCATTGCCGCGAAAGCGGCATAATTGTAATCGTTAACCATCGTAAACGCCAAAAATGTGTATTGGGCAAGTGAGTAATCGATGAGGTCAATGACGAGCGCAACGCGCTCGTCATTGACAATGGACCCCACAGGTGCGTTACTGGACACGAGCCCTTTCCATTGATATATATAGTGCCACCATAGGTGGCACCATATTGTTATTGTTCTGGTTTTTCTTATTCTTATTATTATTATTTTCCTATACACTTTTTTCAGGTTTCGGGTACTTCCCACCGACGAAAACTCACGAAATTTTGCACAAAATTCAAGAATGCCAAAAAAGGAATTTACAAATAATCTGTATTAAAAAATCTTTAAAAATGGCTCGACAGCGCCACCTGGAAAATCAAAATACATTGCGCCTATGGCTATACCCGAAAAATGAACTTTGTCGTAGACAAACGAAATTCGGGTGGTGGATAGGTCATGTCGTTACAAACCAAAAAATATATTATGCCGTTGCTAGGCGACCAACAGGAAGTCGGCCATATTGGAACGAGCACGTGACCCGGCGCCGAAGGCGGAGTTTCCTGTCCTCGTATTTTAACGAACTCCTCCTAGGGTTTTTGACCCAGACTCACCAGAATCGTGCTGTATCATCTAGACAAGTGGGACATTAAAAGTTGTTAAAAGCGTTCTAAAAGAGTGAACGGTGTTTCCGTGACAACGCCACAAATTTCGTGTTCGTTTTTGCGGCTCGCCATCAAACTTCGACGAGCGATAATTCGCGCATACTTTGGCCGATTTCACTCAAACTTTAATCGTTGGTGGACACCCCGGCCCTGAACAGATTGATATAAGAAAATCTGAAATGGGTGCTATAGCGCCACCTAGGGAGATTGCATGGAAGCGCAAAATTTTACTTTGTCGTAGACATACCAAATTTGGTACACATATTCGTGACGGGGTATCGATCAAAAAACTTAATGACGTCAACACACCATGTTCCATCGTGTTGCCATGGCAACAGGCCAAACATCTGTTGTCGCCAATGGGACGCCCAGCATAAACTTTGTCATAGCCAAACCAAATTTGGTACACAGATGCATCATGGGAAGAGGAACAAAAAAGTATATTATGCGGTTGCTAGGTGACCAACAGGAAGTCGGCCATTTTGGACCGAGCACGTGACCTGGCACCGAGGGCGCATTTTCCTGTCCTCGTATTTTAACGAACTCCTCCTAGGGTTTTTGACCCAGACTCACCAGAATCGTGCTGTATCATCTAGACAAGTGGGACATTAAAAGTTGTTAAAAGCGTTCTAAAAGAGTGAACGGTGTTTCCGTGACAACGCCACAAATTTCGTGTTCGTTTTTGCGGCTCGCCATCAAACTTCGACGAGCGATAATTCGCGCATACTTTGGCCGATTTCACTCAAACTTTAATCGTTGGTGGACACCCCGGCCCTGAACAGATTGATATAAGAAAATCTGAAATGGACACTATAGCGCCACCTAGGGAGATTGCATGGAAGTGCAAAATTTTACTTTGTCATAGACATACCAAATTTGGTACACATATTCGTGACGGGGTCTCGATAAAAAAACTCAATGACGCTCCCACGCAAGCTCCCATCGTGTTGTCATGGCAACAGGCCAAACATCTGTCCTCGCCATTAGGATCCTCTGCAAAAACTTTGTCATAGTCAAACCAAATTTGGTACACAGATGCATCATGGGAAGAGGAACAAAAAAGTATATTACGTTGTTGCTAGGCAACCAACCAGCCATATTGGATAGACCATGTGACCTGGTGGCGAAGGCGCCATTTTCTGTCAATCTTCGACGAGTGATAATTCGCACATACTTTGGCCGATTTTACTCAAACTTTAATCGTTGGTGGACACCCCGGCCCTACACACACTGATACAAGAAAATCTAAAATGGCCATAATAGCGCCCCCTAGGCAGAATGCATGGAATAGAAAATATTTACTTTGCCGTAGACACACCAAATTTGGACCACAGATTCGGGACATCGTCTCGATCAAAAAACACAGTGACACCCCCACTCCATCTCACATCATGTTGCCATGGTAACAGGTCAAACATCTATCCCCGCCATTAGGATGTCTGGGAAAAACTTTGATGTAGCCACACCTAATTTGGTACACAGATGCATCATGGGAATAGGAACAAAAAAGTATATTACACCATTGCTAGGCAACCAACCAGCCATATTGGATAGACCATGTGACCTGGTGGCAAAGGCGTCATTTCCTGTCAAACTTCGATGAATGATAATTAGCACATACTTTCTCCGATTTCACTCAAACTTTAATCGGTGGTGGACACCCCAGCCCTACACAGATTGATATAAGAAAATCTAAAATGGTCACAATAGCGCCCCCTAGGGTAATTGCATAGAACTGCAAAATTTAACTTTGTTGTACACATACAAGATTTGGTACAAATATTCCTGGGATATTTTCAATGAAAAAAGTCAATCGTGACCACATGCCATGCCTCATCGGGTTGCCATGGCAACAGGCCAAACATCTCTCCCCGCCAATAGGACACCTGACAAAATCTTTGGTATAGCCACACCAAATTTGGAACAGAGATGCATCATGGGAATAGGAATAAAAAATATATATTACGCTGTTGCTAGGCAACCAACCATATTGGGTAGAACATGTGACCTGGTGTTGAAGGCGCCATTTTCTGTCCTCATATTTTTATTTATTCAATTTATTTATTAATGTTTGCACCCAGCATTTAAAAGAACAAAAATACACACAAAAGAAAGAGAAAATAACAGAACAGTGCAGGAAAGGCTTATAATTGACCCTTCTCTTAAAATAATTTAAATTAAAAGGCAAAACAAACAACCCCTCCCCACCTCAACCCCAGGCATTCAACACAAATGCATCCAGATAACGCACAAACTCACACATGCATGCAGCTAGAAAAAAGGGGAGGAAAATGGCGCGTTAGCGCCACCCCCCCTGCGAGTGCAAGCGAGGGCCGATCATCGCCGCTTGCGGCTATATTTATTATTATTATTATTTTCCTCCCCCCCTTTTTTCAGGTTTCGGGTACTTCCCACCGACGAAAACTCACGAAATTTTGCACAAAATTCAAGAACGCCAAAAAAGGAATTTACAAATAATCTGTATTAAAAAATCTTAAAAAATGGCTCGACAGCGCCACCTGGAAAATCAAAATACATTGCGCCAATGGCTATACCCGAAAAATGAACTTTGTCGTAGACAAACGAAATTCGGGTGGTGGATAGGTCATGTCATTACAAACCAAAAAATATATTACGCCGTTGCTAGGCGACCAACAGGAAGTCGGCCATATTGGCCCGAGCACGTGACCCGGCGCCGAAGGCGGAGTTTCCTGTCTTCGTATTTTAACGAACTCCTCCTAGGGTTTTTGACCCAGACTCACCAGAATCGTGCTGTATCATCTAGACAAGTGGGACATTTAAAGTTGTTAAAAGCGTTCTAAAAGAGTGAACGGTGTTTCCATGACAACGCCACAAATTTCGGGTTCGTTTTTGCAGCTCGCCATCAAATTTCGATGAGCGATAATTCGCGCATACTTTGGCCGATTTCACTCAAACTTTAATCGTTGGTGGACACCCTGGCCCTGAACAGATTGATATAAGAAAATCGGAAATGGACACTATAGCGCCCCCTAGGGAGATTGCATGGAAGTGAAAAATTTTACTTTGTCGTAGACATACCAAATTTGGTACACACATTCGTGACGGGGTCTTGATAAAAAACCTCAATGACGCCAACACGCCATGTCCCATCGTGTTGCCATGGCAACAGGCCAAACATCGGTCGTCACCAATGGGACTCCAGGCAAAAATTTTGTCGTAGTCAAACCAAATTTGGTACACAGATGCATCATGGGAATAGGAACAAAAAAGTATATTAAGCGGTTGCTAGGCGACCAACCAGCCATATTGGATAGACCATGTGACCTGGTGGCAAATGCGTAATTTCTTGTCAAACTTCGACAAGTGTTAATTCACGCATACTTTGGCTGATTTCTCTCAAACTTCAATCATTGGTGGACACCGCGGCCCTGACCAGATTGATATAAGAAAATCGGAAATGGACACTATAGCGCCCCCTAGGGAGATTACATGGAAGTGTAAAATTTTACTTTGTCGTAGACATACCAAATTTGGTACACACATTTGTGATAGGGTCTCGATAAAAAAAAACAATGACGCCCCCACGCTATCTACCATCGTGTTGCCATGGCAACAGGCCAAACATCTGTACTCGCCATTAGGATCCTCTGCAAAAACTTTGTCATAGTCAAACCAAATTTGGTACACAGATGCATCATGGGAAGAGAAACAAAAAAGTATATTACGTCGATGCTAGGCAACCAATCAGCCATATTGGATAGACCATGTGACCTGGTGGGAAAGGCGTCATTTCCTGTCAAACTTCGACGAATGATAATGCGCTCATACTTTGGCCGATTTCACTCAAACTTTAATCGTTGGTGAACACCCCGGCCCTACACAGATTGATATAAGAAAATCTAAAATGGCCATAATAGCGCCCCCTAGGGAGATTGCATGGAACAGAAAAAATTTACTTTGCCGTAGACACACCAAATTTGGACCACACATTCAGGACATGGTCTCTATCAAAAAACACAGTGACACCCTCACTCCATCTCGCATCATGTTGCCATGGTAACAGGCCAAACATCTGTCCCCGCCATTAGGATGCCCGGCAAAAACTTTGATGTAGCCACACTAATTTTGTACATAGATGCATCATGGGAATAGGAACAAAAAAGTATATTACACCATTGCTAGGCAACCAACCAGCCATATTGGATAGACCATGTGACCTGGTGGCAAAGGCGTCATTTCCTGTCAAACTTCGACGATTTGATAATTAGCACATACTTTCTCCGATTTCACTCAAACTTTAATCGGTGGTGGACACCCCAGCCCTACACAGATTGATATAAGAAAATCTAAAATGGTCACAATAGTGCCCCCTAGGGTAATTGCATAGAACTGCAAAATTTAACTTTGTCGTACACATACAAGATTTGGTACAAATATTCCTGTGATATTTTCAATGAAAAAAGTCAATGGTGACCACATGCCATGCCTCATCGGGTTGCCATGGCAACAGGCCAAACATCTCTCCCCGCCAATAGGACACCTGACAAAATCTTTGGTATAGCCAAACCAAATTTGGTACACAGATTTATCATGGGAATAGGAACAAAAAAGTATATTAAGCGGTTGCTAGGCGACCAACCAGCCTATCCAACCAGCCTCACGCATACTTTGGCTGATTTCACTCAAACTTCAATCATTGGTGGACACCGTGGCCCTGACCAGATTGATATAAGAAAATCGGAAATGGACACTATAGCGCCCCCTAGGGAGATTGCATGGAAGTGTAAAATTTTACTTTGTCGTAGACGTACCAAATTTGGTACACACATTTGTGATAGGGTCTCGATAAAAAAACTCAATGACGCCCCCATGCCATCTCCCATCGTGTTGCCATGGCAACAGGCCAAACATCTGTACTCGCCATTAGGATCCTCTGCAAAAACTTTGTCATAGTCAAACCAAATTTGGTACACAGATACATCATGGGAAGATAAACAAAAAGTATATTATACCGTTGCTAGGCAACCAACCAACCATTTTGGATAGATCATGTGACCTGATGGCGAAGGCGCCATTTCCTGTCAAACTTCGACGAGTGATAATTCGCACATACTTTGGCCGATTTTACACAAACTTTAATCGTTGGTGAACACCCCGGCCCTACACAGATTGATATAAGAAAATTGCAATTGGCCGTAATAGCGCCCCCTAGGGAGATTGCATGGAACAGAACAATTTTACTTTGCCGTAGACACACCAAATTTGGACCACACATTCGTGACATGGTCTCGATCAAAAAACACAGTGACACCCCCACTCCATCTCACATCATGTTGCCATGGTAACAGGTCAAACATCTGTCCCTGCCATTAGGATGCCCGGCAAAACCTTTGTTTAGCCACACCTAATTTGGTACATAGATGGTTCATGGGAATAGGAAAATGGCGCGTTAGCGCCACCCCCCCTGCGAGTGCAAGCGAGGGCCGATCATCGCCGCTTGCGGCTATATTTAGGCCCGAGCGCTGAAGAGCGCATAGGGCCTTTTGTAACTGTTCTGCGGTGCGAAGCACTGCAGAACCAGCGTGGAACGTGTGAAACGCGCTAGTAGGTGTCAATGGACCCCACAGGTGGGTTACTGGACGTGCGCCCTTTCCATTGATATATTTTGTGTTACCATTCGTGGCACTATATTGTTACTGTTCTGGTTTTTCTTATTAGGCCCGAGCGCTAAAGCGTAGGGCCTTTTGTTACTGTTCTGCAGTGCGAAGCACTGCAGAACCAGCGTGCACAAAACAAAGCGCGAAGCGCTTTGTTTTGTGCACGCAGCAGAGCGCGAAGCGCTCTCCCCTTTTTAAACACCTAGCACTCATGTCAACGACTGGTGCCCGCTGACTTGGCACGGTGGCATCGCCCGTGGCCGCGATAGCGGCCAAATTGTAATTGTTCACCCCAAAACATTCTCGGCCCACCAGCGTGCGCAAAACAAAGCGCTTTGCGCTTTGTTTTGCGCACGCAGCAGAGCACGAAGCGCTCTCCCCTTTTTAAGCACCTAGCACTCATGTCAACAACTGGTGCCCGCTGACCTGGCACGGTGGCACCGCCCGTGGCGGCAAAATTGTAATCGTTTTGTGGGCACACATGACATCGTGCACGCAGTGCACGATGTCATGTGTGCCCACAAAACCAGAGCGCGAAGCGCTCTCCCTTTTCCAAACACTCAATGCCACACTATAGTGACACTCATAGGATCCAATAGCACAGACTGGCACTGCCCATTGCCGCGAAAGCGGCATAATTGTAATCGTACACGCCAAAAATATGTATTGGGCAAGTGAGTAATCAATGAGGTCAATGACGAGCGCAACGCGCTCGTCATTGACAATGGACCCCACGGGTGCGTTACTGGACACGAGCCCTTTCCATTGATATATATATTGCCACCATAGGTGGCACCATATTGTTATTGTTCTGGTTTTTCTTATTCTTATTATTATTTTCCTCCCCCCCTTTTTTCAGGTTTCGGGTACTTCCCACGGACGAAAACTCACGAAATTTTGCACAAAATTCAAGAACGCCAAAAAAGGAATTTACAAATAATCTGTATTAAAAAATCTTAAAAAATGGCTCGACAGCGCCACCTGGAAAATCAAAATACATTGCGCCTATGGCTATACCCGAAAAATGAACTTTGTCGTAGACAAATGAAATTCGGGTGGTGGATAGGTCATGTCGTTACAAACCAAAAAATATATTATGCCGTTGCTAGGCGACCAACAGGAAGTCGGCCATATTGGAACGAGCACGTGACCCGGCGCCGAAGGCGCATTTTCCTGTCCTCGTATTTTAACGAACTCCTCCTAGGGTTTTTGACCCAGACTCACCAGAATCGTGCTGTATCATCTAGACAAGTGGGACATTAAAAGTTGTTAAAAGCGTTCTAAAAGAGTGAACTGTGTTTCCGTGACAACGCCACAAATTTCGGGTTCGTTTTTGCGGCTCGCCATCAAACTTCGACGAGCGATAATTCGCGCATACTTTGGCCGATTTACCTCAAATTTTAATCGTTGGTGGACACCCCGGCCCTGAACAGATTGATATAAGAAAATCTGAAATAGGTGCTATAGCGCCACCTAGGGAGATTGCATGGAAGCGCAAAATTTTACTTTGTCGTAGACATACCAAATTTGATACACATATTCGTGACAGGGTCTTGATCAAAAAACTCAATGACGCCAACACGCCATATCCCATCGTGTTGCCATGGCAACAGGCCAATCTTCTCTCCTTGCCAATGGGACGCCAGGCAAAAACTTTGTCGTAGCCAAACCAAATTTGGTACACAGATGCATCATGGGAAGAGGAACAAAAAAGTATATTATGCCGTTGCTAGGCGACCAACAGGAAGTCGGCCATTTTGGACCGAGCACGTGACCTGGCACCGAGGGCGCATTTTCCTGTCCTCGTATTTTAACGAACTCCTCCTAGGGTTTTTGACCCAGACTCACCAGAATCGTGCTGTATCATCTAGACAAGTGGGACATTAAAAGTTGTTAAAAGCGTTCTAAAAGAGTGAACAGTGTTTCCGTGACAACGCCACAAATTTCAGGTTCGTTTTTGCGGCTCGCCATCAAACTTCGACGAGCGATAATTCGCACATACTTTGGCCGATTTCACTCAAACTTTAATTGTTGGTGGACACCCCGGCCCTGAACAGATTGATATAAGAAAATCTGAAATGGACACTATAGCGCCCCCTAGGGAGATTGCATAGAAGCGCAAAATTTTACTTTGTCGTAGACATACCAAATTTGGTACACACATTCGTGACAGGGTCTCGGTCAAAAAACTCAATGACGCCAATACGCCATGTCCCATCGTGTTGCCATGGCAACAGGCCAAACATCTGTCATCACCAATGAGACACCAGGCAAAAACTTTGTCGTAGCCAAACCAAATTTGGTACACAGATGCATCATGGGAATAGGAACAAAAAAGTATATTAAACGGTTGCTAGGCGACCAACAGGAAGTTAGCCATATTGGCCTGAGCACGTGACTCGGAGTTGAAGGCGCATTTTCCTGTCCTCGTATTTTAATGAACTCCTCCTAGGGTTTTTGACCCAGACTCACCAGAATCGTGCTGTATCATCTAGACAAGTGGGACATTAAAAGTTGTTAAAAGCGTTCTAAAAGAGTGAGCGGTGTTTCCGTGACAACGCCACAAATTAAAGGTGTGTTTTTGCGGCTCGCCATCAAATTCGGCGAGTGATAATTGGCACATACTTTGGCCGATTTCACTCAAACTTCAATTGTTCATGGACACCCCGGCCCTGAACAGATTGATATGAGAAAATCTAAAATGGACACTATAGCGCCCCCTAGGGAGATTGCATGGAAGTGTAAAATTTTACTTTGTCGTAGACATACCAAATTTGGTACACACATTTGTGACAGGGTCTCGATCAAAAAACTCAATGACACCCCCGCGCCATCTCCCATTGTGTTGCCATGGTAACTGGCTAAACATCTGTCCTTGCCAATGGGACGCCTGGCAAAAACTTTGGTGTAGTCAAATCAAATTTGGTACACAGATGCATTATGGGAATAGAAACAAAAAAGTATATTATACCATTGCTAGGCAACCAGCCAGCCATATTGGATAGGCCATGTGACCTGGTGTCAAAGGCACCATTTTCTGTCCTCATATTTTTATTTATTGAATTGATTTATTAATGTTTGCACCCAGCATTTTAAAAGAACAAAAATACACACAAAAGAAAAAGAAAATAACAGAACAGTGCAGGAAAGGCTTATGATTGACCCTCCTCTTCAAATAATTGAAATTAAAAGGCAAAACAAACAACCCCTCCCCACCTCAACCCCAGGCATTCAACACAAATGCATCCAGATAACGCACAAACTCACACATGCATGCAGCTAGAAAAAAGGGGAGGAAAATGGCGCGTTAGCGCCACCCCCCCAGCGAGTGCAAGCGAGGGCCGATCATCGCCGCTTGCGGCTATATTTATTATTATTATTATTTTCCCGACCACTTTTTTCAGGTTTCGGGTACTTCCCACTGACGAAAACTCACGAAATTTTGCGCAAAATTCAAGAACGCCAAAAAAGGAATTTACAAATAATCTGTATTAAAAAATCTTTAAAAATAGCTCCACAGCGCCACCTCAAAAATCAAAATACATTGCGCCTATGGCTATACCCGATAAATGAACTTTGTCGTAGATAAACGAAATTCGGGTGGTGGATAGGTCATGTCGTTACGAACCAAAAAATATATTATGGCGTTGCTAGGCGACCAACAGGAAGTCAGCTATATTGGGCCGAGCACGCGACCCGGCACCGAGGGTGCATTTTCCTGTCTTCGTATTTTAACGAACTCCTCCTAGGGTTTTTGACCCAGACTCACCAGAATCGTGCTGTATCATCTAGACAAGTGGGACATTAAAAGTTGTTAAAAGCGTTCTAAAAGAGTGAACGGTGTTTCCGTGACAACGCCACAAATTTCGGGTTCGTTTTTGCGGCTCGCCATCAAATTTCAACGAGCGATAATTCGCGCATACTTTGGCCGATATCACTCAAACTTTAATCGTTCGTTGACACCCCGGCCCTGAACAGATTGATATAAGAAAATCTGAAATAGGTGCTATAGCGCCACCTAGGGAGATTGCATGGAAGCGCAAAATTTTACTTTGTCGTAGACATACCAAATTTGGTACACATATTCGTGACGGGGTATCGATCAAAAAACTTAATGACGTCAACACGCCATGTCCCATCGTGTTGCCATGGCAACAGGCCAAACATCTGTCGTCGCCAATGGGACGCCCGGCATAAACTTTGTCGTAGCCATACCAAATTTGGTACACAGATGCATCACGGGATAAGGAACAAAAAAGTATATTATGCGGTTGCTAAGCGACCAACAGGAAGTCGGCCATTTTGGATCGAGCACGTGACCTGGCACCGAGGGTGCATTTTCCTGTCCTCGCATTTTAACGAACTCCTCCTAGGGTTTTTGACCCAGACTCACCAGAATCATGCTCTATCATCTAGACAAGTGGGACATTAAAAGTTGTTAAAAGCGTTCTAAAAGAGTGAACGGTGTTTCCGTGACAACGCCACAAATTTCAGGTTCGTTTTTGTGGCTCGCCATCAAATTCGACGAGTGATAATTCGCACATACTTTGGCCGATTTCACTCAAACTTCAATCGTTTGTGGACACCTCGGCCCTGAACAGATTTCTATAAGAAAATCTGAAATGGACGCTATAGCGCCCCCTAGGGAAGTGCAAAATTTTATTTTGTCGTAGACATACCAAATTTGGTACACAGATGCATCATGGGAAGATAAACAAAAAGTATATTATACCATTGCTAGGCAACCAAACAGCCATTTTGGATAGACCATGTGACCTGGTGGCGAAGGCGCCATTTCCTGTCAAACTTCGACGAGTGATAATTCGCACATACTTTGGCCGATTTTACTCAAACTTTAATCGTTGGTGAACATCCCGGCCCTACACAGATTGATATAAGAAAGTCTCAATTGGCCGTAATAGCGCCCCCTAGGGAGATTGCATGGAACAGAAAAATTTTACTTTGCCGTAGACACACCAAATTTGGACCAGACATTCGTGACATGGTCTCGATCAAAAAACACAGTGACACCCCCACTCCATCTCACATCACGTTGCCATGGTAACAGGTCAAACGTCTGTCCCTGCCATTAGGATGCCTGGCAAAAACTTTGGTGTAGCTACACCTAATTTGGTACATAGATGGTTCATGGGAATAGGAAAATGGCGCGTTAGCAGGGGGCTGCGAGTGCAAGCGAGGGCCGATCATCGCCGCTTGCGGCTATATTTATTATTATTATTATTATTATTAGGCCCGAGCGCTGAAGAGCGCATAGGGCCTTTTGTAACCGTTCTGCGGTGCGAAGCACTGCAGAACCAGCGTGGAACGTGTGAAACACGCTGGTAGGTGTCAATGGACCCCACGGGTGGGTTACTGGACGTGCGCCCTTTCCATTGATATATTTTGTGTCACCATTCGTGGCACTATATTGTTACTGTTCTGGTTTTTCTTATTCTTATTATTATTTTCCCGACCACTTTTTCAGGTTTCGGGTACTTCCCACGGACGAAAACTCACGAAATTTTGCGCAAAATTCAAGAACGCCAAAAAAGGAATTTACAAATAATCTGTATTAAAAAATCTTTAAAAATGGCTCCACAGCGCCACCTCAAAAATCAAAATACATTGCGCCTATGGCTATACCCGATAAATGAACTTTGTCGTAGATAAACGAAATTCGGGTGGTGGATAGGTCATGTCGTTACGAACCAAAAAATATATTACGGCGTTGCTAGGCGACCAACAGGAAGTTAGCTATATTGGGCCGAGCACGCGACCCGGCACCGAGGGTGCATTTTCCTGTCCTCGTATTTTAACGAACTCCTCCTAGGGTTTTTGACCCAGACTCACCAGAATCGTGCTGTATCATCTAGACAAGTGGGACATTAAAAGTTGTTAAAAGCGTTCTAAAAGAGTGAACGGTGTTTCCGTGACAACGCCACAAATTTCGGGTTCGTTTTTGCGGCTCGCCATCAAATTTCAACGAGCGATAATTCGCGCATACTTTGGCCGATTTCACTCAAACTTTAATCGTTGGTGGACACCCCGGCCCTGAACAGATTAATATAAGAAAATCTGAAATGGGTGCTATAGCGCCACCTAGGGAGATTGCATGGAAGTGCAAAATTGTACTTTGTCGTAGACATACCAAATTTGGTACACATATTCATGACGGGGTCTCGATCAAAAAACTCAATGACACCAACATGCCATGTCCCATCGTGTTGCCATGGCAACAGGCCAAACTTCTCTCCTTGCCAATGGGACACCCAGGAAAAACTTTGTCGTAGCCAAACCAAATTTGGTACACAGATGCATCATGAGATAAGGAACAAAAAAGTATATTATGCGGTTGCTAGGCGACCAACAGGAAGTCGGCCATATTGGAACGAGCACGTGACCTGGCACCGAGGGTGCATTTTCCTGTCCTCGTATTTTAACGAACTCCTCCTAGGGTTTTTGACCCAGACTCACCAGAATCGTGCTGTATCATCTAGACAAGTGGGACATTAAAAGTTGTTAAAAGCGTTCTAAAAGAGTGAACGGTGTTTCCGTGACAACGCCACAAATTTCAGGTTCGTTTTTGCGGCTCGCCATCAAATTTCGATGAGCGATAATTCGCGCATACTTTGGCCGATTTCACTCAAACTTTAATCGTTTGTGGACACCCCGGCCCTGAACAGATTGATATAAGAAAATCGGAAATGGACACTATAGCGCCCCCTAGGGAGATTGCATGGAAGTGCAAAATTTTACTTTGTCGTAGACATACCAAATTTGGTACACACATTCGTGACGGGGTCTTGATCAAAAAACTCATTGACGCCAACATGCCATGTCCCATCGTGTTGCCATGGCAGCAGGCCAAACATCTGTACTCGCCATTAGGATCCTCTGCAAAAACTTTGTCATAGTCAAACCAAATTTGGTACACAGATGCATCATGGGAAGAGGAACAAAAAAGTATATTACACCATTGCTAGGCAACCAACCAGCCATATTGGATAGACCATGTGACCTGGTGGCAAAGGCGTAATTTCCTGTCAAACTTCGACAAGTGATAATTCACACATACTTTGGCTGATTTCACTCAAACTTTAATCATTGGTGGACACCCCGGCCCTGAACAGATTAATATAAGAAAATCTTAAATGGGTGCTATAGCGCCACCTAGGGAGATTGTGTGGAACAGAAAGATTTTACTTTGTCGTAGACATACCAAATTTGGTACACACATTCATGACAGGGTCTCAATCAAAAAACTCAAAGACGCCCCCACACCATCTCCCATCGTGTTGCCATGGCAACAGGTCAAACATCTGTCCTCGCCAATGGGACGCCAGGCAAAAACTTTGTCATAGTCAAACCAAATTTGGTACACAGATGCATCATGGGAAGAGGAACAAAAAAGTACATTACGCCATTGCTAGGCGACCAACCAGCCTTATAGGACAGACCATGTGACCTGGTGGTGACGGCGCTACTTCCTGTCAAACTTGGACGAGTGATAATGTGCTAATAGTTTGGCTGATTTCACTCAAACTTTACTCGTTGGTGTACACCCTGGCCCTGAACAGATTGACATAAAAAAAATCTGAAATGGCCGTAATAGCGCCCCCTAGGGTAATTGCATGGAAAAGAAACATTTTACTTTGCCGTAGACACACCAAATTTGGACCACACATTCGTGGCACGGTCTTGATCAAAAAACATAGTGACACCCCCATGCCATCTCACATCGTGTTGCCATGGTAACAGGCAAAACGTCTGTCCCCGCCAATAGGATGCTCGACAAAGTTTGGTATAGCCACACCAAATTCTGTACATAGATGCATCATGGGAATAGGAATAAAAAAGTATATTACGTCGTTGCTAGGCAACCAGCCAGCCATATTGGATAGGCCATGTGACCTGGTGTCAAAGGCACCATTTTCTGTCCTCATATTTTTATTTATTCAATTGATTTATTAATGTTTGCACCCAGCATTTAAAAGAACAAAAATACACACAAAAGAAAAAGAAAATAACAGAACAGTGCAGGAAAGGCTTATGATTGACCCTCCTCTTAAAATAATTGAAATTAAAAGGCAAAAAAAACAACCCCTCCCCACCTCAACCCCAGGCATTCAACACAAATGCATCCAGATAACGCACAAACTCACACATGCATGCAGCTAGAAAAAAGGGGAGGAAAATGGCGCGTTAGCGCCACCCCCCCTGCGAGTGCAAGCGAGGGCCGATCATCGCCGCTTGCGGCTATATTTATTATTATTATTATTTTCCCGACCACTTTTTCAGGTTTCGGGTACTTCCCACGGACGAAAACTCACGAAATTTTGCGCAAAATTCAAGAACGCCAAAAAAGGAATTTACAAATAATCTGTATTAAAAAATCTTTAAAAATGGCTCCACAGCGCCACCTCAAAAATCAAAATACATTGCGCCTATGGCTATACCCGATAAATGAACTTTGTCGTAGATAAACGAAATTCGGGTGGTGGATAGGTAATGTCGTTACGAACCAAAAAATATATTATGGCGTTGCTATGCGACCAACAGGAAGTCAGCTATATTGGGCCGAGCACGCGACCCGGCACCGAGGGTGCATTTTCCTGTCCTCGTATTTTAACGAACTCCTCCTAGGGTTTTTGACCCAGACTCACCAGAATCGTGCTGTATCATCTAGACAAGTGGGACATTAAAAGTTGTTAAAAGCGTTCTAAAAGAGTGAACGGTGTTTCCGTGACAACGCCACAAATTTCTGGTTCGTTTTTGCGGCTCGCCATCAAATTTCAATGAGCGATAATTCGCGCATACTTTGGCCGATATCACTCAAACTTTAATCGTTCGTTGACACTCCGGCCCTGAACAGATTGATATGAGAAAATCTAAAATGGGTGCTATAGCGCCACCTAGGGAGATTGCATGGAAGCGCAAAATTTTACTTTGTCCTAGACATACCAAATTTGGTACACATATTCGTGACGGGGTATTGATCAAAAAACTTAATGAGGTCAACATGCCATGTCCCATCGTGTTGCCATGGCAACAGGCCAAACATCTGTCGTCGCCAATGGGACGCCAGGCATAAACTTTGTCGTAGCCATACCAAATTTGGTACACAGATGCATCATGGGATAAGGAACAAAAAAGTATATTATGCGGTTGCTAAGCGACCAACAGGAAGTCGGCCATTTTGGACCGAGCACGTGACCTGGCACCGAGAGTGCATTTTCCTGTCCTCGCATTTTAACGAACTCCTCCTAGGGTTTTTGACCCAGACTCACCAGAATCGTGCTGTATCATCTAGACAAGTGGGACATTAAAAGTTGTTAAAAGCGTTCTAAAAGAGTGAACGGTGTTTCCGTGACAACGCCACAAATTTCGGGTTCGTTTTTGCGGCTCGCCATCAAATTTCAACGAGTGATAATTCGCGCATACTTTGGCCGATATCACTCAAACTTTAATCGTTCGTTGACACCCCGGCCCTGAACAGATTTCTATAAGAAAATCTGAAATGGACGCTATAGCGCCCCCTAGGGAGATTGCATGGAAGCGCAAAATTTTACTTTGTCGTAGACATACCAAATTTGGTACACACATTCGTGACAGGGTCTCGATCAAAAATCTCAATGATGACCCTGGGCATCTCCCATCGTGTTGCCATGGCAACAGGCCAAACATCTGTCCTTGTCATTAGGATTCTCTGGAAAAACTTTGGTGTAGTCAAACAAAATTTGGTACATAGATGCATCATGGGAAGATAAACAAAAAGTATATTATACCGTTGCTAGGCAACCAACCCGCCATTTTGGATAGACCATGTGACCTGGTGGCGAAGGCGCCATTTCCTGTCAAACTTCGACGAGTGATAATTCGCACATACTTTGGCCGATTTTACTCAAACTTTAATCGTTGGTGAACACCCCGGCCCTACACAGATTGATATAAGAAAATCTCAATTGGCCATAATAGCGCCCCCTAGGGAGATTGCATGGAAGAGAAAAATTTTACTTTATCGTAGACCCACCAAATTTGGACCAGACATTTGTGACATGGTCTCGATCAAAAAACACAGTGACACCCCCACTCCATCTCACATCATGTTGCCATGGTAACAGGTCAAACATCTGTCCCTGCCATTAGGATGCCCGGCAAAAACTTTGGTGTAGCCACACCTAATTTGGTACATAGATGGTTCATGGGAATAGGAAAATGGCGCGTTAGCAGGGGGCTGCGAGTGCAAGCGAGGGCCGATCATCGCCGCTTGCGGCTATATTTAGGCCCGAGCGCTGAAGAGCGCATAGGGCCTTTTGTAACCGTTCTGCGGTGCGAAGCACTGCAGAACCAGCGTGGAACGTGTGAAACGCGCTGGTAGGTGTCAATGGACCCCACGGGTGCGTTACTGGACGCGCGACCTTTCCATTGATATATTTTGTGTTACCATTCGTGGCACTATATTGTTACTGTTCTGGTTTTTCTTATTATTATTATTATTATTATTATTATTTTCCCGACCACTTTTTCAGGTTTCGGGTACTTCCCACTGACGAAAACTCACGAAATTTTGCGCAAAATTCAAGAACGCCAAAAAAGGAATTTACAAATAATCTGTATTAAAAAATCTTTAAAAATGGCTCCACAGCGCCACCTCAAAAATCAAAAAATGGCTATACCCGATAAATGAACTTTGTCGTAGATAAACGAAATTCGGGTGGTGGATAGGTCATGTCGTTACGAACCAAAAAATATATTATGGCGTTGCTAGGCGACCAACAGGAAGTCAGCTATATTGGGCCGAGCACGCGACCTGGCACCGAGGGAGCATTTTCCTGTCCTCGTATTTTAACGAACTCCTCCTAGGGTTTTTGACCCAGACTCACCAGAATCGTGCTGTATCATCTAGACAAGTGGGACATTAAAAGTTGTTAAAAGCGTTCTAAAAGAGTGAACGGTGTTTCCGTGACAACGCCACAAATTTCGGGTTCGTTTTTGCGTCTCGCCATCAAATTTCAATGAGCGATAATTCGCGCATACTTTGGCCGATATCACTCAAACTTTAATCGTTGGTGGACACCCCGGCCCTGAACAGATTGATATAAGAAAATCTGAAATAGGTGCTATAGCGCCACCTAGGGAGATTGCATAAAAGCGCAAAATTTTACTTTGTCCTAAACATACCAAATTTGGTACACATATTCGTGACGGGGTATCGATCAAAAAACATAATGACGTCAACACGCCATGTCCCATCGTGTTGCCATGGCAACAGGCCAAACATCTGTCGTCACCAATGGGACGGCCGGCATAAACTTTGTCGTAGCCATACCAAATTTGGTACACAGATGCATCATGGGATAAGGAACAAAAAAGTATATTATGCGGTTGCTAAGCGACCAACAGGAAGTCGGCCATTTTGGACCGAGCACGTGACCTGGCACCGAGGGCGCATTTTCCTGTCCTCGTATTTTAACGAACTCCTTCCAGGGTTTTTGACCCAGACTCACCAGAATCGTGCTGTATCATCTAGACAAGTGGGACATTAAAAGTTGTTAAAAGCGTTCTAAAAGAGTGAACGGTGTTTCCGTGACAACGCCACAAATTTCAGGTTCGTTTTTGTGGCTCGCCATCAAATTCGATGAGTGATAATTCGCACACACTTTGGCCGATTTCACTCAAACTTCAATCGTTGGTGGACACCCCGGCCCTTTAACAGATTTCTATAAGAAAATCTGAAATGGACACTATAGCGCCCCCTAGGGAGATTGCATGGAAGTGCAACATTTTATTTTGTCGTAGACATACCAAATTTGGTACACACATTCGTGACAGGGTCTAATTTGGTACATAGATGGTTCATGGGAATAGGAAAATGGCGCGTTAGCAGGGGGCTGCGAGTGCAAGCGAGGGCCGATCATCGCCGCTTGCGGCTATATTTAGGCCCGAGCGCTGAAGAGCGCATAGGGCCTTTTGTAACTGTTCTGCGGTGCGAAGCACTGCAGAACCAGCGTGGAACGTGTGAAACGCGCTGGTAGGTGTCAATGGACCCCACGGGTGGGTTACTGGACGTGCGCCCTTTCCATTGATATATTTTGTGTTACCATTCGTGGCACTATATTGTTACTGTTCTGGTTTTTCTTCTTATTATTATTATTATTATTTTCCCGACCACTTTTTTCAGGTTTCGGGTACTTCCCACTGACGAAAACTCACGAAATTTTGCGCAAAATTCAAGAACGCCAAAAAAGGAATTTACAAATAATCTGTATTAAAAAATCTTTAAAAATGGCTCCACAGCGCCACCTCAAAAATCAAAATACATTGCGCCTATGGCTATACCCGATAAATGAACTTTGTCGTAGATAAACGAAATTTGGGTGGTGGATAGGTCATGTCGTTACGAACCAAAAAATATATTATGGCGTTGCTAGGCGACCAACAGGAAGTCAGCTATATTGGGCCGAGCACGCGACCCGGCACCAAGGGTGCATTTTCCTGTCTTCGTATTTTAACGAACTCCTCCTAGGGTTTTTGACCCAGACTCACCAGAATCGTGCTGTATCATCTAGACAAGTGGGACATTAAAAGTTGTTAAAAGCGTTCTAAAAGAGTGAACGGTGTTTCCGTGACAACGCCACAAATTTCGGGTTCGTTTTTGCAGCTCGCCATCAAATTTCAACGAGCGATAATTCGCGCATACTTTGGCCGATATCACTCAAACTTTAATCGTTCGTTGACACCCCGGCTCTGAACAGATTGATATAAGAAAATCTGAAATAGGTGCTATAGCGCCACCTAGGGAGATTGCATGGAAGCGCAAAATTTTACTTTGTCGTAGACATACCAAATTTGGTACACATATTCGTGACGGGGTATCGATCAAAAAACTTAATGACGTCAACACGCCATGTCCCATCGTGTTGCCATGGCAACAGGCCAAACATCTGTCATCGCCAATGGGACGCCCGGCATAAACTTTGTCGTAGCCATACCAAATTTGGTACACAGATGCATCACGGGATAAGGAACAAAAAAGTATATTATGCGGTTGCTAAGCGACCAACAGGAAGTCGGCCATTTTGGATCGAGCACGTGACCTGGCACCGAGGGCGCATTTTCCTGTCCTCGCATTTTAACGAACTCCTCCTAGGGTTTTTGACCCAGACTCACCAGAATCGTGCTGTATCATCTAGACAAGTGGGACATTAAAAGTTGTTAAAAGCGTTCTAAAAGAGTGAACAGTGTTTCCATGACAACGCCACAAATTTCAGGTTCATTTTTGCGGCTCGCCATCAAACTTCGACAAGCGATAATTCGCGCATACTTTGGCCGATTTCACTCAAACTTCAATTGTCGGTGCCCTGAACAGATTGATATAAGAAAATCTGAAATGGACACTATAGCGCCACCTAGGGAGATTGCATGGAAGTGCAAAATTTTACTTTGTCCTAGACATACCAAATTTGGTACACATATTCGTGACGGTGTCTCGATCAAAAAACTCAATGACGCTCCCACGCAAGCTCCCATCGTGTTGTCATGGCAACAGGCCAAACATCTGTCCTCGCCATTAGGATCCTCTGCAAAAACTTTGTCATAGTCAAACCAAATTTGGTACACAGATACATCATGGGAAGAGGAACAAAAAAGTATATTACGTTGTTGCTAGGCAACCAACCAGCCATTTTGGATAGACCATGTGACCTGGTGGCGAAGGCGCCATTTTCTGTCAATCTTCGACGAGTGATAATTCACACATACTTTGGCCGATTTCACTCAAACTTTAATCGTTGGTGGACACCCCGGCCCTACACAGACTGATACAAGAAAATCTAAAATGGCCATAATAGCGCCCCCTAGGCAGAATGCATGGAACAGAAAAAATTTACTTTGCCGTAGACACACCAAATTTGGACCACACATTCGTGACATGGTCTCGATCAAAAAACACAGTGACACCCCCACTCCATCTCACATCATGTTGCCATGGTAACAGGTCAAACATCTATCCCTGCCATTAGGATGCCCGGCAAAAACTTTGGTGTAGCCACACCTAATTTGGTACATAGATGGTTCATGGGAATAGGAAAATGGCGCGTTAGCGCCACCCCCCTGCGAGTGCAAGCGAGGGCCGATCATCGCCGCTTGCGGCTATATTTATTATTATTATTATTATTTTCCCGACCACTTTTTTCAGGTTTCGGGTACTTCCCACTGACGAAAACTCACGAAATTTTGCGCAAAATTCAAGAACGCCAAAAAAGGAATTTACAAATAATCTGTATTAAAAAATCTTTAAAAATGGCTCCACAGCGCCACCTCAAAAATCAAAATACATTGCGCCTATGGCTATACCCGATAAATGAACTTTGTCGTAGATAAACGAAATTCGGGTGGTGGATAGGTCATGTCGTTACGAACCAAAAAATATATTATGGCGTTGCTAGGCGACCAACAGGAAGTCAGCTATATTGGGCCGAGCACGCGACCCGGCACCGAGGGTGCATTTTCCTGTCCTCGTATTTTAACGAACTCCTCCTAGGGTTTTTGACCCAGACTCACCAGAATCGTGCTGTATCATCTAGACAAGTGGGACATTAAAAGTTGTTAAAAGCGTTCTAAAAGAGTGAACGGTGTTTCCGTGACAACGCCACAAATTTCGGGTTCGTTTTTGCGGCTCGCCATCAAATTTCAACGAGCGATAATTCGCGCATACTTTGGCCGATATCACTCAAACTTTAATCGTTCGTTGACACTTCGGCCCTGAACAGATTGATATAAGAAAATCTGAAATAGGTGCTATAGCGCCACCTAGGGAGATTGCATGGAAGCGCAAAATTTTACTTTGTCGTAGACATACCAAATTTGGTACACATATTCGTGACGGGGTATCGATCAAAAAACTTAATGACGTCAACACGCCATGTCCCATCGTGTTGCCATGGCAACAGGCCAAACATCTGTCGTCGCCAATGGGACGCCCGGCATAAACTTTGTCGTAGCCATACCAAATTTGGTACACAGATGCATCATGGTATAAGGAACAAAAAAGTATATTATGCAGTTGCTAAGCGACCAACAGGAAGTCTGCCATTTTGGATCGAGCACGTGACCTGGCACCGAGGGTGCATTTTCCTGTCCTCGCATTTTAACGAACTCCTCCTAGGGTTTTTGACCCAGACTCACCAGAATCGTGCTGTATCATCTAGACAAGTGGGACATTAAAAGTTGTTAAAAGCGTTCTAAAAGAGTGAACGGTGTTTCCGTGACAACGCCACAAATTTCAGGTTTGTTTTTGTGGCTCGCCATCAAATTCGACGAGTGATAATTCGCACATACTTTGGCCGATTTCACTCAAACTTCAATCGTTGGTTGACACCCCGGCCCTGAACATATTTCTATAAGAAAATCTGAAATGGGTGCTATAGCGCCACCTAGGGAGATTGCATGGAAGTGCAAAATTTTATTTTGTCGTAAACATACCAAATTTGGTACACACATTCGTGACAGGGTCTCGATCAAAAACCTCAATGATGAGCCCGGGCATCTCCCATCGTGTTGCCATGGCAACAGGCCAAACATCTGTCATTGTCATTAGGATTCTCTGGAAAAACTTTGGTGTAGTCAAACAAAATTTGGTACACAGATGCATCATGGGAAGATAAACAAAAAAGTATATTATACCGTTGCTAGGCAACCAACCAGCCATTTTGGATAGATCATGTGACCTGGTGGCGAAGGCGCCATTTCCTGTCAAACTTCGACGAGTGATAATTCGCACATACATTGGCCGATTTTACTCAAACTTGAATCATTGGTGAACACCCCGGCCCTACACAGATTGATATAAGAAAATCTCAATTGGCCGTAATAGCGCCCCCTAGGGAGATTGCAAGGTACAGAAAAATTTTACTTAGCGGTAGACACACCAAATTTGGACCACACATTCGTGACATGGTCTCGATCAAAAAACACAGTGACACCCCCACTCCATCTCACATCATGTTGCCATGGTAACAGGTCAAACATCGGTCCCTGCCATTAGGATGCCCGGCAAAAACTTTGGTGTAGCCACACCTAATTTGGTACATAGATGGTTCATGGGAATATGAAAATGGCGCGTTAGCAGGGGGCTGCGAGTGCAAGCGAGGGCCGATCATCGCCGCTTGCGGCTATATTTCTTATTATTAGGCCCGAGCGCTGAAGAGCGCATAGGGCCTTTTGTAATTGTTCTGCGGTGCGAAGCACTGCAGAACCAGCGTGGAACGTGTGAAACGCGCTGGTAGGTGTCAATGGACCCCACGGGTGGGTTACTGGACGTGCGCCCTTTCCATTGATATATTTTGTGTTACCATTCGTGGCACTATATTGTTACTGTTCTGGTTTTTCTTCTTATTATTATTATTATTTTCCCGACCACTTTTTCAGGTTTCGGGTACTTCCCACTGACGAAAACTCACGAAATTTTGCGCAAAATTCAAGAATGCCAAAAAAGGAATTTACAAATAATCTGTATTAAAAAATCTTTAAAAATGGCTCCACAGCGCCACCTCAAAAATCAAAATACATTGCGCCTATGGCTATACCCGATAAATGAACTTTGTCGTAGATAAACGAAATTCGGGTGGTGGATAGGTCATGTCGTTACGAACAAAAAAATATATTATGGCGTTGCTAGGCGACCAACAGGAAGTCAGCTATATTGGGCCGAGCACGCGACCCGGCACCGAGGGTGCATTTTCCTGTCTTCGTATTTTAACGAACTCCTCCTAGGGTTTTTGACCCAGACTCACCAGAATCGTGCTGTATCATCTAGACAAGTGGGACATTAAAAGTTGTTAAAAGCGTTCTAAAAGAGTGAACGGTGTTTCCGTGACAACGCCACAAATTTCGGGTTCGTTTTTGCGGCTCGCCATCAAATTTCAACGAGCGATAATTCGCGCATACTTTGGCCGATATCACTCAAACTTTAATCGTTCGTTGACACTCCGGCCCTGAACAGATTGATATAAGAAAATCTGAAATAGGTGCTATAGCGCCACCTAGGGAGATTGCATGGAAGCGCAAAATTTTACTTTGTCGTAGACATACCAAATTTGGTACACATATTCGTGACGGGGTATCGATCAAAAAACTTAATGACGTCAACACGCCATGTCCCATCGTGTTGCCATGGCAACAGGCCAAACATCTGTCGTCGCCAATGGGACGCCCGGCATAAACTTTGTCGTAGCCATACCAAATTTGGTACACAGATGCATCATGGGATAGGGAACAAAAAAGTATATTATGCGGTTGCTAAGCGACCAACAGGAAGTCGGCCATTTTGGACCGAGCACGTGACCTGGCACCGAGGGCGCATTTTCCTGTCCTCGTATTTTAACGAACTCCTCCTAGGGTTTTTGACCCAGACTCACCAGAATCGTGCTGTATCATCTAGACAAGTGGGACATTAAAAGTTGTTAAAAGCGTTCTAAAAGAGTGAACGGTGTTTCCGTGACAACGCCACAAATTTCAGGTTCGTTTTGTGGCTCGCCATCAAATTCAACGAGTGATAATTCGCACACACTTTGGCCGATTTCACTCAAACTTCAATCGTTGGTGGACACCCCGGCCCTGAACAGATTTCTATAAGAAAATCTGAAATGGAAACTATAGCGCCCCCTAGGGAGATTGCATGGAAGCGCAAAATTTTACTTTGTCGTAGACATACCAAATTTGGTACACACATTCGTGACAGGGTCTCGATCAAAAATCTCAATGATGACCCCGGGGCATCTCCCATCGTGTTGCCATGGCAACAGGCCAAACATCTGTCCTTGTCATTAGGATTCTCTGGAAAAACTTTCGTGTAGTCAAACAAAATTTGGTACACAGATGCATCATGGGAAGATAAACAAAAAAGTATATTATACCTTTGCTAGGCAACCAACCAGCCATTTTGGATAGACCATGTGACCTGGTGGCGAAGGCGCCATTTCCTGTCAAAATTCGACGAGTGATAATTCGCACGTACTTTGGCCGATTTTACTCAAACTTTAATCGTTGGTGGACACCCCGGCCCTACACAGATTGATATAAGAAAATCTCAATTGGTCGTAATAGCGCCCCCTAGGGAGATTGCATGAAACAGAAAAATTGTACTTTGCCGTAGACACACCAAATTTGGACCACACATTCGTGACATGGTCTCGATCAAAAAACACAATGATGACCCCACGGCATCTCCCATCATGTTGCCATGGTAACAGGTCACACAGCTGTCCCTGCCATTAGGACGCCGGCAAAAACTTTGGTGTAGCCACACCTAATTTAGTACATAGATGGTTCATGGGAATAGGAAAATGGCGCGTTAGCAGGGGGCTGCGAGTGCAAGCGAGGGCCGATCATCGCCGCTTGCGGCTATATTTATTATTATTATTATTATTATTATTTTCCCGACCACTTTTTCAGGTTTCGGGTACTTCCCACTGACGAAAACTCACGAAATTTTGCGCAAAATTCAAGAACGCCAAAAAAGGAATTTACAAATAATCTGTATTAAAAAATCTTTAAAAATGGCTCCACAGCGCCACCTCAAAAATCAAAAAATGGCTATACCCGATAAATGAACTTTGTCGTAGATAAACGAAATTCGGTTGGTGGATAGGTCATGTCGTTACGAACCAAAAAATATATTATGGCATTGCTAGGCGACCAACAGGAAGTCAGCTATATTGGGCCGAGCACGCGACCTGGCACCGAGGGAGCATTTTCCTGTCCTCGTATTTTAACGAACTCCTCCTAGGGTTTTTGACCCAGACTCACCAGAATCGTGCTGTATCATCTAGACAAGTGGGACATTAAAAGTTGTTAAAAGCGTTCTAAAAGAGTGAACGGTGTTTCCGTGACAACGCCACAAATTTCGGGTTCGTTTTTGCGTCTCGCCATCAAATTTCAATGAGCGATAATTCGCGCATACTTTGGCCGATATCACTCAAACTTTAATCGTTGGTGGACACCCCGGCCCTGAACAGATTGATATAAGAAAATCTGAAATAGGTGCTATAGCGCCACCTAGGGAGATTGCATAAAAGCGCAAAATTTTACTTTGTCCTAAACATACCAAATTTGGTACACATATTCGTGACGGGGTATCGATCAAAAAACTTAATGACGTCAACACGCCATGTCCCATCGTGTTGCCATGGCAACAGGCCAAACATTTGTCATCGCCAAATAGACGCCCAGCATAAACTCTGTCGTAGCCATACCAAATTTGGTACACAGATGCATCATGGGATAAGGAACAAAAAAGTATATTATGCGGTTGCTAAGCGACCAACAGGAAGTCGGCTATTTTGGACCGAGCACGTGACCTGGCACCGAGGGAGCATTTTCCTGTCCTCGTATTTTAACGAACTCCTCCTAGGGTTTTTGACCCAGACTCACCAGAATCGTGCTGTATCATCTAGACAAGTGGGACATTAAAAGTTGTTAAAAGCGTTCTAAAAGAGTGAACGGTGTTTCCGTGACAACGCCACAAATTTCAGGTTTGTTTTTGCGTCTCGCCATCAAATTTCAATGAGCGATAATTCGCACATACTTTGGCCGATTTCACTCAAACTTCAATCGTTGGTGGACACCCCGGCCCTGAACAGATTTCTATGAGAAAATCTGAAATGGGTGCTATAGCGCCCCCTAGGGAGATTGCATGGAAGTGCAACATTTTATTTTGTCGTAGACATACCAAATTTGGTACACACATTCGTGACAGGGTCTCGATCAAAAATCTCAATGATGACCCCGGGCATCTCCCATCGTGTTGCCATGGCAACAGGCCAAACATCTGTCCTTGTCATTAGGATTCTCTGGAAAAACTTTGGTGTACTCAAACAAAATTTGGTACACAGATGCATCATGGGAAGATAAACAAAAAGTATATTATACCGTTGCTAGGCAACCAAACAGCCATTTTGGATAGACCATGTGACCTGGTGGCGAAGGCGCCATTTCCTGTCAAACTTCGACGAGTGATAATTCGCACATACTTTGGCCGATTTTACTCAAACTTTAATCGTTGGTGAACACCCCGGCCCTACACAAATTGATATAAGAAAGTCTGAATTGGCCGTAATAGCGCCCCCTAGGGAGATTGCATGGAATAGAAAAATTTTACTTTGCTGTAGACACACCAAATTTGGACCACACATTCGTGACATGGTCTCGATCAAAAAACACAGTGACACCCCCACTCCATCTCACATCATGTTGCCATGGTAACAGATCAAACATCTGTCCCTGCCATTAGGATGCCCGGCAAAAACTTTGGTGTAGCCACACCTAATTTGGTACATAGATGGTTCATGGGAATAGGAAAATGGCGCGTTAGCAGGGGGCTGCGAGTGCAAGCGAGGGCCGATCATCGCCGCTTGCGGCTATATTTCTTATTATTATTATTATTTTCCCGACCACTTTTTGCAGGTTTCGGGTACTTCCCACTGACGAAAACTCACGAAATTTTGCGCAAAATTCAAGAACGCCAAAAAAGGAATTTACAAATAATCTGTATTAAAAAATCTTTAAAAATGGCTCCACAGCGCCACCTCAAAAATCAAAATACATTGCGCCTATGGCTATACCCGATAAATGAACTTTGTCGTAGATAAACGAAATTCGGGTGGTGGATAGGTCATGTCGTTATGAACCAAAAAATATATTACGGCGTTGCTAGGCGACCAACAGGAAGTCAGCTATATTGGGCCGAGCACGCGACCCGGCACCGAGGGTGCATTTTCCTGTCTTCGTATTTTAACGAACTCCTCCTAGGGTTTTTGACCCAGACTCACCAGAATCGTGCTGTATCATCTAGACAAGTGGGACATTAAAAGTTGTTAAAAGCGTTCTAAAAGAGTGAACGGTTTTTCCGTGACAACGCCACAAATTTCGGGTTCGTTTTTGCGGCTCGCCATCAAATTTCAACGAGCGATAATTTGCGCATACTTTGGCCGATATCACTCAAACTTTAATCGTTCGTTGACACCCCGGCCCTGAACAGATTGATATAAGAAAATCTGAAATAGGTGCTATAGCGCCACCTAGGGAGATTGCATGGAAGCGCAAAATTTTACTTTGTCATAGACATACCAAATTTGGTACACATATTCGTGACGGGGTATCGATCAAAAATCTCAATGATGACCCCGGGGCATCTCCCATCGTGTTGCCATGGCAACACGCCAAACATCTGTTCTTGTCATTAGGATTCTCTGGAAAAACTTTGGTGTAGTCAAACAAAATTTGGTACACAGATGCATCATGGGAAGATAAACAAAAAGTATATTATACCGTTGCTAGGCAACCAACCAGCCATATTGGATAGACCATGTGACCTGGTGGCGAAGGCGCCATTTCCTGTCAAACTTCGACAAGTGATAATTCGCACATACTTTGGCCGATTTTACTCAAACTTGAATCGTTGGTGGACACCCCGGCCCTGAACAGATTGATACAAGAAAATCTCAATTGGCCGTAATAGCGCCCCCTAGGGAGATTGCATGGAACAGAAAAATTTTACTTTGTCGTAGACGCACCAAATTTGGACCAGACATTTGTGACATGGTCTCGATCAAAAAACAGAGTGACACCCCCACTCCATTTCACATCATGTTGCCATGGTAACAGGTCAAACATCTGTCCTTGCCATTAGGATGCCCGGCAAAACCTTTGGTGTAGCCACACCTAATTTGGTACATAGATGGTTCATGGGAATAGGAAAATGGCGCGTTAGCAGGGGGCTGCAAGTGCAAGCGAGGGCCGATCATCGCCGCTTGCGGCTATATTTAGGCCCGAGCGCTGAAGAGCGCATAGGGCCTTTTGTAACTGTTCTGCGGTGCGAAGCACTGCAGAATCAGCGTGGAACGTGTGAAACGCGCTGGTAGGTGTCAATGGACCCCACGGGTGGGTTACTGGACGTGCGCCCTTTCCATTGATATATTTTGTGTTACCATTCGTGGCACTATATTGTTACTGTTCTGGTTTTTCTTATTATTATTAGGCCCGAGCGCTGAAGAGCGCATAGGGCCTATTGTAACCGTTCTGCGGTGCGAAGCACTGCAGAACCAGCGTGGAACGTGTGCAACGCGCTGGTAGGTGTCAATGGACCCCACGGGTGGGTTACTGGACGTGCGCCCTTTCCATTGATATATATAGTGCCACCACTCGTGGCACTATATTGTTACTGTTCTGGTTTTTCTTATTATTCTTATTATTTTCCCGACCACTTTTTCAGGTTTCGGGTACTTCCCACTGACGAAAACTCACGAAATTTTGCGCAAAATTCAAGAACGCCAAAAAAGGAATTTACAAATAATCTGTATTAAAAAATCTTTAAAAATGGCTCCACAGCGCCACCTCAAAAATCAAAATACATTGCGCCTATGGCTATACCCGATAAATGAACTTTGTCGTAGATAAACGAAATTCGGGTGGTGGATAGGTCATGTCGTTACGAACCAAAAAATATATTATGGCGTTGCTAGGCGACCAACAGGAAGTCAGCTATATTGGGCCGAGCACGCGACCCGGCACCGAGGGTGCATTTTCCTGTCTTCGTATTTTAACGAACTCCTCCTAGGGTTTTTGACCCAGACTCACCAGAATCGTGCTGTATCATCTAGACAAGTGGGACATTAAAAGTTGTTAAAAGCGTTCTAAAAGAGTGAACGGTGTTTCCGTGACAACGCCACAAATTTCATGTTCGTTTTTGTGGCTCGCCATCAAATTTCAACGAGCGATAATTTGCGCATACTTTGGCCGATATCACTCAAACTTTAATCGTTCGTTGACAACTCGGCCCTGAACAGATTGATATAAGAAAATCTGAAATAGGTGCTATAGCGCCACCTAGGGAGATTGCATGGAAGCGCAAAATTTTACTTTGTCGTAGACATACCAAATTTGGTACACATATTCGTGACGGGGTATCAATCAAAAAACTTAATGACGTCAACACGCCATGTCCCATCGTGTTGCCATGGAAACAGGCCAAACATCTGTCGTCGCCAATGGGACGCATAGCATAAACTTTGTCGTAGCCATACCAAATTTGGTACACAGATGCATCATGGGATAAGGAACAAAAAAGTATATTATGCGGTTGCTAAGCGACCAACAGGAAGTCGGCCATTTTGGGCCGAGCACGTGACCTGGCACCGAGGGTGCATTTTCCTGTCCTCGTATTTTAACGAACTCCTCCTTGGGTTTTTGACCCAGACTCACCAGAATCGTGCTGTATCATCTAGACAAGTGGGACATTAAAAGTTGTTAAAAGCGTTCTAAAAGAGTGAACGGTGTTTCCGTGACAACGCCACAAATTTCAGGTTTGTTTTTGTGGCTCGCCATCAAATTCGACGAGTGATAATTCGCACATACTTTGGCCGATTTCACTCAAACTTAAATCGTTTGTGGACACCCCGGCCCTGAATAGATTTCTATAAGAAAATCTGAAATGGACGATATAGCGCCCCCTAGGGAAGTGCAAAATTTTATTTTGTCGTAGACATACCAAATTTGGTACACACATTCGTGACAGGGTCTCGATCAAAAATCTCAATGATGACCCCGGGCAGCTCCCATCGTGTTGCCATGGCAACAGGCCAAACATCTGTCATTGTCATTAGGATTCTCTGGAAAAACTTTGGTGTAGTCAAACAAAATTTGGTACACAGATGCATCATGGGAAGATAAACAAAAAGTATATTATACCGTTGCTAGGCAACCAAACAGCCATTTTGGATAGATCATGTGACCTGGTGGCGAAGGCGCCATTTCCTGTCAAACTTCGACGAGTGATAATTCGCACATACTTTGGCCGATTTTACTCAAACTACAATCGTTGGTGGACACCCCGGCCCTACACAGATTGATATAAGAAAGTCTTAATTGGCCGTAATAGCGCCCCCTAGGGAGATTGCATGGAATAGAAAAATTTTACTTTGCTGTAGACACACCAAATTTGGACCACACATTCGTGACATGGTCCTGATCAAAAAACACAGTGACACCCCCACTCCATCTCACATCATGTTGCCATGGTAACAGGTCAAACATCTGTCCCTGCCATTAGGATGCCCGGCAAAAACTTTGGTGTAGCTACACCTAATTTGGTACATAGATGGTTGATGGGAATAGGAAAGTGGCGCGTTAGCAGGGGGCTGCGAGTGCAAGCGAGGGCCGATCATCGCCGCTTGCGGCTATATTTAGGCCCGAGCGCTGAAGAGCGCATAGGGCCTTTTGTAACTGTTCTGCGGTGCGAAGCACTGCAGAACCAGCGTGGAACGTGTGAAACGCGCTGGTAGGTGTCAATGGACCCCACGGGTGGGTTACTGGACGTGCGCCCTTTCCATTGATATATTTTGTGTTACCATTCGTGGCACTATATTGTTACTGTTCTGGTTTTTCTTATTCTTATTATTATTATTATTATTTTCCCGACCACTTTTTCAGGTTTCGGGTACTTCCCACGGACGAAAACTCACGAAATTTTGCGCAAAATTCAAGAACGCCAAAAAAGGAATTTACAAATAATCTGTATTAAAAAATCTTTTAAAATGGCTCCACAGCGCCACCTCAAAAATCAAAATACATTGCGCCTATGGCTATACCCGATAAATGAACTTTGTCGTAGATAAACGAAATTCGAGTGGTGGATAGGTCATGTCGTTACGAACCAAAAAATATATTATGGCGTTGCTAGGCGACCAACAGGAAGTCAGCTATATTGGGCCGAGCACGCGACCTGGCACCGAGGGAGCATTTTCCTGTCCTCGTATTTTAACGAACTCCTCCTAGGGTTTTTGACCCAGACTCACCAGAATCGTGCTGTATCATCTAGACAAGTGGGACATTAAAAGTTGTTAAAAGCGTTCTAAAAGAGTGAACGGTGTTTCCGTGACAACGCCACAAATTTCGGGTTCGTTTTTGCGGCTCGCCATCAAATTTCAATGAGCGATAATTCGCGCATACTTTGGCCGATATCACTCAAACTTTAATCGTTGGTGGACACCCCGGCCCTGAACAGATTGATATAAGAAAATCTGAAATAGGTGCTATAGCGCCACCTAGGGAGATTGCATGGAAGCGCAAAATTTTACTTTGTCCTAAACATACCAAATTTGGTACACATATTCGTGACGGGGTATCGATCAAAAAACTTAATGAAGTCAACACGCCATGTCCCATCGTGTTGCCATGGCAACAGGCCAAACATTTGTCATCGCCAAATGGAAGCCCAGCATAAACTTTGTCGTAGCCATACCAAATTTGGTACACAGATGCATCATGGGATAAGGAACAAAAAAGTATATTATGCGGTTGCTAAGCGACCAACAGGAAGTCGGCTATTTTGGACCGAGCACGTGACCTGGCACCGAGGGAGCATTTTCCTGTCCTCGTATTTTAACGAACTCCTCCTAGGGTTTTTGACCCAGACTCACCAGAATCGTGCTGTATCATCTAGACAAGTGGGACATTAAAAGTTGTTAAAAGCGTTCTAAAAGAGTGAACGGTGTTTCCGTGACAACGCCACAAATTTCAGGTTCGTTTTTGTGGCTCGCCATCAAATTCGATGAGTGATAATTCGCACACACTTTGGCCGATTTCACTCAAACTTCAATCGTTGGTGGACACCCCGGCCCTTTAACAGATTTCTATAAGAAAATCTGAAATGGACACTATAGCGCCCCCTAGGGAGATTGCATGGAAGTGCAACATTTTATTTTGTCGTAGACATACCAAATTTGGTACACACATTCGTGACAGGGTCTAATTTGGTACATAGATGGTTCATGGGAATAGGAAAATGGCGCGTTAGCAGGGGGCTGCGAGTGCAAGCGAGGGCCGATCATCGCCGCTTGCGGCTATATTTCTTATTATTATTATTATTTTCCCGACCACTTTTTTCAGGTTTCGGGTACTTCCCACTGACGAAAACTCACGAAATTTTGCGCAAAATTCAAGAACGCCAAAAAAGGAATTTACAAATAATCTGTATTAAAAAATCTTTAAAAATGGCTCCACAGCGCCACCTCAAAAATCAAAATACATTGCGCCTATGGCTATACCCGATAAATGAACTTTGTCGTAGATAAACGAAATTCGGGTGGTGGATAGGTCATGTCGTTACGAACCAAAAAATATATTATGGCATTGCTAGGCGACCAACAGGAAGTCAGCTATATTGGGCCGAGCACGCGACCCGGCACCGAGGGTGCATTTTCCTGTCTTCGTATTTTAACGAACTCCTCCTAGGGTTTTTGACCCAGACTCACCAGAATCGTGCTGTATCATCTAGACAAGTGGGACATTAAAAGTTGTTAAAAGCGTTCTAAAAGAGTGAACGGTGTTTCCGTGACAACGCCACAAATTTCGGGTTCGTTTTTGCGGCTCGCCATCAAATTTCAACGAGCGATAATTCGCGCATACTTTGGCCGATATCACTCAAACTTTAATCGTTCGTTGACACCTCGGCCCTGAACAGATTGATATAAGAAAATCTGAAATAGGTGCTATAGCGCCACCTAGGGAGATTGCATGGAAGCGCAAAATTTTACTTTGTCGTAGACATACCAAATTTGGTACACATATTCGTGACGGGGTATCGATCAAAAAACTTAATGACGTCAACACGCCATGTCCCATCGTGTTGCCATGGCAACAGGCCAAACATCTGTCGTCGCCAATGGGATGCCCGGCATAAACTTTGTCGTAGCCATACCAAATTTGGTACACAGATGCATCACGGGATAAGGAACAAAAAAGTATATTATGCGGTTGCTAAGCGACCAACAGGAAGTCGGCCATTTTGGACCGAGCACGTGACCTGGCACCGAGGGCGCATTTTCCTGTCTTCGTATTTTAACGAACTCCTCCTAGGGTTTTTGACCCAGACTCACCAGAATCGTGCTGTATCATCTAGACAAGTGGGACATTAAAAGTTGTTAAAAGCGTTCTAAAAGAGTGAACGGTGTTTCCGTGACAACGCCACAAATTTCAGGTTCGTTTTTGTGGCTCGCCATCAAATTCGACGAGTGATAATTCGCACATACTTTGGCCGATTTCACTCAAACTTCAATCGTTGGTGGACACCCCGGCCCTGAACAGATTAATATAAGAAAATCTGAAATGGGTGCTATAGCGCCACCTAGGGAGACTGCATGGAAGTGCAAAATTTTATTTTATCGTAGACATACCAAATTTGGTACACACATTCGTGACAGGGTCTCAATCAAAAATCTCAATGATGACCCCGGGCATCTCCCATCGTGTTGCCATGGCAACAGGCCAAACATCTGTCCTTGTCATTAGGATTCTCTGGAAAAACTTTGGTGTAGTCAAACAAAATTTGCATCATGGGAAGATAAACAAAAAGTATATTATACCATTGCTAGGCAACCAACCAGCCATTTTGGATAGACCATGTGACCTGGTGGCGAAGGCGCCATTTCCTGTCAAACTTCGACGAGTGATAATTCGCACATACTTTGGCCGATTTTACTCGAACTTGAATCGTTGGTGGACACCCCGGCCCTACACAGATTGATATAAGAAAATCGCAATTGGCCGTAATAGCGCCCCCTAGGGAGATTGCATGGAACAGAAAAATTTTACTTTGCCGTAGACACACCAAATTTGGACCACACATTCGTGACATGGTCTCGATCAAAAAACACAGTGACACCCCCACTCCATCTCACATCATGTTGCCATGGTAACAGGACAAACATCTGTCCCTGCCATTAGGATGCCCGGCAAAAACTTTGGTGTAGCCACACCTAATTTGGTACATAGATGGTTCATGGGAATAGGAAAATGGCGCGTTAGCAGGGGGCTGCGAGTGCAAGCGAGGGCCGATCATCGCCGCTTGCGGCTATATTTATTATTATTATTATTATTATTATTATTATTATTATTATTATTATCATTATCAGTAGTCGAGTTGTAAAATGAAACCAGGGGGGATGGGGAAATTTTTCACCAACGGGGGGGGGGGCATTAAGCTAAGCCCTCCCCCATCACTGACATCACTGTGGTGTTTCAGGGCAGGCCAGAATTAGAAGGTACTTTGTTAAAATGGAAATGCTTTTATAACAAAAAGTCCATATAATCATTCAATAATTCAATAATACACAGGATATATGTTATCACACACGTACACACACACACACACACACACCTTAGTCCTGGTTTAGTCTTGGTTTAGTCCCGGCTTAGTCCTGGCTTAGTCCTGGTTTAGACCTGGTTTAGACCTGGTTTAGACCTGGTTTAGACCTGGTTTAGACCTGGTTTAGTCCTGGCTTAGTCTTGGTTTGGACCTGGTTTAGTTTTGGTTTAGTCCCGGTTTAGTCCTGGTTTAGACCCGGTTTAGACCCGGTTTAGATCTGGTTTAGTCTTGGCTTAGTCCTGGTTTGGACCTGGTTTAGTCCTGGTTTAGACCTGGTTTAGTCTTGGTTTAGTCCTGGGTTAAACCTGGTTTAGTCTTGGTTTAGTCCTGGTTTAAACCTGGTTTAGTCCTGGTTTAGTCCTGGTTTAAACCTGGTTTAGTCTTGGTTTAGTCTTGGTTTAGTCCTGGTTTAAACCTGGTTTAGTCCTGGTTTAGTCCTGGTTTAGTGCCGAAATAGATGCAGAAATAATCTGATAATATGACTCACCCATAAGAATGCGGTCAGATCCATTCTAACAGTTTGCCGTGTTGTCTTTAATAATCCGGAGCGCCGGAGAAAAAGAAATAATCCCGAACGTATCCCGTGTCCCGAGGCGAGAGTTCCTTCTTACGTAGCATTAACGTAGCAAGTTAAGGATTCTTCTTCTCTTAGAAATGCCGCGTAAATATCAGGCTCACAGCTGATCGGCGAACACGCGCAAACACAACAGCGGCAATCGTCATGATTGGCAGGAGCGCGTATCGGTGCGTAATTATGCTGCAACATGATTGGAAGCTGGAGCGCACTGGCCATTTTGACTTAAAAACGGTGAAATTCGCCAAAAGTTTAGGGATTTTCATGCCTGATTGATAAAATGCCATAAGGGATGGAAGAAGGGATGCCCGTTTTAGAAGAGGGATGATTTTGACAATTTTTTCCCACAGGGGGGATGCCGCCCCCCCCCCCCCCCCCCGTCAACTCGAGTACTGATTATTATTATTATTATTATTATTATTATTAATATTATTATTATTATTATTATTATTATTATTATTATTATTATTACAAATACTTCTACAAATAATGCCTTACAACAAGATGGTGATTATTCAGGCCACAATATAATCATACAACAAAACAAAAAATCATTTCCTTGCAAGTAATACTAAAAAGGCTGCAATTAAAGTAGTGTGTGTTTTGTTAGATAATAATTATAATAGAAGCTAATGAAAAGCAAGGATTTAACTGCTGTGTGGTGACAGTGTCAATAATCATGAATAATCCCTACATAAAACAGATAGTAACCCAAGCACTATTGAGTTATATTTGAAAAGTGTGACCGAGCTGTCCATTAAAACATATTTGGGGGCCATTAGCACACAGACACTTGATTATTCTCTCAGAGGCTGGCCTTCCCCACCTTTCTCCGGCAAACTACAAATCACTTATGAGTCAGCAGGCTTTTTATCAGATAGTCACAGTAGCAGCCCTTCAATCTTGTGTTTTTTTCACCCGAGTAATTTCCCTGATAAAGCTCCACAAGAGACGCAAGCATTAACAAAGGTGACTCATGCTCCCGGCTACATCACAGCTCCATATTTCATTCAAAACGAGACTCGCTCATTTTAAAGTGTCAATAGTGTGTGTCTGTCTGCCATTGTAAGCTTCCTTCTATTTCTGTTTAGAAGACACAATACTGGGGAATACACAGGCAATTTCTTTTGTTATGGAAGTGAGCTTTTTTCAGATAGACAATTATATTATGTAAATTATTGCATACAAAACAGATATGATGCACGTTAATGTTAATGGTCCTGGATTACACAAAATTAAATGTGTACTATTTATAACATTACAATGCCTGCTCCCAGTGTACCTAACTGCAAACACAAGTCTACAACTGTATGGGAGTTCATGCAAAAACAAGTATTTATGCATAAAAAAGTAGTAGGAAACAATGTATTTATATAAAAATAAATACCAAAATAATACAAAATCTTCAGCTAACACGCTCACTCTTTTCTTTCTGATGCGGTACCACAGAAATCCTAATAAAATGATTGTACGATGATGACTAACGTAAATTTTGGTTGATGAAGACGCCATCGATCGAATTTATCAACAAAATGGCTAAAGGACAACAGATTACTATTAGATTACGATTGCAACAACACATCATCAGTAGGGTAAAAACTAACCTGTCTCACGAAGGTCTAAACCCAGCTCACGTTCCCTATTAGTGGGTGAACGATCCAACGCTTGGTGAATTCTGCTTCACATTTGATTAATTTGCAGGTTTGTTTAGAATAGCGAGGCAAACATGGGGTGGGCGATGTCTGTTCCACTCTTAAAAGGCTTTAAGTACATATATGAGCACAGCCATGGAAAGCCTTAGCCATTTTTAGAGAAAAAGAATCTGGGAGAATCTATCTAGGAGACTGTGAAGAGAACTTGTCAGCCCTATGCTGTTTTTTTTTTTAACTCTGCTGTTCAGTGCCTTCATAAGAATTTGAGATTTTCCAATAAATGTCAAATATTTTAGCATGCTCCTCCACACACTATTTAAATTTGGCCCTAGCAAATTTCAAACAAATTTGAATAATGGTTGAATGCTGTGAACCCAGGGCACTTGGAATGCAAAATCAACCTGATCAGTGGGATTGTGTTTTCATCAGTTATTTCAGTGTCTTATAAGTGCTACAAGGAGAGAGTCATGTTATCATATGCTGTGTGTGGATTGTGTTCAGCTCACAGCAGGAGACAGGGATCTGTGCAGGCCAAAAACATATGTGCTGTGTTTGATGTGCACTGTAATGAGGAGGCCTGTCTGTACGGCTCACCATATGGGGTCCATGCATTCACTTTTTGAAAATGGTCAAGGGAGCTTTATAACACAAATTATTCATGTACAGTGAACCCTCCCTGTATCGCGGTTCACTGTTCGCGGCCTCGCTGTTTCGCGGATTTTTTTTTCCAATTTTTTTTTCCAATTTTTTTCAATTTTTTTTATAGTGTAACTTTTTTTTACAGTGTAACATTCTGTCCTGCGCCCTGATTAGCTAAGAGACTAGACCAGGACTAAACCAGGTCTAAAGCAGGTCTAAACCAGGACTAAACCAGGACTAAACCAGGTCTAGACCAGGGATGGTAGGGACAGAGTCTCTGATTTCCTTCACGAGAGCGCCTGGGTGACAGGAGGTGTGGCCTTTGTTTACTTGCACGAGCCATGGAAGAGAGTGCGAGCCGGACCATGGAAGAGCCAAGAATCAACATGGACGGGCCGGGGAAGCCGCAGCGGGGAGCGCCGCATTCGAGGGAGCCGCAGCGGGGGGAGGACACTCGCGTGCACAGAGGAGACAGTGGCTCTTCCCCGTCACGCCGAGAGGACGAACCCGACCCCGTCCTAGAGAGCTGTGGAGTATTGGCGACGCATTGATAGAGGTCTGATTTTGGAGCCGGGGTGAAATGCAACCAACTCTTGTGAGCGCAGGTTGGTCTTACCTGGTCTTGTGGTGAGGACTGGTGCTCAGAGGCGTCTGTTAGCGGTTTGGCACTGTTAGCATTGGCTTGAGTCTTGCCCAAAATGATATCCAGGTCGCTTTCCACTCGACTTTCGCACATGGCATGGATATGTGGTACCAAAACAAACACACGTGTCCGCGCGCACGTGTCCGCGTGTCACGTGCCCCCCCCCCCCCCCACTATTAATATATTTTAATGAAAATCTACAAAAGTTTGAGTGTTTAAACAAGAGAAAAATGTGAGAAAATGTTAATACCAGTCTCAGAAAGGTGTATAATGTGTCTGGTGAAGCGTTTTCAGCCTTAAAACATGTAGAATAATTGTAAAATATAAAATTGTCCTACTTCGCGGATTTCACTGATTGGGGGCTATTTCTGGAACCTAACCCCCGCGATAAACGAGGGTTCACTGTATTTAAATTGTATGATATGTAATACCACAAAAATACAGTACTGGACAAGAACAAGAAACAGTATTGTGAAAGATGAGTTGCATATGTTGTGTTGTGCATATGTTGTGCATGTGGCGGCACGGTGGCTGAGTGGCTAGTGCTCATGCTTCTCAGCAAGAAGGTTCCGGGTTTGATCCCCACGTCGCCGGAGCCTTTCTGTGTGGAGTTTGCATGTTCTCCCCGTGTCTGGGTGGGTTAGGGTGTCCGGTTTCCCCCATCAACCCAAAACATGCACCATAGGTAAAATCCTCCAGCTTAGGTCCTGACCAAGCCGAAGCAAGAAGATCATGGAAATGGTCCCCGGGCGCAGTAATGTGCTGCCCACTGCTCCTCATAACAGGATGGGTTAAATCCAGAGAAGAATTTCTCCTGTGTGAGATCAATAAAGTCACTTCTTCTTCTTGTGTTGTCATGATACTAAAATTTCAAACTCGATACTAAAGAATAAGCTCAGTATGACAATGATATTAATAACACTTTTTATTTAGATAATAGAATGTGTTTTTCAACATTAAATAGTTGTTTAGTTTATATTACCATGTGGTGTTATACCTGTGTAATCCCTTTGTCGTTCATGTAGGTTTCATGGGTCTATGAGGTCAAGATCATTCTTAAGATATTCATTTCTGAAAGTAACGTGTTTAGTATCGATAGTAGCTCAAATTAGTGTCTAGTTTTGATACTACTTTTACTATGGATTAGTATGTAATTTTCAACACTTTTGACAACTCTAAATTGTAATAGTGATGTGCACTTGTCCAGGAAAGTTATGTATTGACCAAAAAAGCAAATCCTGATACAAACAATAGCATCGCAAAGACTGTTACAGATTAAATTAGAGCAAAATAAATAGACTTTGCATTGCTTTTGATTATTGGATGTTTTTTTCATTTATCAATTTACGCTGTTAAAATATCATTCAGTTCTTTGTGTTTATTTGGAATATAAACTGAATTAAACCATATTATACGCCTTCTGCTTTAGCTGAAGTTAATTGCAGCGTTAAATCATCAGACGCCCAAGGCAACTTATTTTAATGACCAATTAGGTTCTTTCCTTTCATAACCAAAAATAACTGTACCTTTGTCAAATTAAGATAAAAGCGTAGACTGATAATGATTTCTTTACAGAACTCAAAATTAATTTCAAAGTCAACAGTCACTAACCGGATACTTTGCAGATGATGCCATCGACATTCCCTGGGGATGTGATGCTAACTGCTCTATCTGAAGCTCTATTGATCTTTGTTTTAGCACAATCTGACCATAAGGAACTGATTTTGCTGAAGCTACAACAGGTGAGCTGATTTGTCTAAAATAATATTACAGTCACAAGCTAGTCACTCTCACTTTTTTGTAAAAAATCAAACAGGACCAATTCCATTTTGTATTTTAAAATTCAATTAGATTATTAAAATTGTTTTGGCTGTGTTTGCTTATGTATGTATGTACGGCAGGGCATGAGAAATACCATGTGTGGCGTGTGAGCGTGTGAACATGTCGAATTGCGTGTGTCACACTCTCAATGCGTGAGACTTGAGAGCCCTGGTATGGTGTCACCATAGTAACTACAGAAACAGCCTGCCATAGAAATACATGTGCAACAGCCCTGGCGTCACTGCAAAGAATCAATAGCTACATTTACCAAGATTTGTTATTAAATTGTACATGAAAGCTAAATCCAAATGTAAGCACTTCTGCCTCTTTTCCAATGGATGGTCCTGTCCTGCTTGACTTTCTGGAGATGTTATTGCTTCCGTGTAACAGGGCTCTCAAGTCTCACGCTTTGAGAGTGTAACACACGCAATTCGACGTGTTCACACGCTCACAAGCCACACATGGTATTTCTCATGCTGAAATTTTTTTAAGCAATTCAAAACTGTAGCCACTGTTCACAGCGCTTCTGTGCCCAGAAAATCAGTTAGTTAATGCAGGCACCCCCCGCTCCTCGGAATAAAACGCAGTCACACGCACCACCCCACTCCCCAAATATAAATCTCACTCCTACCAATCTTCAAAACTTGAGAGCCCTGCACGTGTAATGTTCCATAGTGTGGCATTCTCTGTGGATGTTTTATTGCTCAGAAATACCTTGAAAAACATCAGGCATCACTTGCATACCTCCATGTAAATAGACAGGTTTCATGACATACAGTGGAACATTTTTGGAAAACTATATACGTAGATCAGTAGTAAAAAGTAATTTGCACCTTCAAATCCTCACTATTCCCATGTTTATTTTACTATATCCATCCATGAACTGTTCTTTTTTTTATTGCGCTTTCTGCAATATAAGAAATACATCTGGACTGATATAGTGTGTGTCATGTTGCATCGTGTGTGGTGGAAGCTAAATTAAAATTCTCGTGTGCTAGCTTAATTGCGTTACATTGTCTCTGTGCAGATCCAAGATCATTCCAGTGTAATACAGTCCCTGGCTTACACCACTGTTGATCCCATCGGGTTTACAGCCAAACTCATTACCTTCTTAAATGGCATTTAGCGTGAGGAGAGGGGAGACCAGTGCACCTGAGCAGGAGAAGCACAAGCAGCTACTCAAACTTGTCTTTCCAATACATGGTCAAGGAGGATATTGATGAGTTTTCGATAGCGTAAAACGACAGTAATTAGCGTAGAGGACTCAGGTTTAGTCCATCAGAGCTGACAGCGCTGGCCGGGGAGGAATGGATTTCAGTTTCAGATCGATCACTGAGAGCAACAACGTGCTACTTATTTATCAGCCGCTAATGATAATAGCACTTTATACCATATATAGCTTAATATCTTAATACTGCATTTATTATAGTCTATAGTGTATACAGTGGTGAAAGTAGTTTTAATTTCTTACAGGTGCTATAATGTCCAGTGTATCACTTTACCTTTTTTTTTTTTTAAACACTCGTTTTACCCATTTTTTTGTTGTTTTTTACGTTTTACACCTTAAAATATAACTCTAGTGCTGACTCAGCATAAACCCTCTCTTGCCAGGGGGGATTTGAACTCACAACCTTGACTTAACAGTTGAGCTAACAGGCCGGTATGCAGTTGGGCAAATCAGCCAGTAGCTTTCAGTTATTCTCAAGTGTGTTTGTGTTTTCTACTTAAGTAGCGCACCTTACTCTTTTTTTTCAAATGTGGGTTTTGGCCACCATTAACCATATTCTCTTAGCGGTGCTGCGTACCGGCTGTGAATTTTATACCGGTGCTGCGTTACCACTGAGTGTATATAGTAAGAGTAATTAGCCACAGTAGTGCAAATACATCCAGCAAGACATCTAAAATGTATAATTGTAGGGAAAATGTTGTGTACATTGGCCCACAAATACTTCAACTTTCAGTTTATCTAGCTGTTAGCTGTTAGCTATTAAGTTTATCATGTTATTTCTTGTACAAGAAAACTGTACCTAGAACAGCATATGCAACAACTAAAACTTGCAAGAAGAGAATAGACATAATGATTGTGACTAGAACAACTCTTTTGTGTTTTAAAGGGCCCATGTAACACTATTTTATGATACAGTAACTCACCCTGTTCTTCTTACTAAGCTCTTAAAATTTTACTTTTCTCACAATGCTGTGACTTGGATTGAATCATATCTGCATGATCGAACACAATCTGTATCAGTTAACAACTGCAGATCTGACTCTCTTAGCCTAACCTCTGGATAGGGTGACCACCTGCTAATAAGCCCAAGAGAGGGCAAGGGGTATGTTTCTGAGGGACAATGTGGGACACCGCCCGGCGTGGTTACCCAATGTGTATTTTTTTAAAATGTATTCATTTATTTTTGTAAATGAAGATTCATAATATTTTGAACATTCAATGAATTGACAGAAGCACTTCCACTTACGATTAGTTCAGCTATTTAATTCTATCTATTTTCAGGCTCACAGAATGACACCGCACGTGTCATGACAACAGCAAAAAGTTGATAACCTATCAAAGTGTAGCCATGTAGAATCTTTGCTAGTCACAGGGATAAAAGATTCAAGATTCAAGATTCTTTATTGTCATTATGCAAGCATAACGATATTTTTATGGACTCCCGGCTACAGAAGTATAAAAATACAACAAGCAAAAAGATAGAAGTATCATAAATAGATAAAAAAGTATCATAAATACAGATCAGTAGTGCAAAGTGTCTGCAGTGTAAAGTGAATGTTGTAGTAAAGTGCACTTAGTGCCAGTCAATTTAGTAAAAACTAATGTCCATTATTTTAGCTTATGCCCTGGGTCTGTGAGATGATGGGGGTGGGGGCCAGTTCTGTGGGTGTGCTCGGGAGGATGGGATACAGTGGGGTGATGGCCTTCACAGCTCTGGGGAAAAAACTGTCTCTGAGCCGTGAAGTGGTTGTTTTAATAGTCCTGAACCGTTTCCCTGATGGGAGAGGTACAAACAGTCTATTTCCAGGGTGGGTGGGGTCAGTCGCTATGCGTCTGGCCTTCTGCTGAACCCGGGAGCTGTAGACCGAGTCCAGGTCTGGCAAGTGACCAGTAATGAAAAAAGCTGAAAGTCACCGAAAAGCTAGACGGGTCCGGGGGCATGCCCCCCCGGAACATTTTTGAAGTCTAGATGCTCTGTGATGCAATCTAGGGTCATTCCAGCCTAGAAAAACTAAGCGCAAACATGTTCAGTCAGCTGTATGCGACGTGAACATGTTTTGCGCTTCTTGCCATTTAGACGGAGACACGACCCGTGCCGTCTTCAGAACTCCACACTCTGGAAGGAGTCTTCAGATTTTTGCAGTTTCAGAGCCCGACGGCGCCGCCGCCGTGTAAACGAAAGACACTTTTGTATGAAAAGCGCCTTATAAATATTGTTTGATTGATTGATTGATTGAACCACCCATTTTGGGGGGGAAAGGGCCCCCTCTTGATGATCCCACTTTGCACTACCTTCTCACAAAATTTTACAAATATCAATCAATCAATCAATTAATCAAACAATATTTAGCTTTTCATACAAAATGTAACACAAAGTGCCTTACAGTGATTAAGGATTAGAAGACTGATTTTTATTGATCTCACACAGGAGAAATTGTTTCTACATTTGACCCAGGGACCATCCCCATGATCCCCATGAAATATATATTTGTTTGCAATAAAGTAAAAATGTATATCAAAGCACAAACCACATTTTATTCACAGGTACTAGAGGTGACATGCAAATCATTTATTTATTTATAAATATATTGACAATTCTTTACATGTACAATGCCTGTTGATGTGCCTTGCACAATTTCATGTACATTCTGTGCATTTTTTGTGATTACCTTACTCTTACTCTTACTCTTACACATTTATCAAACGCATGTCTTGACAAACAGATGCATTTGTGCACTTTTATTAGGTAAAATTCCACATGTCGCGGTAGGCCTGCTCTGTGCAGACACTGTAACATAAATTTAGATTAGTTTTTGCTTCGCGTTTCGTCCTTGCTCTTCTAATCAGAGGCATTGAGGAGGAGCCTGTGTGGCTATGAGCAGGAGGAGCAAGAGCATGAAAAGGAGCGGCGCGCTGATGTGAGGCAGACGGACAGGTAGGATGTTTTATAAAGTTTGACTTGCTCTGTGATACACGCTGGGACGCCAGGGTACGCGCTGTTGCAGACAAGCTGCGTGCGCTGGTGGTGCCGCAGTGTCTGCTGCTCCAGACGAGCGCGCAGGCTGCTGTGAGAAGCCGGCGCGGTCCGCACACCGGTAAAAGTTTATTGTGGCGTGCTGAACTGTCAAGTAATGTTCGTTTGGCTGCCTGTGGTGCTCGGGGAGATAAAGCGACCACTTTTTTTATTTTATTTTTTTTGAGAAGCATTGATTATGCGGGACATGGTCTCAATTTGCGGGACGCATAAATCAAACGCTGTACAATCACACGCTACGCGGGACGGGTGGTCACCCTACCTCCGGAGTCCCTTAGGAGTCAATATTAGGCCCCTTTTTATATGAATGATTTGCCCACTGTTTGTTGTGAAGTTGAATGCTTAATGCAGACGACACGGTTTTCTTTGTTCATGGTCGCACCAAAGACACTGTTGCCGCTAAACTCATTAAAACAATGTCCTGTGTCACAACTTGGTTGGACAGGAGTGCTGTCTACAACTAAACGTTTCTAAAACTGTAGGCATGTATTTCACTAAAATAAACAGAGTATCACCTGACCCTGACATACATGTTAATGGAGAAAAAATACATATTGTCAGCCAATATAAATATTTTTGGGTTAATAATAGATTCACAGCTTTCCTTTAAAGCTCATATTAACAAAGTGTGTAAAAAAATCTCACAAATTTTTGTGCAATTCAAAATGAAATGTCAACTGAAGCTACAAAAATGTACTTGCATTCGATGATTCTTAGTCTCTTTAACTATTGCCTAACCAGCTAGTCCCGGGCTGGTCAGAGTGCAAAAAAACATTGGAAGTCTTGTACAAACTGCACAAAAAAAAAAAAAAAAAATACAGCATTTTTAAACTGGGACAGTTTTCACACATTTGCAGACTTAAAATTGATTTATAAAGTAGTGGATAATTTGGCTCTGGCAGAGTTCATCAGCCAAAGAAAAAGCTCTGTGTCACTCAAGGCTCTGTCAGAGGTGACTGTTTCATTCCTCTGCGCAGGAGCACTTTTAGAAAGTCGACCTGCTCAGTGAGGAGCGCGAGTGCGTGGAACTCAGTACCTGAGGAGGTTAAACTGCTCACAACATACAAGGCCTTCACAAAAAAACTGAAAATGTGGCTTATCAACACCTACAGCTGCCAACACTAAGCCTGCTGTGATGTTTTGATGTTATGATCAAATGTTGTGGTATGTTGTGATGTTGTATTCCTTCTTAATTGTATAGTAAGTGTCTGCATATGTTTTTTGTATTATATTGTATATGTATTTTATTATATGTATTGTATATGTGTGCTCTTTGCCTTTTTACATCATAGCCAGGGGACTGCAGATAACAACTCGCCTTCTGGCTAATTCTGGCTTTTTTAACCATGTGTAATCATGTGTTTTATGAAATTGCACTGTCCCCTTTTAAATAAACTAAACCTAAACCTTCTGTTCTGTTATAATGTTTCCTCATCAAAAACATACATGAGTATTTTTTTGTTTCATTCACTTACGTTTAACACACAAATCCTGCATATTTGGGCAGAAAACAATCAGCTCCACATTGTGATGTCATGTGGTAATACAAGATGTGCTCCATACACTCCATACACTGGAATCATTTGGATGATTTCAGACCTGGAATTGCCTATCTCTACTAAACAAAGAGTAAATGGTAGCTGTTAACCTGAAAACTCCCACTTCATGACATCTCAAGGTGGAACAGAGCGTTTCGAGCTTTGGAGGTGTAAACAGACTAATAATGCAGGATTACTCAAACATGTGTGAGTGAAACAAAACTTCAGGTATGTTTTAAACAACATTCTAAAATGGCTTTAACCTCTCAAGAATCCATTTTGTGCAGTATAGGACCTTTATTAATAAACTGTGTTACAAAAAATTAGATTTTCAACCAGTGTACCAGAGAACCCTAGTGTGTCTTATTTAATAGTTAATTTGCACATGTATTAAGTTGAATAATTTGCCATTTCTGAGTATCAACTTCTAAACAATTGAGAAAGCAAAACAATCATAAATGCCAAACAGAATAAACCAGACTCAAGGAGGAAAATATTATCAAATTTGTTTTTCTAAATACTGTATTTTGGTCATGTTTTAGTGGTGGATGGTGTGCTGCAGAATCTATTTGACCAAAAAGTATGCCACTGGTTGAAAAATACATTTTTTCACCCTTTTTAACAGTGTTTTTCAAATTTTCCACACCAAGTACCACCTACGAAAATATTTGGTTTTCCGAATACCACCAGATGTACTGTATATCCAGACAATATCAGGCCAGAATCATGCGCAAAGGGACTATATTACACTATTTTATAATGTTTGTGTTTGTTTTCTTCACACATGTTTAATACACAAACTCTGCAAGGCACTCTGTTGCACCTTGTGATGTCATGTGGTAATACAGGAAGTCCTCTATTGTGTTTTCAACTTCCATACACCTTCACCAGAATCATTTGGATAATTTCAGCCCTGGAAATGCCCATCTCTGATCAACAAAACCTAAAAGGTAGCTGTTAATTTGAATTAATTTGACTAATAATGAAGGAAACGTGTTAATGAAAACAACTCCGGGCATGTTTTTAGGCATTATGATATGGCGCAAAGCTCACAAGAGTCAATTTTGTATAATATATTACCTTTAAATGGTCACATATTAGACTAAACTATGGATGAGGCAACACTTTTGTTTCTTATGGCTGCACCAGGCCCTGTGGCAGTGTGCAGAGTGTCAAATTCAGTCATTCAGGACATCTGCATTCACTACTTCACCCATACATTCATGTTTGCTCTAATGGTGAGAGGAAATATCTGGAGGGAACTCTGGTTACTGAAAGAATGTGGATGATTGAACATATCTCATTCTTAGAAGCGCCTCATATCTGATCTCACGCCCTCCACATCCTGCTGCACACTTCGACTCGTGACAGGTAATACTCCAAAGGTGCCGGAATATATTTGTAACATAAAAAGAAACAAGAAAAATAATGACCACTGAAATAAGAAGAAGCATTTAGAAGTAAATTAAAGGTTTTTGTGAGGCACTTGTAGTACTGACATTCACTTGACCTGTGAGAGGAAATATCTAGTCCTTTAGTTGTTTAGTCGATGGAGTCTTAATTGAAATTTGTCGACTTAACTTTTTTTTTTTCTTTTTTTATTATAAGGATTTATATGGGACATTAGCAGAATGGAGAAGTGAGTGAGTGAGCTGAAGATTTTGTATTTTGACATGTAAAAATACAGATAAAACTCATGATTCACAGTTTAATTTGTCTTTATATACAGTAAATATATTGTTTCCTGGTAACTTTTTCTGTGTAAATACCTGTTTTTACATGAACTACTGTCCAGTTATTGTCTTGTGAGAGCAGTTTGGGTTGGATACACAGAGATGTATTATAGCTTTGTGCGGTTATGCCATGCCTCTTTTTTTAGACTAATCGATGGGCAGGACTTGTCTTTAGTCAACTACAGCCCTAGAAATGTCTTGAGGCAGCTCACTGCTTACTGAAAGAATTTAGATGATTGGACATATTTCATTCTAAGAAGTGCCTGTCTGCACAGTATTTTCTGATCTGATCTCATGCCATCCACATCCTGCTACGAGCTTCCACTCGGTCCCAGGTGCCAGTCCACATGGCGTTAGGCCTGGGCTAATGAAGCTGATTGACCAGCATCTGGAAACAGCCTCCGAGCGCTGCTTAGCAACACTCGTCTCTCTACTCACAGAGAAAGGGCCACCGCTTGACCCTGCTTGACCCCTGTGTTACACCAGAGTGGCCCTGCACGTGTATCAGACTCAGGCAAGCTGGGTGAAGCTCCCCAAGTGCATTACAGAAACTGCAGTTTTTGGGACAAACTGCCAAACCACTGCCACCTAACAGAGACATATTGGTTATATCTATATGAATGGCCAGGTTAGAAAAAGTAATATTGGTAACATTTCTATACTTTTCTACTGGAGGGTCTGATCTGGTTGTTGGTTTTCCTGGAATTTTCCGTAATATGGAATTAAGCTCTGTCCCCTGGGCCCTGTGGCGGTTCCTGGTGGAGGTGGACGGCTCTCTGCTCTTGGTGTAGAGGGTGTGTGTGTGTGTGTGTGTGTGTGTGTGTGTGTGTGTGTGTGTGTGTGTGTGTGTGTGTGTGTGTGTGTGTGTGTGTGTGTGTGTGTGTGTGTTACTGTTTGGGTTGTTTGTAGGGCTGCAACGATTAGTCGACAACGTCGACGAAGTCGACAATAAAATTTTGTCGACATGAAATTTCATTGTCGACTAGTCGTATTATTTAAGTATCATTTTAATTTGGAACTTAATACTCGTCTGTGTCAAGAATCTGCAGGGCCGACAGCAAACAGTTCAATGTCTTTGTTACACATCTGCTCCTTCACTGTACAGTGTCCAGGTTTACACCATTTCTCATTCAGAAACAGTGTCCACCTCCCTTCTTCTTCCCGCTCTCCGTGATTTGCGGTGTTAGCCATGTCTCCGTAAAAACAATGACGCTAGCGTCCCTGTACTCCCTCTGAAATCTAACGAGCGCCGTGAGCTTGTCCGTCTTGTCTTTTTTACTTCTCAAAAACCTTAAAATACAAACAAATGTAATGTCATAATATGGAAAATTCCAGCGTCCATGGGGCTTGGCTTGTAAGTTTGTGGTGGACACTTGTCAAAAAGTTACAAAAGTTACATAGTGTACGTTTAATAAACCATGAAGAACAATAATGAATAGTTTATCAAGAATGATTCAGACTTTGTAACTACTTAATTAACATCCTAACTCCAAACCTCATCATGATTTTTGTGATGATTTTTGCCTTTTGTCCATCAGTCCATCCTGAAACTAAATGAGGAGCTTAACTTACAGAATCTGGCGAGTGGCCATTTGGCTAACTTTGTTCTTTGTCTCATATTTTTGTCAAATGTCTTGTGTTTTCTGTAATGTCATTGTAGTTGTTTTGGAGCTGCTGAAGCTGCAAAACTAATTTCAGATCACTGATTTGACAATAAAATATTCTATCTATCTATCTATCTATCTATTTAAGTGGTCAAACTTATGGACTAAATAAAGGGCAGTGATTATAAAGGGAAACTTTAACACTCACCTGACTGTTGTGCATGGCTCAGTTGAGTGGTCACATGACTCTCAGTAAACACACAGAGAGCTCGCTGGCTAAAATAAACCAGTGTTTGTACAAACCATTCATCCGGCAGCCATTAGCCTGTATGCTTGGAATTTTCCCCCCAGGAGCTTGTTACAGAGAATACCAAGATTGAAGTTTCAGGCTTTAAACAACCGAATAAAGACTCCACTGTCTGTCAGAGATTGTCTTTAAGCTTTTGCATCTTGTTTTGGCTAATCTACAAACTGACCCCTAAAGCCCTCTACGAATCCTTTTTCCGTTTATAGTCAATGCTTAGCACAACAGAGACTGAACAGAAGGCAGTTACACTACTTTGATTCGGGTGGTTCTTTAATAACTAAAGCTTTAAAGAACACATGTGTTTGTGTCTGCTATATAGCTATAATCTGTGATACCCATGGATAATTATTATGTTACATTTTGCACATTTTAAAACAAGCTGCATTAGTCTGCTAATTCCTGCATTAGAAAAACAGGAGCTGACATAAACGTCATCAAAACAAAGAGTCTGCCTCTCGGATGGACAGCTGCAAATCATGATTAAGAAAATAAAATTGAAGAACAAAGTAAGTACTGAGGACTGAGCGTCTGCCGGTGAAGGTGAAAACGGTGATTGATCGGCAATATGGCGTCTTGAAAATAAGCTTTCTGAAACATCACAAATCACTCCAAATACAACTTTGGATGAGTAAATCTTAAGGGGGAAACAACTATAACATGGTTAAAATGATGATTTTACATAATAGGCCTGCTTTAAAAGTACTAGTACTAGGGCATATTTAAATAGGTAGTAAAATCACAAAATTCACAAGAAATCTGACACCTGGGCCAGTTAATAGTGGATTTTAATAATAATTTGGAAGACAAGTACAATGAATTTTAAAACATTTTCTCTCTCATTTTGATCTTCACCTCATTAGTTTGCCTTTTTGTCAGTGTTTTTGCATTCCTTGTCAAAAACCTACATAGATGTGAACAATCAGAAAGAAATCAAATTACTCACACCAGATGTAACTGGCTACGTTCACATGCATACACAAAACGGATTATTATCTAATTTTCAGGCCTATAAGATTATGTAAATTACATGCAAACTGCACAAGATGATAGCCACTGATGATATTTTCAAAACAATATGTAATAAAGGCGCCCATTACATAAGCGCATTATTCCCATTGCCCGTCTGCTCATAATTAAACATCCCACTGGCTCCTCCTGCCTCTTATACAACACTGCTTTGTTTTGCGTTCTCTGGAGTACAACAGTAGTATCGGCTTCTCTCAAGCTCCTGACAGCGGAGTGCAGCGGGCCCCTCAGTCCCTCCTACACACACATACACACACTCACACAGACACACACACATGTTGGGTTTCCATGCTTCTTAGGGACATCACATCACATTGATTTACATTCATTTAGCAGAGACGGATCCTAACCTTTAGTTACAACTTGTCTAACCTTTAAGTAACACTGCACAACTGGAGCTGGCAAATCACCTGCATGATTCCATGGAAATAGAACGTTAAAGCCATAATTCGAAACACTCTCCATGGAGAGAGATATGTTTTATGCCATATTGGGGAAGATTATAGTCAATGGAACATTTGCATGGAGATAAGCTGACCAAATAGAGATGCCATATTTTTCAGTGTATAGAAACATCCATCCATTTTCTTCCGCTTATCCGGGGCCGGGTTGTGGTCGAATTTCTTTACCCTATAGAAACATCATATAACGCTCCTTTTCTTTGGCATCCAACTTATCTCTATACAACTGGTCAACTGTGTCAGAAGTTTTGGATTCCATTGTGGAAGGTTTATCACAAAATTTAGATTTTTTTTTTTCTGCCCGGTTCCGAGTCATGGTCAAAACACTCTATAATGTAGTTTCAAATTCTTATTGTTTTATTTTTTGCAGAAAGATTAAAATTATAGGTCCTGTTTTACACAATATGCATTCTTGAGAGGTTCAAGTCATGTTAGAATGCTGTTACCTCATCAAAAAGAGTTGTATTTTGTTGCATTCAGTCGTTCACATGTGTGAGTGACCCTTTATTATTAGTCTGTCTATTTTACCAAAGCTCAAAATGTTCTGTTTCACCTTATGCTGTCATGATGCAGTAGTTTTCAAGTTAAAAGCTACCTTTTATTGGGGAAGATTATAGTCAATGGAACATTTGCATGGAGATAAGCTGACCAAATAGAGATGCCATATTTTTCAGTGTATAGAAACATCCATCCATCCATTTTCTTCCGCTTATCCGGGGCCGGGTCATGGTTGAATTCCTTTACCCTATACTAGAAACATCAAAATTTTAAAACAAAAAAAAAAAAAAAGGCAAAAAAATTTAACTTTGAAATGTTGATCTAATAATACAAGATTTACGTCACAGGGGCATATTGTTTGTCCCTCGGGTCCTAATGATGCGAGTGTGTGTACAGATCTTAGTCCCCACAGTGTAATAAAAACCCACCCACACCCTCTCCCACCCACTATAAAAGAGGCGAGTACATGTAAAACTATGTGGGAGTGCATTATGCAGAAAGCAGAGGATTGTGATGGAGCAGAGCACAGCTAACAGCACATACGGCGAGGATGGCCTCCTACTCTGTGTGAGGGGATAGAGGAGGCCCAAGTGACTAACGTGCCCAAAGAATTGTAACAGGAAATGATACAAACTAAACAAAAGGTAGAAATATATACACAGCTATAAATGAGTCACACCTCAGCAGTCTCCAGAATAGATTGGCTGTTGCATGGGACGTGTAGTGATGCACAGGTAACGCAATATACTAGCAATACTTGTATATGTTTTAAAAGTAATTAAAAGCTCTGTCGATTTTAAACTGCTTGCAGTGGTCCAAATGTATTCCTCTCTTTCCTCCTAACTCATTCCTAGCATCTTAATTATTCACTATTCACCTAAGAATTCATGTTAATGTCAATAATGTCAATATGTTAGCCAAAATAATTGATTTTCAAAATAACTGTCAACTATGCTTTTAAAATTATAGCAGTGCTGCACATATTGTTCAGTTAAAACATTACTAAATGATTAAAAAGCAGCCTATAGAGCGTTTTTATGTGACGTCGGCCATGTTGGAGATATTCGAAAACAAAGCGAACATTGCACTTATGCCACCAAGTTAAAAAAAAATAAAAAATAAAATAAGCAAAATGGTCAATTATTATCGGGTCCTAGGCTGTCACAATAGATCGGACAGAGAAAAACACCTGTAGTGACCAACCAGGATGAACAGACAGAGCGATTATCAAAGGAAAGGAGGTAGAGACAAGGCGACAGAGGCGGAAAGACAATGTTCATATTTTAATCTTTGCAAAACATATTTGCAAAAGCAATATACTAGTACTTAAACACGTTACACATGTAATACAAGTATGCCGACCTTTGCCATCACAATATGCTTGTCTCCAATTTTCTGCACTTTACACTCTCATACCAGCCACAAACAAACTGGTTGTTGCTTCCAGACCTTTATAGCTCTTAAGGTCTTGTGCTGTATCAGGGCTTGGGGAGAAGAGCAGGTAGTTGACGATATCGGGATTGGTTACAGCAGCAGAATCGACAAATCGCCACTGTCACTGAACAAATTTGAATCCATCTCATATGAATCTTCTAGCCCAATTAATTTGAGTTTGTTCATGTAAAGCTCCTTTTCTTTGGCATCCAACTTATCTCTATACAACTGGTCAACTGTATCATAAGTTTTGGATTCCATTGTGGAAGTTTTATCACGAAATTTTGATTTTTTTTTTCTGCCCGGTTCTGAGTCATGGTCAAAACACTCTATAATGTAGTTTCAAATTCTTATTGTTTTATTTTTTGCAGAAGGATTAAAATTATAGGTCCTGTTTTACACAATATGCATTCTTGAGAGGTTCAAGTCATGTTAGAATGCTGTTACCTCATCAAAAAGAGTTGTGTTTTGTTGCATTCAGTCGTTCACACGTGTGAGTTACCCTTTATTATTAGTCTGTCTATATTACCAAAGCTCAAAATGCTCTGTTTCACCTTATGCTGTCATGATGCAGTAGTTTTCAAGTTAAAAGCTACCTTTTACCTTTTTCAGTTCAGTAGAGACTCCACAGCTGAAATTATCCAAATGATTCTAGTGAAGGTATATGGAATTTAAAACACTTTTTTTTTTATTATAAAACTTTGAACATACAAGGTAATATACAAAAATATAAACAATGATATAAACAACAATACTCGAGGCTTAAGAAATTCAAAACAGTGCTTTGGTTTTCAAGGCTTTTTTGTTTGTACAAAATTTTAGAGAGTTTAAATACGAAGACAAGAGGGACTAAAATATGACAAATTTGGGTTTTTGGCTAGAAAATGTACAACAATGAATGTGGTATTTTGAGAAGATGAGAAACAAGTTCAACACATTTTTTTTTTTTTTTCACAGGAATGTCTTTTTCAAATATACCAAAAAGTACATGTTTTACATTCAACTGTGGGTTTGTATCAAGCTTTCCATTCACAAACAGAAGTATGTCATTCCAAAAAATTTTGAGTATATGAGCAATCCCAGAACATATGAGTGTTTCTTCAACGCCATGACAAAAAGAGCAGAGATGATCTACATTTAAGCGACATTTTGAGCAGCATTAACAGGGTAACATCTATGTAGGATTTTTAGGCATACTTCAGTCTTATTTGTTACAAAATATTTTCTCAGCAAAAGCCAAACTCTGTTCCAATTAATGTCCGTAAAAGTATTGTTCCAACTAAAAACAGAAGCTGGTCTACTGACAGACTAATTTAAAACACAATGGAGCACTTCCTGTTTTAACACATGACATCACAAGGTTTTTAGTGTGAGAGAAGAACTCAGCTTTAATATGCAGGGTTTGTGTGTTAAACATGTGTGAATGAAACAAAACAACTCCAGGTATGTTTGTGATAGATAAGAAAATAGAGCCCTTTTATAATATTCCACTTCAAACTCTGCCCACTCAGCCCACCAGCTCCTTAAACATGCAGGCTATGCTAGGTCCTCCAACATATTAGATTCATTTCTGTAAAATTTATAAGAACAGTGGACGTCCCTGTAGCTATTCCTGTCCTCATGTCCTGCCATAAATGTTTTATGCAGGACATTAAAGTTTGGGGACTTGGAGTTCTGAAGTGACAGACTGCAGCGTTATTGAAGGACATGTTTTGTATTGGAGCAGATTTTTTTTGGAGCGCGTTTGGCAGCTGTGGGGAGACGCAAAGGCCTAATGGCTGTGATTACTGCTGCTGTGAGGTGAGCTCCCTGTGAGACTGGCTGCAGGTCTTGTGCTCTGAGCCAGCCTGGAGAGGGGAGCATGTGTTATTTTTACTAAATACACAATCTAAAATGGATCCAAACAACAGCACATTAGGAGTGACTTGTAGATTATAGATGTGTGCATATATAGTTTGATAGAGCATAGAGCGTGTACTTAAAGGTCCCATGACATGGTACTTCTTGATGCTTTTATATGGCTCCTTAATGGTTCCCTAATACTGTAAATGAATCCTTCTTCAAAATCAACACCTATGAGAAACAGAGATAAGATGAGAAAGAGTATTTTTTCTCCCTCAGAACAGGTCATAATGGGCGTTGTTGCTTGAATGCAAATGAGGAGAAAAAAGCTGGCCAATAGTAGAGGGTGGGGGCGTGGCCAAACTCTCCGCTCAGAGCTGTCAGCTGTGCCCTCTGATCCATTTCCTTGTTTTTGCACGGGGGGAGAGATTTGAAGTGTTCCATTGAAAAATAAACACATTTCCACATAAAATAAAATTAAACCACTGCTGTTCAAAGGTCCAGAGGCTCAGATAAAGGACTTCCGAGCCTAGAAACACTCGGACGTGCCTCCAGGCAAATAAAAAAACGCATTTCGCATTGCCTAGCGCATTCACAGTCCAAACTCTCTGGGCGTGATTTACAGAGACGCTGAGTACAGACAGACGGGGGTGGAACTGCATTTGTATTTCTTTTTTCGATCTGACGTCAATAAGGTGCCTTGTTCAAACTTGCCCGTTTGAGCTCCGATTTTTTGTAACGCAGAAAAGGATCGCAAATGCTCAGTTTAGACATTTCGCAACTTTTAACCATGGGGGGGGGGGGTAAATAGGGTAGGGGAGCTCACATTAACGTTCAAAAACCTCAGAAAGTGAAAATTTCATGCCATGTCCTATGCTACACTAAATTGACTCTTGTGAGCTTTAAAGGAAAAGTAACGTTTTTTTACAATTTGAGCCTTATTTCGGTAATAAAACAAGTTGTTTTACTCACTCATAGCACTTTGGTGTCGTATGGAGCACTACCAGAACGCGACTTCTAGCCATAGCTTGGGGCATATAATATATTCCCCGAGCATGTAATATGCCCCGTGCGGGCTCCAAATAACACAAACTTTAGCACTTTTCAAATCACAGAAGCTCGATGTCTTAGTCTACGATTTTGTTTGAGTCAAAAGTGGCCTGTAATCCGAGATTTAGCCATAGTTTACAGCTTTGCGTTTCATGTTTGGGTCCTGGGAGCTGAGAGCACAGTCTGCACATGCGCACTGGCGTCCTCATCTACTCGAAACTATGGCTAAATCTCGGATTACAGGCCACTTTTGACCAAACGAAATCATAGACTAAGACATCGAGCTTCTATGATTTGAAAAGTGCTAAAGTTTGTGTTATTTGGAGACCGCAAACAAGTGCCCCGAGAACTCACATTATGGAGATCGCAAATCTAAAACATCTCCGGAAGTGCTCCATATGACACCAAAGTGCTATGGGTGAGTAAAACAACTTGTTTTATTACCGAAATAAGGCTCAGATTGTAAAAAACGTTACTTTTCCTTTAAGCCATGTTATAATGCTGGGTTTTGTTTTGATTAATTTACATGTATTTGAGTAATCCTTTATTATTAGTCTGTCTACATCGCCAAATCTGAAAATTCTACTCTGTCTAACCTTGTGATGGTATGAAGGAGTAGTTTTCAAGTTAACATACCTTTTACGTTTTGTTTAGAAGAAATTGTTCATTCCAGGGCTGAGCTTATCCAATTGATTCTAGTGAAGGCATCACAAGGTGGAACAGATTGTTTTCTGTTTGAGAAAAGAACTCAGCCTAAATATACAGGCTGTGTGTGTTAAACATGTGTGAATGAAACAAAAGAAAACTCCAGGTATGTTTTTGATGAGGGAACAACATTTTAACAGATCAGAAAATAGCATTATATGGGTTCTTTAGATTTGTTTTGTATTGTACATTTTGACGATATTGATTTAAAACAGTGTTCATTAAACTACTGAACAGACTGAACAGAGACTGCATTTTTTAGAATAATCACAAATAAGTAAAGGCATGGCATGGATGGAGATAGGGGATAGGTAGAAACTGAAATTTCTAAGCACAAGCTAAACTCAAACCCCAAATGTGGGACTATACAGGAGTAAACAGAACGAAAAATATAACTTTGATTAAGATAATAATGATCAAGGAGCATTGTTTGAACATCCTAATTAAATTTGATTCATTTATGGTACTGGAATTGTGCTGCATTGGATTGTATCAAGTTCACGTGGAAACTGCTCCTGCTGCTTTCGATGGCACATGTTTTATTTACAACCAATGCGACACATTCTTAATATCCAGAATAGACCACCACATTGCATATAATAATAACCCTATACAAAAATGTTCCTCTTTTTTATTCCCCAACGTCCATCTGAACAGTTTATACCTCGGCAAACCACAACCAAACTTGTCAACTTGCCCTTTCATCCACCTGGCACTGAAGACCACCGGAGCACACTTTTTTACACATCAAAGCCTCTTCTCCATGTCGCCACTGCCTGTCTCAGCAAAGGCCAACCTGTCTGCTGCTGCTCTTCAGAGGGACACCACCTGGACCGGGACCTTCCCACCCCTCTCCTCCCCAACCCTCTGGCCCGTTGTCTGGACAAGGGTGTGTGCACTGTGTGTGGATCCAACATAGAGCTGTTGTGCATCAAAGTGGAACAGAATGTCTGCTCCAGCTTTTCACCAACAAACTGAGGAGACATTTTTATCCGTATGGAAGAGAGGGCCACACTTCAGAAGTACAGGACATGAGCTGCTAGAGTTTCTATGAATGAAATCAGTGTTATTTTGTTATAGTGTTTTTTTGTTTTTTTTCTCCCTGGCGGCACGGTGGCTGAGTGGCTAGCACTCATGCTTCACAGCAAGAAGGTTCGGGTTGCCCGGGCCTTTCTGTGTGGAGACTGCATGTTCTCCCCGTGTTTGGGTGGGTTTCCTCCGGGTACTCCGGTTTCCCCCACCAACCTAAACATGCGCCATAGGTAAAATCCTCCAGCTTAGGGCCTGACCAAAGCATAAATAACAAAACAAAATCATGGGGATGGTCCCCGGGTCAAATATAGAAACAACTTCTCCTGTGCGAGATCAATAAAGGTCAATCTTCTAATCCTTGACCACTGTAAGGCGCTTTGTGCTACAATTTTGTATGAAAAGCGCCTTATAAATGTTTGATTGATTGATTGATTGATAGGGAAGTCGTGGCAAAGAGGATTCTAAGAACATATGTATTTGGTTCTATACTACACGTTAATAATATAACATGAGCAATACACAAATAGCAATGTTAACTTACAGAGGTGTATGTATGTATTATGTGTGTGTTGCCCGAAGCAAAGTATTTTACTATTGTTACGTCTTGGCCGATGGGAAATCAGGGTGCAACATTTAAAGGAAAAATCCCAGCTCCCAAAAACCACCAGCAAACTTGCAGTAACTACATATCCAATGGTTTATTTCAAAAGCATCTTGCACACACAAAAAAAACAAAATTTTCTCATCAAATCTACACGATTCACATAGGTAGGTCACCTGTTTTGGCTTCAAAACACCTGTCCATCACCTAAAAGTCCCGGTATTATCCAAACATTACTACCTGCTTACCTGCTGTGCCTGTGCTATACTTCCCTGGTCACTCTGTCCCTCGGGTTTCCTCAGGTTCCCTCGGGTTCCCTGTCCACAGTCTCTGGCTGCTCCTCTCCCTGTCCACCTTCAGTCTGGGCTGCAGAGGACGCGGAGGCTCCAGCAGCCCCTCCAGAGAATATGTCTGTTATTTTAGAACATTTTGCAGCGTCTATAGCAAGATTTTTTAATCTTTTAGCCCGTAACTTCTCGCACCCCCTTTCTGCTGCTTCTCCATGTTTCCACGCTCAACACTGAAACTGGCGGGGATCAGCGCAGAGAAAGGGGTGGGACCGCTCTCGTAAGCTTCTATATCCTGATTGGTTTAGTCCACTGTCCCCTAGGACTGTCAGCCCAATGGGAAAATGCCCGGCAGGCCTAGGTAGTACTCAGTTACTCTTCCCACTGTGAGGAAGTGAGAAATGCTTTATGTTGATAATATCAAACGATTGGAATGATTTGTGTTCCTTGCACCACTGCTATGATTTAGTTTTCTCATTTTATGTCTATCCGTTGAAAATACCAGATTTTGTGCATTATTTAATCTTTCATTACTCTTGCTTGCGTAGTAGTTTTCCCAAATACTTTCAACTCTTTTTTGGACCACTTCTATGTGCTTCTTCGTGAGTAATTTGTAAGTAACCACACTCTTACTTTGGGCCACTCTACCCTTCTCTGTTAACCTGACATACGTTGTGTTCATGTGACTTCACCACATTCTAACTATATTTTACAATTCACCTTGAAACTGTGAGGTTTGGACGTCATCTCGGTCAGCTCTCATGAACCAATTGTTTTTGTTTGTTTTTCTATTGCGATCCATATCATTTTTAGTTAGCCTCATGTTAAACCCATGGAATTTTAAAGGAAAAGTAACGTTTATTTTTACAATTTGAGCCTTATTTCGGTAATAAAACAAGTTGTTTTACTCACCCATAGCACTTTGGTGTCATATGGAGCACTTCCAGAGATGTTTTAGATTTGCGGTTAGCCTAGCGTAACTTCTAGCCATAGCTCGGGGCATATAATATATTCCCCAAGCATGTAATATGCCCCGTGCCGGCTCCAAATAGCACAAACTTTAGCACTTTTCAAATCATAGAAGCTCGATATCTTAGTCTACGATTTCGTTTGAAGCAAAAGTGGTCTGTAATCTGAGATTTAGCCATAGTTTACAGCTTTGCGTTTCATGTTTGGGTCCCGGGAGCTGAGAGCACAGTTCGCACATGCGCACTGGCCTCCTCATCTACTCGAAACTATGGCTAAATCTCAGATTACAGGCCACTTTTGCTTCAAACGAAATCGTAGACTAAGATATCGGGCTTCTATGATTTGAAAAGTGCTAAAGTTTGTGTTATTTGGAGACCGCAAAGTAATGCCCCGAGCACTCAAGTTAACGGATACGCTACAACCTAACTTCTACAAAACTGTTCAAAATGACTTCAAACTGCTATGGGTGAGTAAAACTACTTGTTTTATTGCCGAAAGAAGGCTCAGATTGTAAAAAAAATGTTACTTTTCCTTTAAGATGCTAAATACTATACTTATCATTCATTCAAAAGTGTTCTGACTTTATTATGTGATACATGTTTTAACACCTCAGGCTCTGTAATAAAATTTATGGCATATTCAAATTATATTCAAACACATGGGCATGTTTTGGTTTTCTTTTTTTTTTCTAAAACAGTGAATCGCCCCAGCTGCCCCTGCCCTCTATGTGAAATTATGACAATTCATGACAAATAACATCCTTTCTTTTTGCTGTCCCCAAACATACATAAATGTCTAAATTGACTGTTTCTGCACAACAAATTCAATATAATTAATAATTTAATAGTTAAAAACTTGTGTTAGCAGTTCAGTCTCCCACAACACAATCAAGATGTCTAAAAATGTAATAACCAAAACATTTCTACTGGATCTATTCTGGCCATTGCTATAGCCAATATACCCATAAAGCCTGTGAATTCATTTTATAGGAATTGTAAAATAAAAGAATTTCCGATGACTGCTAGATGACCTTGTGTGTCCTGAAGCGAGATGCTGAAACTGGCTGATAGTCCAGGAGCCAAAAGTAAAAATATACTAAAAAACATGCAGACTCTGAAAAGTCGGTTTACACAGTTCAGATATCTGCCAGGGTGTTATCTTTTGCAATGTTGCCAAGTGCCTTAAAGCTGTTGTTTTCTCATAAAGTGTTACATATTTTAATCCCAAATCACATCCTCTAACATTGGCATGCTTGAAAAGAAAAGAAAACTAAATCCTTTATCTATCAATTTTGCTATCAAATTTTATATATTAAGATGTAGGTATTTTTATTCATTCCCTTTATGTGTTTTAAGTAAGCACTTGTGGATCTAACAGAATGTGTCTTGCCAAAGGACACGTCTACAGCAGAAACCTCCAGAGCTATCGCTGACATTTAGCAAGGTAATGGTGGTTTGCTCATGCTTTATTTAAAGCCTAGATTCTCTGGTGGTGAGTTGGGGTGAGTGGGTTTCAAACGCTCTTGTTTGTTTTTTTATCTTATAAAAGTTTGATATTTTTTTATCTAGAAAAATAAACCGTGAACTGTTTGTGTTCAGTTTCCAGTTCTTGGGCTTTCCATGGATGAAAAAAGGAGAAATTCAATTTGTCAACTGGACAACGTTTATTTGGTCGATGGATGTAAGTAATTTAGAAAAATCATCTTATCAGACAAAAACGGAAGTGAAGCTGCCAATCTGAACCCTCAGACCCCAGTGGTCTCCCATCCAAATACTGGCCAGAGTCAGCCGTGTTTAGATGAGCAGAGATCAGGCATTCACAAGAAGGTATGGCCACATTGCCATATGAATTATTATAATCTATAATAATACTGTTATACACTTAAAATGCAAGTTTTATTTTAGAACAAGCTACTTCCTAAAATGTCACCTTTCCTCCATGCTTTTTAATAGTAATAATCTCTCCAGTCTGCACTGTGTGGGGTTGTCAGATTTGATTGTGTGCGCTGAGTAAATATTATTCTCTTTGTGTTCAAAATTCTGTCTGATTCCAGTGGAGGATAGAATTGTATAATTTTCTTGTCAATTATGGATGCACCATTGCAATTTTGTTGGTCTGTGAATTTTTGCCAGCTCAGCCCTTGTTATCTTAGCCCATGTCATCAGAGGAATAATGCTCCCTAAAATGGAAGCATAGCCAGACTGGAAAGGACTAGACTGGAATGGACAACACTACCACAGTGTCTTTAGGGTTCTTGTCTCTGGGTGCTGGGTCCCGTACTGATCGTGAATAAACTTGTGCGTTAGAACACCATGGCTCCTCTCCGACGCTCAGGCTACTACAGTTCATTCTACAACAGTGGGGTGTGGGTAAAATAATTGTATGCTTGGATTAAAAAAGTTTAATTGTGAAAACAAAAATTGGCAGGTTCAACACTTTGTCTATTTAAAGTGTGACTAAACACCTGCAAAGCCCCAGATCCAGACAGTATTCCTGGGAGGGCCCTCAGAGCTTGTGCTAATGAGCTGGCTGACGTCTTCATCTCCATTTTCAACCTCTCCCTCAGCCAATGCACTGTCCCCACCTGCTACAAAACCACCACCATCGTCCCCCTCCCCAAGAAGAACCCCCCATTCTGCCTGAATAACTACAGGCCAGTTCGAGAGAGTGGTACTGCCCCACATTCAGAGCAGCATACCAGACTCTAATGACCCCCCTACAATATGCCTACAGGCCCAACAGGTCCACCTTTGAAGCCATCGCGGCCGCCCTCCATGTCTCGCTCTCCCACCTAGAAAATAAAGACTCCTATGTCAGGATACTCTTTATTGACTACAGCTCCACCTTCAACACAGTCATCCCCCACAGACTCACCCACAAACTGTCATCACTTGGACTATACCCTGGCCTCTGTGACTGGCTCCTGGACTTCCTGACAGGACTTCCTGACTGGACTTCCTGACTGGCAGGCCCCAGTCTGTCAGGATTGGAAACAGAACTTCAGCCAGCATCACCACTAACATCGGTACCCCACAGGGCTGCATCCTCAGCCCCATCCTCTACACCCTGTTCACCCACGACTGCGTCGCATCCCACCCCGAGAACATCATCCTGAAGTTTGCTGACGACACCGCTGTGATAGGTCGTATCACAGGCGGAGATGAAGCGGCCTGCAGGAGGGAGGTGGACAGTCTGGTGACATGGAGCAGGGACAACAACCTCATCCTCAACACAGACAAGACCAAGGAGATGATAGTGGACATGAGGAAGGAGAGGACCTTTAAATATCTGGGGGTCCACATCAGTGATGACCTCACCTGGACACTCAACACTACACAGGTGGTGAAGAAGGCTCAGCAGCGGCTGTACTTCCTGAGGAGGCTGAGGAAATTTGGCATGCCGCCCAAAATCCTCAGCAACTTCTACAGCTGCATCATCGAGTCCATCCTGACCAGCTGCATCACTGTGTGGTACGGCAGCAGTACTGTGAAGGACCGCAAACGCCTGCAAAGAGTGGTTAAGACGGCCACAAAGATCACCAGAACTCCTCAAACCTCTCTGCAGAGCATCTACCATCACAGAGTCCACAGGAGAGCTGCCTCCATCATCAAAGACCCCACCCACCCCCAACATGGACTATTCGCACTTCTACCTTCAGGCCGGAGGTACAGAATTGTGAAAAGCAGGACTACCAGATTTAAGAACTCTTTCTTCCCAACTGCCACCAGACTCTTGAACTGCCGAGCAATAGCCCCCCTCATGGACATTGATTGACCGATACTTTGCACATGAGTAATTTCAGGGTTGTTCCTCAGGGTTCTGTCCTCGGTCCTCTTCTATTTTTAATCTATCTTCTCCCCCTTGGTTCCATCTTTAGAAAACACCACATCCACTTTCACTGCTACGCGGATGACACCCAGCTCTACATCTCCACTAAACCCAACTCCACACTTCCACCCTCCTCCCTGACAAACTGTCTAACAGAAATACAAACCTGGTTCACCTCAAACTTCCTCAAACTTAACGGCAATAAAACAGAACTTCTCCTCATCGGCACCAAATCCATCCTAAGCAAAATAAACCCTTTCTCCATATCCATCGACGGCTCCTCTATCTCCCCCTCCCCTCAGGTAAAGAGTCTGGGTGTCATCCTCGACAGCACACTTTCCTTCACCTCGCATATCAACAACACCACCCGGTCTGCCTACTTCCACCTCAGAAACATCCGCCGCCTCCGTCCCTCACTCACCCCACACACCACCGCCATCCTCATCCATAGCCTGGTCACTTCCCGTACAGACTATTGTAACTCTCTCCTGTTCGGTCTCCCACAAAAATCACTCCATAAACTCCAACTGGTCCAAAACTCAGCCGCCCGCATTATCACACACACACCCTCCCATCACCACATCACACCTGTCCTGCAACAGCTCCACTGGGTCCCCATCACACACCGCATACACTACAAAATCATACTCCTCACCTACAAAGCCATCCACAACCTCGCCCCTCCATACCTGTCTAACCTCATCCACATCTCCACACCTGCCCGCTCCCTCCGCTCCTCCTCCTCCCTGCACCTCACTGTCCCTCCTGCCCGTCTCGTCACTATGGGAAGCAGAGCCTTCAGCCGCTCTGCTCCCCAGCTCTGGAACTCCCTCCCCCATGCTCTCCGCGACACACACTCACTCTCACACTTCAAATCTCAACTCAAAACTCATCTGTTTAGAGAGGCCTTCTCACTCTGACCACTCTGACCATAACTGCACTGTCTTTTAATCTGTATCTGTTTTTAAAATGTATTTCTACACTGTTTTTATTTTGTTTTATCTTGTTTTTATGTACTGTATTATTTAATTAATGTATTTAATAGCTTGATGTACGGTGACCTTGAGAGCCTTGAAAGGCGCCTAACAAATAAAATGTATTATTATTATTATTATTATTAATTTGCACTATTACTGACCAACTGTTAAGATAATCTGTCAGAATACAGCTGCACATGTAACTGATCGAATGTTTCCTTCCTGTTTGCACTATATCAACCATGTTTACACCTCCTGTTTGCATGATATCAACTATGTTTACACCCTGTTTTTACTACTGACAGTTGCACATAAAACCAATGTTGCACATTATCTGTAAATATGTACATAGCACCTAGCCTATATTTTTCATAGTGTATATTCTGTAAAGATTGTTTCTATTTGATTATACTTTTTACATGCTTCTCTTTATCTTATTTATCTATTTTAACTTGTTGCCTGCTCTTGGTGTATAGAGTGGGCAGCAAAGTAAGAATTTCATTGAACAGGGAAACGTGTTTCTTTACTGTGCATATGACAATAAAAGCTTTGAATCTTTGAATCTTTGAAAACTCCGCCCCCACAAGCACAATAGAGCTGCTAAACTGGGCAGTAACTGGACTAAAAGAAAGAGTGACGGGGCGGAGGGGTGAGGTCTGGACAAATGAAGAATAGTGAGATTAACAGGTATCCCCTTAAAACTTCACTCCTGAAGCTAGGTGTTTGTAATCAGAAATATCTGGCTTTAATCAGACCAGCCCTGCTTGATGTCAGGTAGTACTTGAAATTGCACACACACACAGCTTTTTTTAAACACAAAGTTGATATTTAAAACAGAGTTTAGTGGTGAAAAAAGTTATTTCCATTTTAATGCACTGTGTCATTAATCTGGGGGTGGGTCTGCCACCTGCGTGTCTCCATGGAGATCTTATTGTTTTGCTAGAAATGTTACACAGTTTGGCCTTAAACTATTACTGGTATTTTCATAGCAATTAAATAAAGATAATAATAAATGCCTCCTTCTCTTCATTAAAGTAGGTGGAAGTTCACTTGGGAAATTTCTGAGCAAAGCAATAACATTTCATGGATACAAGCAGGTGGCAGAAACATTGTACACTTTTGAATCTTAGTCAAAGACATTTGGAAGTCTTGCAAACTTCATTTCATTCGACATCTGAAATCAACCCATACAGATGATCCATTTTATTGTCTTAATGACCTTTTTTGCATTGCTGATAGAATATTAAAGCAGTCTTCCACATAATACCCCGGGCTCTTGTGGGGACATTGAGCCTGAGAGCAGTAAATGACAGCCCAGTCCCACCCCCCTCCTCGCCCCTCGCCCCCCCGCTGTGACTGTGCACCACGGGGGCACATTCCCATCGATCTGTGCAGACACATCCATCAAGCTCCCACCACGGCGCTCGTCACGCCAAAGGAAACTCACTGGAGACAAAGTGCAGCTCGGGTGAACACTTCAAATCATGTTTCAATATGAGTGTATATTTAAGGTCTGAAGAAGGCCCTCTGACTATACGAGACAAGTTAGACAAGGTGACAATTCGTTTTGTTTCAGTAAATACAAACACTATGTATTTGATTTTTTAAAGTTAAAGGAGTTTTCTACCATTTTCCATCAATATACAAAAGTACGATTCAGCACACTACAACTTCACAAATCTGATGTGATGTGGAGTAGTTTCATTAGCAGGATAAACGCTGATTGTGTTGTGGTAGATCTCTGAAGAGACAGTG